>CM021769.1:59338140-59486952 GCA_011076525.1 Nettapus auritus
CGGCCTCCGGGGCGCCTCCTGGCGGCCCCGTCCCCTCCCCGCTGCGGCGGCGCCGTGAGCCCGTTGGGCCCCCGCCCCCGGCGGCTGCGGGCATGGAGAGGAGCTGAGCGGCGGAGCGGCGGAGGGGAGCCATGCTGTCGAGGAAGGGGATCATCCCCGAGGAGTACGTGCTGACCCGGCTGGCGGAGGATGTGCCGGAGCACGCCCGGTACCGAGCCCGGGAGCGGCGGGCGCGCTTCGTGGGCAAGAACGGCGCCTGCAACGTGGCCCACAAGAACATCCGCGAGCAGGGCAGGTTCCTCCAGGACGTCTTCACCACGCTGGTGGACCTCAAGTGGCCCCACACGCTGCTCATCTTCACCATGTCGTTCCTCTGCAGCTGGCTGCTCTTCGGCATGGTGTGGTGGCTCATCGCCTTCGCCCACGGGGACCTGGATCACAGCACTCGGCTGCAGAGGGACCCGGCTGAGGGCGCCCCGGACGGCTTCGTGCCCTGCGTGACCAGCATCCACTCCTTCACCTCCGCCTTCCTCTTCTCCATCGAGGTGCAGGTGACCATCGGCTTCGGAGGCCGCATGGTGACGGAGGAGTGCCCGGCCGCCATCCTGGTGCTGATTGTGCAGAACATCGTGGGGCTGGTGATCAACGCCATTATGCTGGGCTGCATCTTCATGAAGACCTCGCAGGCCCACCGCCGCGCCGAGACCCTCATCTTCAGCAAGCACGCGGTCATCGCCCTGCGGGAGGGCAAGCTGTGCTTCATGCTGAGGGTGGGCGACCTCCGGAAGAGCATGATCATCAGCGCCACCATCCGCATGCAGGTGGTGAAGAAGACGGCCAGCCTGGAGGGGGAGGTGGTGCCCCTCAACCAGATCGACATCCAGATGGAGAACCCTGTGGGGGGCAACAGCATCTTCCTCGTCTCCCCACTCATCATCTACCACGTGATAGACAAGAACAGCCCCCTCTACGACATCTCCCCTGTGAACCTGCACCACCATGAGGATCTGGAGATCATCGTCATCTTGGAAGGGGTGGTGGAGACCACCGGCATCACCACTCAAGCCAGAACCTCCTACCTGGCAGATGAAATCCTCTGGGGCCAAAGATTCGTGCCCATAGTGGCAGAGGAAGATGGGCGATACTCTGTGGACTATTCTAAATTTGGCAACACGGTGAAAGTGCCCACCCCTTCGTGCACTGCCAGGCAGCTGGAGGAGGACAGGAGCATTATGGACACCATGCCGTTATCCCCGAAAGGCACCATAAGGAAGAGGTCTGTCAAGCTAAAGCCCAAGTTCACCATAACCGATGAGCCTTCCTGATGCCTTTTGACTGGGAAACTGTTAGGGCTTTGTGTCTGAAAGATCTCATAAACTCAAAACACTGAGGTGGCCTCTGTTGCTTTTTTTAAGATTCAGGTTGGTAGAACAAGGTATGTTCTGGTGTTATTTATTGTGGGATAAATCTAAAGCTAATTATATTTTTTTAAAGGTGCAAGAGATTTCAAGCAGCACTGTATGAATAGGAAAATCATGATCTGCAGCTTTAAATTTCAGTTCAGACTGTCATATTTAGTTGCACGATCATTTTGTATTGATTAATCTGCAGGTAATTACGTATTTTCTCAAAAAATAAATGTCTATTTATTCTCGGAGATTGCAGTACTTAGGATCTTGCAGTGTATGTCCTGAAGTCGGTAGATTTTAACTGTATTTTTCTAACTTGAACAATCAATATAGCAAAATAATGAATAAAGTCAGCTGAATTTAAATGAAAACAAGAAGGTCAGGCAGTGCTATGTATGACATAAGACCAGATCTAGGACTGTTTCTGCTATTACACTCTATGTCTTAAACAAATTAACTGCTGGATTTGCTTCATCCATATTGTTTTGTATGAAGCCACTCCTACCACATGCAATATGAAATGTATTGGAATATTTAATTTTGTTTATTTTAAAACCCTTTACACTTCCCAAATAAAACATTCAAGAATGCCTTTTTGGACTGTATATTTCTGATAGCAAGCAATGAGTTGCCTTTAAAAAGAGCAGCAGAACCGAGATTAATTATAAATAGGAAAAAATCTGTATTCTAATTGTCTAAAGGGAGAGGAGGAACGTCCCCTCCTTCCACACACCGAGCCACACAGCAGTAGGATACCCAGTAAAAAAATTAATCTCTGCTTTAGGTCAGAGTGAATTCTGTTAGATAATCAGGGAATATAAATAGAATTAGATATTTTAGCTGAAGGGGCAGTGCTGTATGCTGGAATATATCTGCATTCAGTAGGCAAAACTGCTTAGTCCTTTCCCTTTTGTGAAAGAAGCAGAGGTTTTCTGCTTAGGGACAGGAGGGATGTGCAAGACGTGGTCACTTCAGGGATGCCGTGTCACAAAAAACTACTGCTGAGGAAATGGTTTCCTCATTTAACATCCTGACCTCTCTACGCAGCTGATGCCTGCCGTGGTTTTTAGTTGAATTCAAGAGCAGGCGATTACTGGCAAAGGTAAAGGAGCCATGTTCACCCCGTCGGTTCCACTAGGGCAATAGGAGTGATTGCCCTTAACAAACTCCAGCAAAAAATTCAGGTCAGATATTAGGAAGAACTTCTTTACCAAAAGGGTTGTTAGGCACTGGAATGGGCTGCCCAGGGAAGTGGTGGAGTCCCCATCCCTGGAGGTCTTTAAAAGGCGTTTAGATGTAGAGCTTCGGGATATGGTTTAGTGGGGACTGTTAGTGTTAGGTCAGAGGTTGGACTCGGTGTTCTTGGAGGTCTCTTCCAACCTAGATGATTCCGTGATTCTGTGAAATCCTCTATCTGGGGATGTCTGTAACAGCAGCAACTTTATTTCTGTGTTATTAGGGGCCAGCAGCAGCCGTAACTACAGTATGCTATTAACAGGGCAAGCTGCCTCTCAGGTAAAAAAAAAAAAGACAATGTCCAAATAAAACCTAACTAAGCTTTACAGAACTGATCTAACACCTGGTTACACAAGTTGTGCAGAGAGATGGTCACCAAATCACCACTGAACTGCATTTATGTAGGTAGTTCCTAGGACCAAATCCTTGTGTGCTACGCGGTTCACAACACACTCCTGGTCTGTAGGAGCAATAACATGTAAAGTCAGTGTAAAAGTACGACAAACATTCCAAAAAGTCATAAAACTTCCTTTCTGACTATAGAATATTCACAGGCATCTATAATGAAATGAATATTGGGGTAAAATCACAGATCGTTTTAAAATGATAAAACAGTAGTTGTACTGTCAATATTTACCTGTTTCAGTTTTATGACGGCCTGTGTCAGCGTTGTCGGGCTGCCAGTTGTGTGAAGAAATGTCTACTTGGTTTCCAGATGCCCAACGTACTACTCTGTGTACAGCTCTTTAATTGTGCTTTGTGTTTCGCAGTACAGAAGTGCAAGTACAGAATTATGCAATGCCTTTGATTATTAAATGTCTTCTCTGAGTCCAGTTGACACATTCTTTTCCAGCTTTCCCTTTTTCTGCCTCTGCTCCATCACCCACCCAAGGAGCACTTAAAGTGGAGCTAATTGCTTCTGCTGGACACCTTTGTTCCTTTGAAAGTTCATTGTTCTTTATCAGCTGTCACAATCCTGCCGTTCTGTTCTTACAATAACCGTAGATAAAATTTTAGAGTTAGCCTTCCTAGGACTTAAGATCATTGGCTTCTTAATCTCATCAGTGCCTTCTATCAAGATATACTCAATGTTGTCACCTAAAACCTCTTCAGATCTGATAGTGTGTTAAAGCTCTTTTCAAGATTCGACCTAAATGTGAGGCAATTTCAGCAGCACTGCCATGCAGCTATTTTCAGGAACTGATGCAAGCCTCCTTTTCCCTGAGGGAGATCCGTGCTCCAGAGAGGTAGGCAGTTTTTGTTCACTGTGAGGGGGGAAGGGGAAAGATGGAAGGAAACAGCCTGTATTCGTGGGGCTGGTTTCAGGACTACCTTTTAAGTCACTTCTTTTACTAGAATCTGCCTAATTTCCTGAAGCCTTGCAATAAAAAGGCAGCACACTGTTATGAGGAAGGCGGGATTTGTTCTGTGAAAATCACCGTAGCTAATTATTTCAGTCTGTTGGTGACTTTGAATCTCGGGATTCTTGTCATTTTAAATGCTTCTGTTCCTGCATCATTTCAATATTCAGAAGTATTTCAGGGGCAGAAGAAAGAAGGGAACGGTACTTCCTTGTACCCTTTCATTTTGCCATTTACAAAGTATTTGGGAATATGAATATCTGCACAGCGACCAGCATGAGAGAACCTGCATATTGCATGCTTGGGGCTTGCACTGACGGGGGGAGGACACGGAGAGAGGAACTGGGAAGCTGTAAGTTTTGCAGTGACCCACTGGTCCCTTCCTTACTTACTTAGGGTTTGGTGAAGCCAACTGTATCCATGGAAATTGCTTTTCCTGTGCCCTGCAGTCTGGAGACCGTTATCAGTTTATACTCACAGCTGACACGGTTTGGTGCGTTCAGATTGGAGGTTGTTAAGGTGTCTGGATGGACAGAAGGATCACCGAGCTTATTAATGAGAAAGAGAGGCTGAAGAACACTTAGGTTATTTGCCATAGTTTTAAAATACTTGCAGTGACTTCTGAACTTAGCAGTTTCGTGTTGCATTTCCTAATGCAATCAAGCGACAGACGTGTAGGAAATTAGAGGATAACAAGGTCTGATTTGGTCTCTTTATCCCCCGAGGCGTCTGATAAATCCAGTATTACAGCAGTGCATTTCAGCAGGAAAGCCTCGCTGTAAAACAGATAAAAACCAGAAGCGAACTCAACAGGCTGCATCTTGAGGCAGAGGAGGGCCAGGGACACAAAGTAAATACATTTGAAATCCACCCGTGACATGGTGGGAAGACAACTTCAAGAAGTAACACGCTGTTTTCATTCGAAGTCCTTCAGACCAGCAAGGTGTGAAGATGCTGAGATGAGACAGCAGAGACCTAACAAGTGGATGTGGGAGGCTCATAGAAAAGTATTTAACAAGACCAGGGCTTCCATACCAGGACAGATTGGCAGCAGGGTCGATGACAAAATTCAGGCTGCCCTGTAAAGCGAGAGCACAGGCTGGGCATGAGCGGCATTGCTCAAGCCGGTGGGTAAATATTGCTGTGTGCCGGGCACGGTACCAGCCACACCAGAGCCCTTCTGGAAGCAGTGTCAGGAGGGCTTTCTGGTGACTGATTCTTGTGGCTAGTTACTTATTAATCGTTAATAATATCAAGCCAATGAATAATTAAGTCATCTGAAAGGTCAATGTGTTGCCTCGTGTTTTCCTTCCTCTTCCACTCTTTATGTCCGTCACCCCTACTTGATAATGCCTGCAGGCCAGCTGGCACCGATTGCTTTTGATGTGGGATAAAGCACAGCAGTGCTTAGAGAAAAAAAATAAAAATAAAAATAAAATAGATACTAGAAACACACACAAAAAGTCTGTGCAATTGACAAGCCTGCAAATTCCGTAGTAATTTCTGGTACAAAGCATGGAAATACCTATTCCTAGGAACTGGATATTAATTAACTACCCTAAGATTATTTCCTGTTCGTTTTGCAGGTCCCTGTGGAAGGGAATGTGGTTTAGCCCTTCGGGTTTGGGTTGAGGGAGAAGAGAAAATGCAGAAATGCTGCATTTTAGGCTTCCTGGTTACTGTTGGCAGACACCTTTCCCTGTTCCTACACTTGGAGGCATGCTGGTGTTGCCACTAAAAGGGAAAGGAGCAGTGCTCTTCGTAGCTCATGTTTCTGTGCTGCTCTGCATTCATCCAGGGCCAGCTGCCACACTCCAAGGTGGCATCTCAAACACAACAGCCCTGACCCAAAGCTCCTGGAAGGTAATAGAAAAACTCCCACCTCTTTCGGTGGCTTTGTGAATCCAAGGATGTGATCCGGTGACCTGCTAAAAGCACGTGCCGCAGCAGCAAGGCGGGTTTAATCAGTACTGCAGCCCTCACTCAAAGCTGCTGTAGAGGTGAGAAGAGCCTTGGGTAAGGAGGCCGTGGGTAAGCTGGACCGGAGCGGTTGGTGGGCCGTGTGCTCGGCGTGGCTGGTGACTTTCTAGCTGCCTGTAACAAATGACTCAGTGTACTATTTTTGATTCAGCAACAGGAGAAAGATACGTGATCCAAACCTCCCCCCCCCCCCCCAAGAAGAACTATTAAAAGAGCAGAAGACATTCTTGAGAGGCTGAAGATACCGCTGCCTCCATCCTGCTCACAGCCCTGCTGAGTGCATACGGGGGACAGGACGCTACGTGTTCTTCTGACTTATGCTGCTAATTTGATACATAATGAAACTTTCAACAATCAGCACAGGGGAATGACTCCGTTTTAAAGTTGTCTTCAAAATAATGAGAGCCTTGCAGCCCCTCTTTGCCGCTTCCCCCTTCAGCTTTATGTCCTTGGCTTACTGCATTTACATGCAGAGGTTTTCTAATCAGCTCCTCCCCTGTAGCAGCCTTAAGCCGGCTGCCCCACATGAACTGGAGTGGAGCCAGAGGCCTCCAAGTGGTGGCCCTGCAGAGGGAGAGCTCCACTTCCCTCCCCTCCCAGAGCTGGGGCCTGCCCTGGCAGGAGGCATCAAGCATCCCGTCCTGTCCCACTGCTCCTGGTGCTTCCTTGGCCATTCCTCGTGCACTTGCCATTTTAAGGGGCAAACACCTGCTTATTGTTTTGTTGTTGTTTACTTTGTCAAAGAGAGGGCTGGCACAGCGTGTAAATGTGGTCATTGATGTTATAATAATCAGTTATTGCTGAGCAGAGCTGAGGCACAGAGCGCCACTGACTACCAGTGGTGGCGGCAGGAGTCCTTGACTTGAGGAAGTCTCAAATCAGGCTCCCCTGTTACATCCCAAACCTTTAAATCCAAGGGAGTTTGTCAGGGAGTTCCTTAGCACCGGGATTTCCTTCTTGGTGCTGAGCACTGTTAAATTGCTGGGATTATGCAGCTGAGCCAAACAGGCCTTGATGGTGTTTTTACTGCAACAGCTGTGCTGTTCCCCAGGTTTTGTGTTAAAAGCCTCCTTCCCATCCAGCAGTTCCTGAGAACGTCTTGCTGTGTCTTGTAAGTAAAAAAAAAATTGCTTTACTTCCTTTTTTTTAACGTGAGCAAATATGGATGTTATGTGGCTTGTTAGTGCTGGGTCAGAGGTTGGATGCGGTGATCTTGGAGGTCTCTTCCAAGCTGGATCATTCTGTGATGGGTGGAAAAGAAGACCTGTGAGATGAGTAGGAAGATGGGTGTGTGAAAGGTGTGGGTTTTATTAGAGCAGTGTGCGCTAAGAAGAGCTTCCTTTATATAAAATCCAAATAAACTTGGACCCTAAGGAAATAAACTGCCCTCCGGAACTAGGTCCACTGACATTGTCATAGAATGGCAAATACTCTGCAGGCATACTACTGGCTGAACACACAAGGGTGGCTTGACTTGAAAGAACTGATGGCTGGCTTCACCAAGCATTTTATTAGTAGTGGTTTTATTAGTAGTTTATTAGTAGTTTGTTAAGAACCTTTTAAGTGCTCCTACAAAGCAGGAAGGATTGTAATGATTTACAGTAGCAGTAGTCTTTTACTGACCTATCATAAAGGGAGTTAACGTATTCATAGAAAAATCCCCAATCATGCTTTAAAAAGTAGTGCCGAATGACCACCAGTCCACAAAATACTTTTGTGAAGTCTCTTCTCAATCCCCAGTTTTCAGTGGTCACTGGTTTTCACATAGACTCGCAGAGAAACTATGCTGAAGATGGAAAGTTCAACGATTTCCACACTATTATGACATTATAGAAATACTTTAAAATGTAATCTCTTTTAAGTAAGGCTCCAATATCTGTAATAACTCTGGGGAGCATCTCATCCCCTTATCCAACTGCTTTATAAGGAATTTAAGTATTTGCAAACTAGAGTCTAGATTTAAACTAACCTTTGAAAGATAACAAAACGGTTTACCTGCAAACTTGAGCTTTCTTCATAGTGTCGCTGGATGAATAACCTCTCATCCTAGTATAACAGCTGTATGCCTTTGGAGGGAGCTGTAGTTTACTCGTATTAAAAATACAATCCACTTGCTCTGGTGTCATTTTTTGACTTGGCTGGCTTCAGGTAGCTCTGTCCAGTCTTTATATCATGCAACTCCAATATTGGTGGGCACAAAATCTGATATGGAAACTTCAAGACAGTCTCACTAACTGTGTTTGTGTGGGATTTTTTTCCTCCTCTCTGAGACAACAGGAGACTGCTAAAGTGAGAGGCTTCTTTTAGAAAGCTGCTGAAACAGAATATTCCTGGGACACTGTGGTTCTTTACAAAAGAAAGAATTGCAAAAGAAAAAGGATTTGCCTGCTGCTTTGAGTCCTCAATGCCTCGTTAAGATACTGCACGTACATACACACAGGACCTTACCGCACATGCTAAAACTGAGGAATCTTGCTCTTTGTAAAAGGTGGTTTCCTTTGGGGTGGGTGTGTCACTCCACCACCTCAGCAGGCTGTTTCCAGCCCATTCACCATCACCTCCACCAGCTAAAATATTCCGTTACTTACCTTGCCATGAAGTCAGAGTAGAGAGAGCTCTATAGGTTGGTGTCAAACTAGTTGAGAAGTAACCCAAGACAAGGGTATGGTGCTAATGCTTCTCGAGTACAAAATCTAAAATCAGTATTACTCTCTCAATACTAGAATATGACAGCAGGGTAAATGTGAAATTAGATCTTGGGCTTGAGAGGGGAAACTGAAATTGTTTCTAAGAGATGGGGTATCTCACAGAAAGCCACCTGGTGGTGGCCGATTTAAAGATATCAGAACATCAATTTTTGACTCTTTTATGTGTTTTTGTTTGTTTCTTGAACCAGCCACTTTACCCAAATTTAATAGTGGGAAGTAAACCACTTTGAAATAAAACAGTTCACGGAAATAAAAAAATCCAAGCTTAAATTCAGCCGTTGTTTATAGCTGTTCATTGAAACTTCTATGAAGTCTCAGTGGCAAAATAACACACCAGCAGAATATATCTGCTTGAACTCTGTATGGACTAATTCAATAGCTACAGCTCAGGTCTTGAATCATGCTTGCACAGTGACTCATAAGTTATACTCTCCTGTCCCAAATGATTCTTTACACCTGGAACAAAATTACTTCCCTTCAAGTTGAATCAAATATAACTCCTTTACAGGGAAAGGACCCAAAGATGTATTATACATACCTGGAAGTCTTAGCAATATCTTCCTTTTTTGTGATGGTTTTTCCAGGGTTTTATACGTGACCTGTACATGACTTTGAAAGCAAATGTTTTTGCCAAATGTAAAAGCTGTAGGAGTTATCTGAAGCACAGATTAAGTGGAAACAGTCACCTGAGTTGCCCAGTAGCTCCTGGCTGACATTATCCTGCGTTATATCCTCCTCCAGTAACCGCTGGGTTGGAATCACTTCACAAAGACAGGTGTTTTTTGTACTCTGGCTCACTCAGCCTAAGAACAGTATCTGTGGCTTTTAGAAAACCTACATAATCAAAAGAACCAGATATAGTGTTTGCTAATGCTAGATAAGCAGATAAGAATGTGAAAAGGAGGTCAAACTCATTTATCAAGCTCTTCACAGCCTTGGTGTTTACAGATTTGAGTATTTATACAGGAAGCACGTTGCAGCCTCACTGAGGAATACAGTAAGCACGAGACATGATGTTCTTTAGACAGCTTAAATACTAACTTCTAGTGCTCTGTGTAAGAAAATGTACATGTAATTTAGTAACTAAACAGCTATAGGGCTTCTGTAACAAAACGTGTAATTACATGTTCTATCTTCCTTGGAAATTCATCTAACTTATAAAGTTCGTCTGCTAGTCCTGCTTGCAGTCCCCCAAACAGCTACACCAGCACAACTTAAAAGGCGGTGAATTATGGAGTATAAGCAAACAGTCCTGCAAACAATCTTTCTGGTAAAGCACCAGTGTCATACTGTTCAAAATATCTCCTCGAGAAAATACTTGCTCAACTCCAATAACTATGCCTTTTCCATATTTTGTAAGAGTTTCTTAAACTCTTGAAACCTTTCAAGTCTGCTGAAGGGATCTGGCTCCCAATTTCAAGGGGAAATAGAGATACTGCAGACACTTGAAATTCCCAAGCTCTCTCTAGTTCACAAACTCAGTCTGGACCTCCAGCTAGATTTAAATATGCATCTGGATGTTATTTATTTTTGCATGCATTGGCTTGCAAGTGCAGAGCTGTGTAGGTGTTTCAAATTGGGAGAAAATGTGAATCAGGCCTGAGTGGGATGATTTTTTTTTAATGCTTAATTAAGATAGCTTGTGACAAAGCCTGCAGAACTTCACCAGGAGTAGCACTCTTGCTCTTCCTCAGCATCAGCCATCTTAAAAGTCTCTGCACGTCTATGGATGTAAAGCTGGATGACCAGGACATAGCCACCTTTTGCAAAGAGAACGTGCCTTCTCTGGGGAAGTGGTTTCCAAATGTCTTAAATAGCATCTACCAAAATGTTTTGCATCCTCTTCATTTCTGAGGACCCCTGAGGAAAATGACCAGCTGTTAGAGAACTGAGTGTGGGTCCTATGATGATGTAGAAAAATACATGTTACTAAGAGCTATCCTGTGTGATCACACAGGTATGGTTGTGTATTCGTGTGAGGGTGTCTGAGGTAGAAGGAAGGATTGTCACAACTCTGGGATGAAGAAACACCCACCCTTGTCATAGCCAGATAAAAATTTGGGAGTCCTAAAGTGGACTTCGGGGGAGGAAAAAAAAATTATCTTGCTTTAACACAAGCTGTAGTCGTAGCAATTTGTAAATCCAGACAGCTACTGTCTTCCAGAAATGAAACCATCCCCTTCCTGCGTGGCAAAGCAGTTTGATGTTTAGATGTAGAGCTTAGGGATCTGGTTTAGTGGAGGACTTGTTAGTGTTAGGTCAGAGGTTGGACTCGGTGATCTTGGAGGTCTCTTCCAGCCTAGTGATTCTGTGCTTACCTACGGCAGTCAGTGGCATTGCTGGCTCAAGATGTGACTGAAGAGTGTCGCGAATGACTTTGGTGGAAAGCTCTGCCCTGTGAAGCTCACATACTTCTGGAGAAACATGAACAGTGTGTGGAACCATGAAAGCGCTGTTGTCCCCTTCCACATGTACCTGAAACTGAAGCACCCGTGGATCCTTCCGATCTTTTAGCAGAACTGCTGCTGCTTCTTTCAGCATTACATTGTATGTTACTCACAAAGAAAATCTGCGCCTTTTTCTCTTGGGGATAACTCTTCATAAAATGACTGTTACTTGTTTCGGATGAAAGCCCAAAATCTGGTAATTCAAAACAGCTTCTTCCAAATGCTTCATTTCTACGCTCCCTTTGAATGCTACTATTTTTGGAGTAACTGGAAGGGGATTGAGGAGAAAAAAAAAAGACATTTATTTCTAGACGCACATGAAATTACAATGAATAGCAAAAAGAAATGAAGGCTCATTGTTGTCCCTCTCCACAGGAGCTACCTGCACTCCGCAGTACGCGTGCTGCTGGGAGGGGCTTGGAAACTTCAAAGTTTCTTCTGTGTTAATTTACTTTTGAAAGGGTGACTTAGATGCCACGTCAGCGTTTCTTCGTTAATAAAGAAGAGATCATATCAAGCAGATACGAGTTACTGTTTTGAGGTTCTGCTGGTAACATGAGCCCCTCAGGTGTGGCTAGGATCATGTGTCTGAGCCACTTTGGGTAAAGCTGCTACCAGCCAGTCCTGTGGCAGTACCTGAACGCAGTGCATCTGGTCCCCCACGCTCTCCTGCTTTGTATCTGACATGTTGCAGTTTTTTGTTTAAAATGTTCGGCGCATAATCAGTGCAACCCTGGTTTCGTCCTCAAAAGGACAAAAGAGATATCTGAAACATTGAGGACGGAGCTAGACTGAAAGATGAGCTTCGCCGAGACATGTACAAGGCAGCTGAGGCCAAAGGATATGATAGCAGTGGGTGATCCCTGGGTCTCAGGGAGGCAGGTGCTATGGGGCGGCGTCACAGCTGTGGGATCCAGCCTGAGAACAGCCAACGTGGGTGTGCAGTGTCACACAGCCACCCTGCAGCCACCAAAGTGCCCAACAAAACCACAACTTGTAGGCAAAGGGGAGCAAAAGCATGCAAGTAGTTAAAGGACACTGAGTTCTTCTTATAAGTTTGTTTGCAGCAAATTGAGGATTGAAGACTTTTTAAGAAAAAGGCCTTTTGTCTAAATCAACAGAAATCTTCAGTACCCACAAATGCTGTGAAGACAACATGGCTTGTCAGTGAGGAAATGAAGTTGTTACAAGCCAAGGCAAAGTCTTCCTGAACGTTCTCTACTTGCTCAGCATATTTTTTCACGCCATCCATTCTTTTTCTTTTTAAAAAAGTGCACTATTCCTTAAGAAACAGATGGCTGCGTGTCAGCCCTTGCCTCCTACAATTTCCTTAGCTGCAGGCAGAAGAAAGGAATTACGTTCTGGCAGAACATTTGCCATTGAGCCGTGCTCCCCACAAGCACTGCTGTGGCACCTGCTCTCCAGCTTGTCTGGAACATCAGCACTTTGGGGAAGGACATCCAGGCTGACATACGCCCTTAAATGATTTGGCTTCCTAACAACCGAGTTGGGGGTACGTGAATGAGCATGAGATGTGGGGAGCAGCACCGGGGAGTGGGAATACCCATGGCTGTCAGTCAAGGTAGCACCCAGCAGTATGCTGTCGGTGATCTGTGGCTCACACATCTAATAAAAACACTGCTGTTGTTTTGCAAAGACAGCTGAACCCTTACCTTGCTGAGAGGCCTCTTGGGAGGTATTTTCTCCTGTCACAACAGTAACCTGATTGTCCTTGGAAACCTTCATCCACCTGAAGTCAGGTGAACGTGGCTAGTATTTTCTGCCTTTGCATGTCACGGTCACCTTGCTGCTCTCTGTTGTGACTTCCTTTTTATGGCCGAGTTGCATGGAAATAAGAGTCAGTGAGCCTGTTCCTCTCCATGGGCAGGTTTTTTTGTTTGTTTTTGCATTAGTGGTCTGTACACGTGTGCATATGCTAGCTGAATCTTGGATCCGTGCAATGTGACATAGGAGTTTCTACATTTAACAGTTTCTTATGTGTGAGAACAGAGCAAAAATACTTATTAAGGCTATAAATAGCATATGCAATTAAGTTCTTGATAATTTTATAATGCTCAGTCAACACGAATGAGTGAACATTTACAGCAGATTTTCCTTCTTCTGTGCTTAAAAAAAAAATGTATAGAGTACACTTAGATAAATAAATGTGAAACTATTGTAGTTGAAAATGAGCTGTAGTCTTCTGGGTACTAAGTAGCACAACGCTAGCCACAGACAACTGGAGAAACAGGAAAAGTGATCATAAACACAAGGCAGGTTTTGATCACAACAGCCTACTCTTTTATCCCAGTTACTGTATTTAACATCGTGATTTTACTGGTTTGCCTCGCTATCCATTGGTAACTGTTCTTCCATGGGAGCTTTAGAGCCTGCATGAACTAGCTTCCCCTAAGCTGGCTCTGATATATACAGTTCTTAAGTTCGGAATTCCTGAAGGGAAAACCAAAAGCCAAAATGGAGGAAAAAAAAACAACAACTTACCAACTACCTCTAAAGAAGCTGCTCCTTAAGCAGCATCAGGAGTGACAAAGACTTGGCATCTGCTTACTCCAGCTGTATTTTTGGCAGAAATAGTGCAGCGACGAGTGTTTTTGTTTTTATTGCACTGCCTGACGTGTAGGCTCCTACTCTGGAAGGACTCTGGTTTTCAGCTGTAAATGTAAGCAGTATCTTTTCCTGGCTGCTATCTTGTCTAAAATACTAAGTGACTCTCGTATTGTTGATATCCAGCTGTGGCGTACTGTACCTGGAGATCAAGCACAGTATGGAGATGTCTGTTTTCAGGAAGAACATCGTTATCTTAGTGCTCATTGGCGCTTTCAGGGTCTCTTCATAAAGGAAATAGCATATTGTAAGAAATGCATCCTTAGGAAAGGGAAAAGCAAAAAAGCCTTTTAGAAACGCGGCAGTTTTTATTTGGCTCTTGAGGGATCATTCGGTTCTCAACACCCTATTTTATTCTGCTACCAGTCTGCTTTTCAACTTTAGTAGTGCTCGGTAATCCTTGTCTTAGGCTCCCTCTAGCGAAGAAATGGTATGCAACTTTAAGTGCTGATCATGTGAGAAAGCATTCTGCTTTATAACAGATGTTGTGGCACTTCTCCCTGGTACTAAATGCACTGGCAAGGTCTGTGCAGTCCCTAGTATAGACGCAGGCTCAGGAGCTTCACTCATTGCTACTGAAGTACCTAGTGTCTTTCTGTGACTGTGGAAATAGCCATACGTACAAGTTTGCAAAGACTTCTGTTCCATGGCTGAATAATTCATCCCCTCCTGCTAGACAGGCTCTGAATTCACGCAGCAGGGTTGCCTGGTATGATGCTCAGGGTGGAGGGCTGCCTGGATCTCCATCCTACTCTTTCCAGTGTCATCAGTGGTATGGAGCATAGAAACTGAAGTCCTCTTCTTAGCGCTCTATTGCCAACGGTTATAGGCTAATGGGAAGGTGTGAAACGAGGTATTAGAGGGGAAAATCTTCTACACAGTCACTTCCTGTAACACAGAAACGGCTCTGTAGGCAGTGTCCTAGAAGATAACTCCTGTGAGCTATTGTGTTAAAGGAATGCACAGCTAAATGAATAGAAGCTGTTTGAAACAGGCTGAACAGCAGTCACTGTGTAGCCATTCAGACTGACAGCCTCTTGAAATGATGGAGAAGGCGCCAGGAGTGGAGAGGTCAGCACTGTAGTGCTGCTCCATCTCCGTATTTGTCACTGAAAAATGTAATAGCTTTAGAAAACGGAGCCTCTTTGTGGAGGGGAAAAAAGCACTTTCCTTTGTTATTGGTTTACTTTACCATACAAACAAGTATGCAGGCTGCTTAACACAACCTCAGCCAGTATAATTTCCAAAAGTTACTATTGAACACAAAGGGATTCTGACAAGTATCACTTTGAAGGCATTAAAAACATGGGGATACCTGGAAATTGTTTTGGTGCTTGCTGTCTGTGGACGCGTGAATGATGGGACTCAAGCTAGTTCTCAATTTCCTATTTGTACCAAGAGAAAGTTCATTTTCAGAAAACCCTCACCATACTTAGGTTACTTACTGTGTTTTCAGACGGGACTAACTTAACTGTTATGATACGACAACCTCTTAATTTCAGTCAGTAGCAGATATTGAGGATGCAAACAAGAATGTACCTCTAGGGCCAGCCTTTGTGACAGCTCCTGGCATCTGCTACCTACTTGTTCATTTATTACAAAAGGACACTCCTTAGCTCAGAGCTTCACTTCCCTGCAGAATGCCAGCGTGCATTTTTTTTTATTATTCAAAACAAATTTACAAAATGGAAGTTCCGTATGGCTGCAGGTAGCATCGTGTCCCGGGCATCTCCCCAAAATACACGCTGCCACAGCCACTGGGACATCCTGAAATGGCTGACACCTGGCTTTGAAGGCAAAATGTGAAAGCAAAGAAAAAGAATCTACAACAAAATCTGTTCCTAAACATTTCAGCTTCTCTGGAACAAGTCAGAGATGTTTGTGGCGTTAATATCTAGAGTTTCTCAAGATGTTAGTTTCATTTGTTGGTTTTCTATTCTTAGGAATATAGAAAATTGAGCATTTAAATACATGATCAGTGAGTGAACGGACATTGCAGTGACACAGCTGGTACCCCTAAGAACAAAAGGTACTTTTCTTATTAAATATTTTTGACATCTTTCCAGAAAGGAAAAAATGCAGGACTAGCAGGAAAGGCAAGATCTAAGCCACCAAAAGACTTTACCATAGCCCGCAGACCAAAGCCTGCCCAGCCACAGCTGCCTGGCTGGATATGCTCACCCCCTACACAAACCCTGTAACAGGAAAGAGAAACCAAGCACAATGTCAGCACCTTGACCCACCCCCTGTTTTCCCTTGGGAACAGCTTTGGGACTGTCTCAATCCTGCATTGGCGGACTCCCCCAGGTGGGCATGGTGCTGGCACAGCCCTTCCCTGGCCCCCAGGCCCTCTTACCCAGCTGACCCACAGGAGGAGGCAGAGCCGAGTGCTCCCTGGATGCCCATCTCTCACCCTTTTAAAAATAAAACACTAGGCGTCCGTCACTGCGCTGAGTTTCAGTTTAATCCAGTTAAAAACGAATCAATACAAAGTATTGAGCGGGGCTTTTCTCTACATATATTGCACTGAAAAATATGAATTTGTACACCACTGACTAAATCTTACCCCTTCATCCTCCTAGTGAAATCCCAGCCAAGTACAAAACCAAATCTTTGCGTCTTTGTCTTGGCACTGGTGCCTGTATGAAGTTACATTCAGTTTCCTTGTAATCACCTCCTAAATGAAAAGTAGAGTACAGGTGAAAGCGCTGGTGCCCAAGGTGTTCCAGTCCCTTGTTTCTGTGATTATAGCTTTCTATTTCCTGATTTCGCTGTAAGCGAAGCATTTTTTAACTTGAAACAGCTCCTGAGAAATGAGTACCATGGCACAAATGTGCTTTAAGTGAATAATACAATACTTTTAGTCTCTTTTATGAAAGAGAGAACCTAATTGAAATCATCATTGAAAGCAAGATGCATTTTAAAAAGCATCAAATCAGTTAAACGCTTCATGTGTAGGTGTAACTCTAACACATTGCGTAACCTCTACGGCAGATGTTCCTTACAGCGAGATGACTCTTAGTTAAACTGTATTTCAGAATGAATCCACAAAACAGAAATAGTTTGACCGTACTGTGCTCAAACAGACACATTTTAGCTTGGGCCTGAAGAATGACGTCCTTCCTTCATACAGGAGGACTAGGATAGGCAGGATCAGGTCAAGCCTGTCTGCCGATAGAGCAGACCTGATGGGCCATCTTCTGGGAGAATGGCCGCTCGGTTCTCGCTATCTGTGCAGACCTGTGGAAGAGGTAACAATGCATGTGAAATTGTGAACTGGGCTGTAATCTGGGCTCTCATCTCAAAAACATCCAGGCAGCAGTTAAAAAATTGACTGCTTCTACTTCTAGAAATGAGCAGAAAGACTACAGCATATTGTTGAAACGCAAGCCTACCACTAAAATTAACACCGACAAGAACATTTCTGAACATTTAGGTACCGGATAGCAGTCGAAGGAAAGGTGTGCATTGCTTTATGCTGACTGCACCTCTGTGGTTAGCTGAAATGTAAAAGTAGAAACTCTTACGAACTCATGAAATGACAAATGAAAGCTCTGGCTTCTCCTAAGCAGCTGCTTCAATCACCACAACACTGCAGCAAGCAGAAGATGAGTTCAGCACCCATGTTACAGTGGTTCTTGACAAAGCTCTCTGGATGTTTCAAAGTAAACAGGGTAAGGGGGATAGAATGCTCCTCTCCTACATCGGGGAGAGTCAGGTTTTTACAATGGAAATGTAACAGATACTATGCTGAAATCAAAGCCTGGGCTGTGGCAAGCACTTGAGAGCATAGACTGCATCACATGTAACAGCATTCATTTATGAGGCAGTTGTAACGTGAAGGAATAACTTGTACGGTAGAAATTGTTTTAGATCCAAATTCTTAGTCCTTGATTCTCTACAAACATCTGTGGCTGTATCATTCTCCCTTCGTAAACTTCCACGTGGGACAGGAAGAAAAAATTCCCTTTGTCTTTTCCATGACGTTTGAATAACTCACCCTTTGTTTCCTTCCTTGCTCTGCTCCTAATTGTCAGGCTACAAGGCCAAAGCCAGGACCCTGCTCTGAGAAGCGCTGTTAACTCTGGTTGTAGCTGTAACTATATCTGGGCCTCTCAGCAAACAGATAAAGTTGTTGAAAGGTATTTCAGACTCCTGGCAAAGACAGTTAAACTGGTGTTAGAATTACACGGAAGTAACAAACAGTGGAGATGGTGTTTTGTTTGTTTTTTAAACTAAAATGTGAACCACCTGCAAAGAGAACAGCAAAAAAGGTAAAGTCTAATTGCTTGAGTGGCATAAATAAAGGAAGCGTGACATGGCAATTAAGATGAAACAGATAAAGAAACCTAGTCTACTCCAGCAGTGAGTTCTGTTACATTGTGTGAAAAACAGGAATGTGCTGGATCCTGATGGAAGCATTAAATGTGTACGGAATATGACTAGCCTCTGTCAGTTACAACTCTTCAGTGAGAAACTTCTCACCTGACAATACAAAATGTTAGTAACTGCTGCCCATCTCTTCTGAGTTTGCTTAAAATGTTTGACTCTTATTTTAAGAGGAACATCTCTCCGTAATTTTCATAATACAAGCCTGGCCTCTGCTTCTTTGCTCAAAACCCAAATGTGCTCTTTGATGCTTGCTGTTAACAGGAAGGGATTCCAAGGATGCTTGCTAAGGTGTGTGTACGTCACTTCAAAGCCAGCGTTATACAGTCAGAACAATCCACGTTTAAAAAAACAACAAACAATCAGGATTTACACCTTAGGGTCGTCTCGGCAGATGACAAGCAAGGATAATCATAGCTTTTCAACGTTATAGTAAAACCCCCACGCAAATCAACTTTTGCAGTGGTTCTGTAGGGGTATAGTGTGGTGGTGGTGGTTTCTGAAAAATTCTGGCTTCCGGTATGAGGGAGCTATCCTGGTTCAGTAACAAAATCATACAATCTAGTAGCACCCTTGTTGCAGGACACTTCATAAACTTGCATCAGCTAACTGCTTAAAGACTAATAAGCGTTAATAGTGAGACTCTTAAGTCAACAATTCATGTCTGAGAAGAGCTGTTTGGAGCATATGGTGCACTCTGAAAAAATCCGGTATTATCACAGGAGGTAGGATAATCTGTACAGAAGAAGACAATGAGTCTCGTTCTGTTTTGCACAATATTTCCATCAACATAAAAAGCTTCTTTAATAGCATGCAGAATTTCGAGATCAGCTGGCACCTGATGAAAGAAACAGGGACAAAAGCACTGTCCTGAGAGCCAGTGCAGTATACAACTGCTACACAGAACTAATCTTAACGAGGACGGTTCAGACCCATACACCCAAAGTTGAGTATTTCTTTTGAAGGCTTACAGTGAAATTTTCAGGCTTCTGTAAACATGAGAAATATTCAGTATTCCATGCATTTTTTGTGGCGGTTGGATTTTAGAAAGTGCAAATTTTCTAAAGGTTAGGCGTAAGAAGTTTGATTTTTATTTGGTCTCAAGAAAGTGGTTGGTAGTACTGGAAATGGTAGACCTTCACCTGTGGTCTCTGTTGCTCCCTACTTTGCTTCTTAGCATTTCTGGGAAGAGATTCTTCATAAAACAAGACCTAGCTTGATATTCAGGCCAGTTCCTGATTCTTCTCTGAAAAGATTCTGATTTGTGCCTAAAACACGCCACGGCAGACGTACTTTTTCTAAAAAAAATAGTACAACAGCTCTCTTAGCCACAAAAACCTTTAAAATTGATAGTTTCCTTAATTACCTCCTCCATTGTATCCTCTAAAGGATCCCATTGTTGCCTTTCTCACTGATGAACTGGGAAGAAATTAGTTTAATTTATGATTCAAGCCTGATTGATATTTAATCTCTGACACTCCTAACGACTTTATAATCCGGGGAAGAAAATTGAGTTTGTTTCTCTGATTGTTTTTTCCCCTCCCTCCCTGCCTTTTACCCTCCCCCCCAAATAATAAAGATGCTATAAAGTTGAGGCACGAGTGGTTAAGGGTGAACTTGGTCAGTTCTAGCAGCTGGTTCTTGAACATGTCCTGGTGGTAAAGGCTGATCATCTCCTGCAGGATGTTTTGGTGCATCTCCAGCTTTGTGCTCCCCAGCTGTAAAACAAGAACAAAACTACTTACAACTTTTCAATGAAATCGGCTCCATATGTTGAAAGTATCAAAGAAAAAGTTTCTAGCATTGTAACAATCAGATAAAAGCTTTTATTTTTTGTTTGTAAATGGAAGCTAGAATTTTGTATGTGACTAACAACAAAATCAGATTGAGATTACACTGCAGAGCTACAACATTCAGAGTTTAGTCTTCAATAGCTAGTTGTTTCTATTTTCTGTAAAGTGCTTTTATGTGCATAACACATTGGCTTTGGGGAGATTAATTTGTTATGTCTAAAACATGACGTGTTTGTGAAACCTTTCTTCCCAACGTTGGAAGCTTGGGAAAAAATATAAGTGACTTGTTCCTATATTTTACCCATCGTGGTGCTGACAATCCTTACATCTTTCTCCTTTTGCCTACCTTGGAATAAGGCTAACTTTCCTAGTTTGGATTTACCTAATTCAGAGAATGAGTACTGACTAGTTCTGGCTAATGCAACGAAAGCTTAGGATACCTAACTAACTGTCTTTGCAGAAAGTTTTTACATAAAATAATACAGGTATTAAGAACAGTATCCGTTACAACACTGCCACTGTTGTAAGATGTATCGCTACAGCAAGTCCCTGGGCATCTGCTATTACACAGTGAAATGTTAAAGAAAGGGAGGGGAGGGCAGAGGAGGAGAGGCTCTCATAACTAAGGGTCATAAATTGAAATTAGCCACAGGCAGCTCTGAAGCAAATCAAGATAAAATGAAATCGGTTCTCAAATTTGATTATTTCTTGCTCTGCTCACAAAACTGAATAACTTAGGGGTAGAATTTCAGGGTATTCAGCCAAGTGAGCTGTAATCACTGAATATAGCATTTAAGGTTTTTAATCTCGCTGTTGGCCCTGCAGGACCAGTTAAGACCTTCCAGTATTCAAAAGGCTGTCTGGATATAGCCCAGAGCTTTATGTTTGAGATGATTTAACTTCTTGAGCTGTACTTACAGTGCTAACGTATGAACATGGAAGCCAAAAAATGTGTTATTTTCAACCTTTCTCGAGGGGGAGTTATGAAAGCAGAGGATAAGAAGTGTTAAAATATACCCGACCATTTTCTTTAGTCATCCACGATTGTATGCAATGATTTATTAGGACTTTATCATCCTCTATAGGTGTTGAACCGATTGGTTGCTCGTGCTATCTAAAACTTGTCATGTCATATTGCGCCCAACTGCAGATACGCTGACCACAGAAGACAGACAGATTGAAAGCACTTAAATGTTTTGATTATTTTTTTTTCCTGCAGGCTTAGCCTGGGATTGCAATTCTGAACTGCAATCTCAATTTTCAGGAGCTAGCAGAATAGCAGGCAGCTTTCATCTAGCTGTTGAACTACAGGCAGCCATGAAATGATAGCTGCATCAACATCAGTCCTTGTGTAGACGTCCAAGATCGACAGCAGGACTGTACAACAATGAGTGAAACTTAAATTGCTGTAACTTCACACTCTTGCATGCTTGATTTGAGTAGCATACACAAGGCAAGCTACCTTTAACACACCTGTGTCTGCACTGGTAATGAAGCTATGGGGTATCAGACAGACCTGGTTGTTTTCATGTCCCTCTTCTCCTCTGCACACTCCAATCTTAGTTATTCCAGATAATGTTATTTTTAGGCTAACAGGCAAAACACTCCAATGAACTGCAATCCTTCCTCTCTGTCCTTTTGATGCTGTAAATGCAGCAGTTTCCCCCTTAAAGACAACTTAATGGATCTCCCTATGCAGATCACTAAAAGTACAGTATACTGAGAGCTTCAACAGAAAATATATTTTCTTAATGACTCGTATATTGGAGATCTTAAAGTTAGTCTATCTACACAAAAAGATACATACGGGGCTGGAACTTCAGTTCTCCAGCTGGTCCTGCAGGAGGATTTCCTTGCTGTAGTTTCTTTTGTTCCATCTGCTTTACAACCTGGCGAAAAATACAGAAACACAGTTAAAAAACTTCACTCTGTGACATCGCTCTCTCTGATGTGATGTAAGTGAATACACTTAAAAGAAATATGCGCAGTCATTACATAAAATCTTGGTTAAAGGGCAAACTACTGAGGTGAGACACTTGCTCTGTTTCGTAGAATCACAGAATGCTTTGGATTGGAAGGGATCTTAAAGACTATCTAATTCCAACCCCTCTGCCATGGGCAGGGATGCTCTCCCCTAGACCAGGCTGCTCAAAGTGCCATCCAGCCTGGCCTTAAAGGCAGGAATGGGGCATCCACAGCTTCTCTGGGTAACCTGTTCAAGTGCCTCACCACCTCGTAGTAAAGAATTCCTTCACAGTATCTCATCTAAATCGACTCTCTTTTCTGTTTAAAACCACTATTCCTTGTCCTATCACTACATGCCCTGACAAAGAGTCCCTTTCCTGCTTTCTTGTAGGCCCCTTTAGGTACTGGAAGGCTACACTGATGTCTCCCTGGAGCCATCTCTTCTCCAGGCTGAACAACCCCAACTCCCTCAGCCTATCTTCACAGAAGTGCTCCAGCCCTTCAGTTATCTTTGTGGCTCTCCACTGCGCTTGTTCTACTACATCCATATCCTTCTTGTGCTGCAGGCCTCAGAGCTGGAAGCAGTACTGTAGGTGGGGTCTCACAAGAGCAGAGTCAGGGGAGAATCCCCTCCCTTGCCCTGCTGCCCGTGTTGCTTTTGATGCGGCCCAGGATGTGGTTGGCTTCCTGGGCTGCAAGCACACATTGCTGGCTCATGACAAGCTTCTCCTCAGCCAACACCCCCAGGTCCTCCTCCTCAGGGCTGCTCTCAATCCATTCTCTGCCCAGCCTGTACTTGGGATTGGGATTGCTCCAGCCCAGCTGCAGGACCTTGCACCTGGCCTTGCTGAACTTCAGGAGGCTTGCACAGGTCCACCTCTCAAGCTTCTCAAGGTCCCTGTGGATGGCCTCCTTTCCTTCCTGCCTGAACAAGTGACGGTTTAGTTTTGCAGTTTGCTATAATTTGAAATAATAGCCTATGACGTGCTGCAGTACCAGTGTTATTTAGAATTCAGCTGAGATTCATATGAGAAATCAATGTAAAGGGTGCTCCAGAGCTGGGGATTGTCATTACCTGTTACAGCTCCTATATAAGGGTAAAGAAAAGGAGGAAAAATACACTGTTCTCCTAAATGTACCTGCTGAAGCTCTTGTTTCTGAGCCTGAAGCTGGTCGTGTTGCCTCTGTAGCTCTTCCTTCTGTTTCTGAAGATCTTCTGCCTTCTTTCTAAGTTCATCTTCCTGCTGAGAAATATGACTTTCAAATTCCTTCAGCTCATCCTCAGTGAAGAGCTGCTGTTGATCTAGGGTCTGCAAGAAAATACAAACAAACATGAATACCTAGGCAGGAATGCATATCTATTTTGATTACCTTATCACCGAAAGTATTAGCTGAATTGTACAGTTCCCTGGATGTCATTAAATGACAATGCAAAGGGTTAGTATGCTTACTCAAACAGTAAGAATTGCTATTTCTCAGCTGTTTTCCTAGCAAAACTTTATGACATACTTAGAGTTAGGAGAAAAAAATCTTGCTTCCAGCTGAGCTCTAATCCTCCCTCAGCATTGATTCCTATCTTAAATGTCCATTCTGTTTGAAAAAGCAAGTGGAAAAAAGATCTTTTAGACTCCACGAGGTGGCGCAAGACTTTTTCTCCTTGTGTGTGGACCACAAAGATGACATCCGCGTTAAATCAGCGTGTTACGTTTTGTGCATTGCATTTTGCTAAGGCATTTAACCACACACACATACCAAAACAAGACTGAAAAGAGGGAAAGGTCATAGACATGGCAGTTGGTTTCCTGGTTAGAGGGATGGTAATAATGCAGTGTGTTGCACTTGGAACGCATTCTCATTACCTCCCAGCTATCTGGCTCCAGAAATTCTTTTTTCTCTGTAGCTCGCAGGAACTCATCCAAAGTCACTAGTCGGTCCTTGTTGACGTCAACCTATTAGAAGGAAAAAAAAAATCATACTCAACCTAAAGGATGAATTTTGCTGGAGACAACGTTTAAAATCATTACGTAAATACCTTCAAATATAACCATTTTATTTTTAAACTGTCCAATTTCCAAATGAATGCCTGCAATAACTTCTAAAAACTTCTCACACACTCATGTAGTTTAATAAAAATGGAAATAAGAAAATCTTATTTCCGATCAATTTTGACGTAAAATCTGTGTGGTTGTAGCCCCAGCACTAATAGCAGGATGTCTGATTTCTTTGAGAAAAATGGTTTGTAGCTTTCTGGTAATTTTTTTTGATTCTGAGCCCAAGTAACTTCCGCTGTTGGACAAGGAAACAACAACAAAAGAAATGTGTCAGAAAACTTTAAGGGTAAGGGAGGAAATTCCTCCCTTCACAAGTAATAGGAGTCCAGGCTTGCTCCATTCCTCAGCCTTAAGGAATAGAGTTGAACAGAAAAAATATAAGTGGAAAAAACGGTGGTTCAAAACATCCTTTTCCCTTTCCTCTGTTTCCTGAGCATTTAAAAAAAAGAGAACCAACACTGGTATTCACTGCTGTAAGTAATGCCTTTAGCTCTCAGGCCTCTTCTGAAGGGACAAAGGCCAGCCATGTGAAAGAAGATGTTGCTTTACTTATCATTCCCACAAAATCTTACCCTATTGCTAAGTGTAAGAGCACGTTCAGAGTGTTTGCTGTTTGAAAAAATTCACAAGGAATTTCTATTCTAATTTACTGATTATCTGCAAAAGATGGAAGCTACAGCGCAATTTCTCCTCTGGAACTTCTTAAATAAAAATAAATGTAATCTGCAAGCATTTACCTCAACATCTAGGCATAGGACTTGCAAACTGTAGCTTTGTGAATCCTAGTAACAAGTGTCATGTCCTTGCGCTGTACTTAGACAACCTGTCACAACAGGAGGACTCTATTTCTTCAGTGTAGCAGGAAAACAGCAGCTCTATTAAATGTTAGTTCATACCTCATTCATTACGTGTTCTCTCATCCTCAGCCTCTCTTCTTCCATTTCAACCATGTCATCCTCTTCGTTTTTCGGGTCATAAACTTTTTCTAGCTGAAATTCAAATTTATCAGGTCTTATTTTGGAGAAAGGGCCGCTCATTCAAATCCCTGAGCAGGTTTGGAACAGTAGTGTTGAGGCACTACTGAAAATTGGAGCTCACGAAGTGTCTATATAGGTATACAACTCCTTTTATTACAGTATTTAAGCAACAAATAAGCCTATCATTATTGCTAAGGATGAAGATTTCAGTTAATTCATGTGGTCTGCTGTAATTCACTGCTTTGGACATCGCAGTAAAATTGACCTCAGCGTGAACAGTCTGATCCTATGTTTGACTCAAAGCAGGCAGAGTTTGCAGAACAGGACAGCAACTTTTTTAATCAGAGAACGCGGTCCACGCCGTAAGCATTCAGGATATCACAAGACAAATTGAGTGCTTAGCTTAACGGTCCATTTTTCTTCCTGCAGAGTGTCCTTCTGGTGAGTTCATGCTTATTTGCTTCTACTTAGCTTTCTTATCTTTCCTAGCTGTAAGTAGTAAGTCCCCAGACTACTTATTTTTAAATTACAACACTGTAAAATGCTGGGACATAAGAGTCAAAACGACTGCCATCTAGTCGTTTTGAAAGGGATTATGGCAAAGTACTGTTAGAAATCTGTATTTTGAAATGTCTTCTACAACTTACAGTAGTTTGAATTTATCAGCTTGTACATACAGTGTGCAGTATATTTACTCCCTGATTTGTGAAATCTAGAAAAAACTCCTGAACTAGTTACTTGCAGCTATAATAATGGATCTCCGAATGGGAAGTTGTGGATTTTCTTCCCCTGCTATGACACGACAGAACCTACTGAAAAAATTAAGCCAAGGACCTTTTTGCACTCACTGTTCCTGCAGCTCCCATCACTGCAGAATCTCAGTACATTGCTGCTACTCTGGGAGGCAAAGTACCATTAATACTTGTACT
Organism: Nettapus auritus; assembly: GCA_011076525.1. NCBI lineage: Eukaryota > Metazoa > Chordata > Aves > Anseriformes > Anatidae > Nettapus > Nettapus auritus. The sequence continues at coordinate 59,364,011 of CM021769.1, forward strand.
TTTACAGAGAAGGAACCAAGGCCTAAAGACACCAAGGGCTTGCCTGCTTTATTAGATGTCCACGTGCTCCAAACTAGCTAGACAGGAACAATGTGAAATCCCTGTAGCCACTTCTGCAGTGCACAACATGTCCTTCACTGTATGTATACATCTGATGAGGCAAATGACTTCACTTCCACTCTTTGTCAAAAATTTCAGCTGAAGTATTTAAGTGTGTGACCCTCTTTCCCTCTGTAGGCTTACGAGTAGCACTGAGTGCGCACAGCTAGTCAGCTTCAGAACCTCTGCCAAGCTACATCGAGCCAAAGCAGGTGTGTAGTTCAGCACTGCAAACTGTACAGGCACAGCTGTTCTGCAGGTTAATTATGAAATCGCATAATTAACAAGCTCGTAGCAGAGGAATGCATGAGCAATACACCGCTGGTGTCCGAGTCCTTTCTTTGAACTACTTTATTTTCCCTGCTCCTATGTTTTTACAGTTGTTCATACATTTCAACACGAATATTCTAATTCGTGGTCCAAAGCCCCCCTATATACTTGGGGAAAATACAGACGTTCTTGCAAGCATTTTCTGAAACAAGTAAAGTTTTGTACTGCTTTTTACCTCTTTAGTAAACAGGGCTTCTAATTCTTGTTCATCCAGGAAGCCATCATTATTGACATCTAGAATAAGAAGTGTTGAAAATACAAACTGAATATGTACAGAGAGTAATACATCTAATAGTCCTCCGTGGATTTGAGTATGTACCACCATACACACCCCATATAGATGAAAAACCACGTTTAACAAGATGCTGTTTTCGTATGTCAGTTTTTCTCTTCAGGTTTTATCAGGCGTTGGCTGCACTGTGTTGCCGGTTTTGGTTACCTGACTGTTTGTTAACCACTGGTTAGATAAGTCTGGCACATTCTCCCTAGTTTAGCAAACTGAAATAGGTCACAAGAGGACTGCAACCAGTGCAATTGCCAGAAAATATTGCTGAGAACAACTTGTCCCAATTTAACAACTACATTGGTAAACAGATCCAGGGATAACATGTCAGAAGACAAACATTGTTAACCAGCAGTAGGACTCTCCAAAAAACAATAAAATGTTGTGCAAAAATTATATAAATGTGCAGTGCTTAAGAAGAGGTTACCGTAAAGTTAGTCTTGATGAACAATGCAAAGAAGAGAACACTTGGCAATAATCCACTTTGTATGCTGTGTTCTACTCTGAATAGCGATATTGTTACTGCTATCTGAAATTGAAAAGGAACGTCTACTTCAAATAAGTGCTATTATGCAATATTTGTTTAATTGCTTCACAGTTTTTGATACACTCAGCTTTAAGGCAAAAGGTTCTTTTGGTTACTGCTGTTTTAGTAAGACTTGCATAAGAGTTACCAAAATTTTTTGAAAATCTACATTAAGATCTCTTTCTTGAGAGAAGGAATAAGGTTTAATATCTAAATATATAAATAAAACAAGATAAAAGGTTAGACTCAAGCTAGAACACTCCTTTAATTAATTTATCATTGGCATTAGTCGAATTCTTTGTACCGTTCAACCCTTCAGCGTCCAGTGCCAGGCGGGTTGTGCTTAAGGATACTTTATTATGAAGCATTTAGCAATGTCAGAATATAAGGTTACATATTTATATAATATTTAAAGCAAAATGGCTATAGAGATGCGTACTTGTCTCTCCTATTATTTCATTGTTCTAATTGCAGACTGCTCAGAAACGTAGAGCAAGTATCAGGGAGTGTTTGGAGTTGTGTGTTTTGAGGAAGTCTTGAAACTTCCTAAGAGGCTTGGCGCTTCTATGACCATTCCAAAGATAAGGGGCGTCTGGCACTCATCTGCTGAGGTGCTGAGAAAGCAGGTTTTCCCAAACACACCTCTGAAGACTTATTCCTAGCACACAGTGTGAGAACAAGGGTATAGCTATGGACAGACCTGTGAATACCCAGCATTCCCTGAGCAACTACTTCTGGTTATTTGCTCTCTGCTTTTATGAGGACTTCACCAAGATTTCATTTTCAGTGTTTAGACCCCACTTGACTCCACAGCACACTTTCAAACAGTAACACAGCTATCTTCTCTACACATCCTGGATTAACTCAAATTGCTTGAGGGTTGTGTTTTTCTTAGCATAATACAGACATGCTGCATGTATGTCTTTGGCAGAATATAATAGCGGCAACATTCGCTAATTAAACTAAACCTCTTACCATGTAATTTGAAGAATGTTTTGGGGTCGAATTCATTAGGATCTAGTCCATCTGCTTCTTCCCATACCTCTTTCAGTTGATCTTTGCTTCCCTGCAGATTGGTTACAAAGAAAACTATTCAAAAGATGAGTAAGTGTACTTTTACTGCCTTAGTTTTGCATTATGGTTTCTCTGAAAGGCTCTTTTTTTTCCCTGACTAGTCATGTTCCAAATAAAATTAATGGAACTTAGTTCAATTTCCCCCAAAGTCACATACTTCCTTTAGACAGAAAGGCCCAGGGAAAGAGGGAGTGTCAAGAAAATGCATGTTCTGTGGAAATTAATGCCTGTATAGTCTGCCATGGCCACAAAGACTTATCTGCAAACAACAGCTCAAGGGAGTTCAATCAGTTTGCCATTTCTAGAGAAAATGGTGCTCTGTGTTAGTTTCTTACAGGCCAAGTATATCACGAAGGCATTCCTACTGTTTTGAATACCATTCTTGCCTCTTCCTTGCAAATTTTAGCTTCTTTGTAAGTAATAATTCTGCCACCAAATAGACCACAGGAAAAAAAGGTGAGTATATAAAGTGGGTTTTCTAATGTTCTTAGCGCTCTTCCCCCATTTGGCTCCCTCATCAATAAGAAGCAGATCCTGAGAATAAACAGCATAAACCCTTCCCTTTATTAGCTTTTTCTTACTGGGAAGGGAAGTTTCCTTACAAATATGTAAGAACAGACTGTAGCCTTACAGGATGGTGAACTTTAGGGTGATCTCCATGCTTTTTTTTCATCTCTTCAAATTTGGATTCTTCTCGCTGCCTCTTTTCTTCATCCAGCGTTTTTAAATACTCTCTCCTCTCGTGTTCTTTCATCATCTCATATTTCTTAAATTCTTCATGGCGGGTTTTATCATAATTCTCCAGGTCACTTGTAGCCTAAAAACATAGATATGTACACATGATTATGCCACGTAATTACATTAACACGCTATATATGACACACTATGTAAAAACCCTGCACTGTTCAGGTCTAGGGACAAGGCCTTAATATTGCCATTTCCCTTTTAAAAACAAGGTAGAGAAGTCTGTGGTCCCCCTTCACATGACAGTGATACATAAACATCTCTCTTCACTCTATTACTTTCACAGCATTTAATTTGCAAAGGTTCAACTGCTTAGACAGCTTTTGTGTAAGAAGGCATCAAGGTGGCCTTTCTCATCCATTAATAATAAATTAACTCAAGCTAAGTATGTGCTAATTAAGCACAGCTTCAAATAGTATCATTAAGTCCTTGTTTACTGCAGCATAAGAACATTTGTAGCTTACCCTAGAGCTTAATGAAAAGAGTGCCTCCATTAATAATGGGAGTTACTGTGCAGTAGTTTCTTACGGACTAAATCAACAAAGCCATTTATACAGAGAGAAAGGTGTGAGGGGAGAACTTCTGACAAGTCCTTCTATGGGATTTGGAGTTGCACTACTCTCAGATAGGTCAAGGTATTAAAGGATGGTGTGGTATTCTGGTGCTTTTCAAAGCCGTATGTTCATACCTGATATTGTCTGCCCATTATTTACATTTCAATTTTCAGATTCACTGTACCTTTTCAAAAAAAAGTTCTGAAACAAAGAACGCTCCCCCCCCCTCCAAAAAAATACCCTTTACACTCTGTCAGTATCTTAGCTGATGAGAGAAGACAAGAAAAATGATGTAAGTGAAATAACTGTCCTGCTGAGCATGTGCTTCTCCTAACCAACCAGAATTTCTCCAGAAGTTATGCTCAGAAATGGTAAAAAATGTATGTATTTATATATATAAATACATACATAAAAATAATTTTACAGAAAACTGAGGTGAAATTCTCCAAGGACAAAAAAAATCCACAAGTGTGGAAAGTTCAAAATAGACCTCATTTAAAAAAAATCAAGTTTACTTTGAAAACATAAAAATTCTGTTTCCATCTCAGACACGTATTGTTCTCTAAAGCGTGGCTTTTTTTTTTTTTTTTTCCCCTTGGGAAACATTTTTTCCAGCAGTTGAAAAAAGCTACGCTATGCTTAGCTTAACTGTACCTCCTTAATGAACATGGACAGCAAAAAAAGAAGTGCTTATTACTGATACTGAATCTGCTAATTGGACGTCAAATTCCATGCCCAGTATGTGCAACTTCTAATATTGGTATTTTCAATTCTGTTCTCCTGCAGTCTGTGACATGCACACAACAGACCCCTAAATTCAAATGCCTAATTTAGGGATGACTGTCATTCTGTGAAACATGCATATCAGTTAGAAATAGAAGTCAGAAAATACACATGAGAAGATATGCCCCTTCCAAAACTGTGTTTAATTCAACAGCTCCCAAAATGTCACGTTTTAATCCCGAAGTTGTTTGTACAGGCACATGAATGCAAATCCTGTTAAGAAGTCACCCCAAATTTAGGTTCTTTTTTGTGCAATGTACACAGACAATGGTTTTCAAGTGTGCAATGGAGACAACCGACTTGTCTCTGAAACTGAAAACTGCATTAACACCTTTCCCAAAAAAAAGGGGGGGGGGGGGGGTAAAGAAGGGTTTGCCTTTACCAGATGAAAAAACATAATACCAATAAAAAACAGCCCGGAGTAGTTGATATCTAGCACTTACTGCTTTGATCAGCATATCTAAGTCTTTAGGTTCAAATGTGTCAGGATTCTGATGGTTCAGGTGCTCAAATTGTTTAAGGAGAGCCTGGTGGTCTATGCCAGTGTCTGGAAGAACAAGATACAAACGTGAAACGTTAAAATAAGGTTGAAAGCAAACAAGATCAGGAAGTTAAATACATTCACACAGGGGCTTGTGCCTTTTGAGTACCTCAGGCTCCCTGAGGACTGAGTAATTTTTTCATTATCAAAGGAAACTATAGTAACACTTACAAAGCAGCTTTACCTGAAGGAGATTGGCACACCTGATAGCCATTTGCACCGTATTCATTCTAGTGTCAGGTGTTGCCTTCCACACAATAATTTAACATAATGGTTTGTGTTCACAGAATCAGCTAGGTTGGAAGAGACCTCTAAGATCACCTAGTCCAACCTCTGACCTAACACTACCAAGTCCCCAATCTCTGCTTATCAGATTTTATATAATTTGCGCAAAAGAAATGCAAGATGGTGGAGAGTCAGGTGCTGTGTCTAAAAGCTGCAAACATTTCTCCTGCCTTATGAGAGGGACTATACCCAATAATGTAAATAATATAATGCACTAACAACAAAATACATTTCTTAACGACAAGCTTCTCTAGCTGTTACCACAGTTGCTAACTGGTGAAGCTTAGAACACATGTTTTGATATGTTCTGGGCAACAATGTTGGCAAGCTTTTACTAGATGTCTTAGTAAAGAATACTTTTTTTTGTTTTTAAAAAAGGAAAATATCATTTTGAACTTGTTATCCTTTGGTAAACTATTTCTCTCACACTCAGTGCTGTATTTGTATTACCATAAAACAGCAAACGCTGGCTGGGGCATATTTCAAACATCATTCCTCCCTGGTGAGATCCTATTTTTTCTGAAATATATCCAACTTAGCCTGTTTATGAAACGCTTGTTGGAAGTCTAATTTTAAGCTTTTTTTTTTTTTTTTAGTTAAAAAAAAGCCCCCAAACCCGTTTTCCTTCATTCCTTATAAAGACGGAGAAACAACTCATTCTGTTTGACAGCATTTACTTGCCACATTACTGTAATATCTAAGAGCTGACCTTGGAGAGTCACCCAACCCCTCACATTCCTGTGTCCTGTACTACTCAGATTAGCAGAATCTTGGTACAAACGTTCTAAAACACATCTGGATCAGGAACACAACATAACAGAACATACGTTCAAGTCCTGTGATTTTTTTTTAACCTGATCCATCTGAGAAGAAAGGAGTTTTTCCTATTTTAATGGAAAGAAGGTTAAGATATTACATGGTATTATATGGAGAAGATTTTGCATAGGTGTACAGATACAGCTGTATTTTATAATCTGACCATACAGTTACACGTGACTGAAGTACTCGCTGGCAGGGCCCACTACAAATTTCGTGAAATGTTTTCCCATTCTTGTTCTTTCACATTAGTAGTCATCTGAATATTTTGAATTGGTATAATCTGTTCTTACTCTTCCTAAATTTAAGCTCTCCCACAGCAACTGAATGTATTTATATGAATGATCTGCTGTGGGAAAAACCAACTATTTTTCTAAAGCATGCTCTGTTAGTCGCTCTTGATTTATGGAAATAGAGAGGGCTGGAATTAATGAGTTGATTAAATCGCTAAGTATAAATCAAAGTACATAGTTATACCAATACAACTAGGTATCATGAGCTGCTGTCAACTAGCTCACCGTGAGGCAATGCACTGACTCCTGAGGTCTGGTCTGCACTGTCTAGCTACTGGTGGACTGTACTCTCTGGACTAGAACTTCCAGGAAGAGAAAAGAAAGGACAGAAAGGTGATCTTGAAGCTCTCACCAAATGCTGTATCGTTATTCATTAATTGTACTACAGCCGCACCAAAAAACAAATCATTGGAAAGGTAGTAGTATACTAAAAATACCTTCTTTCCCAAATTAATCTGATTTTTTTCCTGACATCCCCATAGACACAAGTTTTCATACGCATACTTCTTCGGCCTATTTACCACCTCTAAATTTGGCTTAATGGAATTAGCCTAGAAGACAGCTCCTTTTACTTGGGGCACTTTGAATTGATGTATTACCTATTCCATTTAGTGGGATCCCTTCCTCCAAACTGACAGTGTTTTTAATGAGCAAGAAAATAATCTGCACAGGCAAATTAAGTCCTATTTATTCAAGCTTCGTTGTGAAAAACAGTTTTGGATACGAGATCATGCAATCCATTATTATGATCTTTATTTAAGGGCAACTAATTATCTCCAAAAAGTAATACCTGATAAGAATCTTAGATTTAGTTCTAAATGAAAACTTCAAAAATTCTTCAGCAATAAATGGAAAGGGATAGCACCATTTCCCAAGCACACACCAGTCAGATGCTTCAGAAACCTGTATGCTATATTCTTTTAAAGACATTGCACATGTTCAAGCAATTTCAGTAGCAAGTAAATAAAAATATCATTTTTTTTCACCCCAAATGTTGTTCTTTCATCTGGAACCTTAAAATTTCCTCAAAAAACAAGAAAAAATCATCTTCTGAATTTAAATGTTTAATGTCCATTATAAACCTGTAATACGGTTCTTATTGGTGGAAAGTGGATTTAAAAGAGAAAATGAAAACTCAGTGTTAACTGACTATAAAAAGATATATATTTTCCACCCTGCAAAGACCTGAAACATTCTGTGTTGTGTTCTGAAACAGCCTAGTTAGTATATGTTGCTAGTTCTCAGTGAGTAATCTACAAATTGATGTGCTACAAAAAAAAATTGAGAAAGGATTAGAAATAATGGAGGTGCTTGAGCGAGAGAAGGGCTACGAAGCTGGTGAAGGGTCTGGAGAACAAGTCTTATGAGGAGCGGCTGAGGGAGCTGGGGTTCTTCAGCCTGGTGAAGAGGAGGCTCAGGGGCAACCTTATGGCACTCTACAGGTACCTGAAAGGAGGCTGTAGCGAGGTGGGGTTGGTCTGTTCTCCCACGTGCCTGGTGACAGGACGAGGGGCAATGGGCTCAAGTTGTGCCAGGGGAGGTTTAGGTTGGATATCAGGAAGAACTTCTTTACAGAAAGGGTTGTTAGTCACTGGAATGGGCTGTCCAGGGAAGTGGTGGAGTCCCCATCCCTGGAGGTCTTTAAAAGGCGTTTAGATGTAGAGCTTAGGGATATGGTTTAGGGGATGATTTGTTAGTGTTAGGTCAGAGGTTGGACTCGGTGATCTTGTAGGTCTCTTCCAACCTAGACATTCTGTGATTCTGTATCTGAAAAATCCACTGCCAGAATCGAATTATTTATTAAATAGATGGCTTTTTTCTCCAGTTTCCTATAAAGATGTATATTTACTGTCCCTTGGCCTGGTCAAATAGGATACTCTTACTTTCAAATTATGGTCGTTATGTTGCCAACAAAGAAAGCATAACTGTCACATTTTGGGCACCTATCCAGTGCAACCCCATCTGTTAACTCACCTAGTTGAATTTTGTATTCTTACCTTGAACAGAATCCATTTTAGCTTTAATTAACATTCTTAATCTTGCTACCTCTTGTCGTTTTAGTTCATCCAGCCGCGTTCTCACGTGGTGGCTTACTAAATCAAGTTCTCTGCTTAGTTTTCCACTCTGTCAAAACAAAAAAAAAGTTATCTATAAAAACTAGAAGAAAGTAGCCTTTACAATTCCCATTAGAGATGAGCTGCAAGACAGCAGACCGCAGTCAGCCTTTGCCAATACTGTAGCCCACGCTATTAGAATCTCAAGTTCTTTTCAAAGAGCATGTTCAACTTTTTTAAGCTTATAGTTGTAGAAAGAGAATCCCAGAAGATTTCTGAAAAGAGAATTTCTGACCATCTTGCTCCTCTAAAGAGCGTAAGTGTGACCTTGCAGCAGCAATGCCTCATGAAGCTGCAGAAGTGACAAATTGCTTGATCAAATGTTCTCAAATTGGTTCAAAAGGGCTGTGAGATAAACACGCAATGCTGTGTTCTCCATACACGTGATGACAGCTGAAAGACTTGGGAGGAGATACAAGCACAAGGACAGCCGCCAGCATATACTGCAAGAACATTTATCAGTCTCTGGAAATGGTTAGTAACATTCAAGAGTTGCACTAGATGTAGCACTGAAGAAAGAGGAGTCAAGGACTGCCAACGGCACCATGAGAAATTAAAAGAAATGCAGAAAGCAGTCCTCTCTATCGCTTCAGACCGTTTCCTACCTGTCCCTTGCAGAATTTCTAGCTCAGAAAGGGGAAAGTAGAACAACCACCACCTAGAGCCAGAAATTGAAACACAGAAGACAAAAATGAACTGGGGTTTTGGAGAGAGTGCTATTTGGACTGGCACAGAAGAAAGGACAGCAGTTGAGAATGCCAGAAGTCTGTTATTCTGGACTTCACACACAATGACTTTACCTCTAGTACAACTCCTCAACTTCCCCAGACTTCAAATTCAGCCTTTCTTGCAATTCTCTTCCATGTGCTCATATTAATTAGTGATACACTGTCTTAATCTCAGAAGGCATATAAATCCCGATGTTTGAATGAGTGTTCCAAATTGCTCAGCAGGAAAAAGCAAATGAGAGCTAGGCTTGCAGCTGGTTTGAGGTACATAAACATACGTTATGGATGGAGTCTGAGACTGGATCTTTAGTGGTTAGGCAGAAGGCAGAAACCATGCATTCAAGTATAGGTTTTGTTTTATGCTAAGGGATATTCTCGAAGGAATTGAAGACCTGCTGTCCCTTTACTAAAGACAAAGCTCAAGCAAGAGTTGAATGCCTAGGTAAATGGAAAATGAGAGGAAATTTAAGCTCACAAAAACTAAGATGAGTATGAAGGAAAAAATAAAGATTACAACATCTGTCTTGCACAGTTCATGAGTATGGATTTAATTAGACTCACTTAACATTATGTACCCACCTTTATTTCTTCTATGTCAGCAGTCTGGAGTTTCTCCCTGAAATGCTTATCTGTTTCCAAGACATCTATTACTTGCCTGAGATATTCGTCATAATAAAGCCCTGTATCCTTCAAAAAAGAATGTTACATTTAGAAAAAAAACACACTACCAAATATTTTACTTCATTTAAATACTATTATTAAACTGAAATCTAATTCTCAGCAACGCAGGGATTACGCTGTCTTACGTATCTTCCATTTTTCTGATCTGCATCGTTGCCCTATAGCAACTTACTCTTATGATCCATTTGTCCGTAATTGATGAGAAAGAGGAGGAAGGTGTTTAAGAATCCATGTCATATGCAAGCATCTGTCATGTTAATATAGTGTTTTGTTTTTACACAGTGCAATTAATTCATTACATGATTTCAATAGCAGTTCAGAATAGTGCCTATTCTTTTCCCTCAGATGCAAAAGAAAGTAGAGAATATTTGCTGCATTTCCTAGAAATCTTTCTATAAAAACAGCCTCTCCGTCTGCCAGAAGCAACGACCAGAAGTTTTACTTGGCTTTAATCAGTATATCTTTCAAAAAAATAAGCAGATATTATGTCTGGGAAACATTTACTGCAAGTCTGAGATTACTGAAACTGCACAGCTGAGGGCAGATGAACCAGAGCAACAACCAGGACTTAACCTATTAGGTAAACTTTACACTAGGTCAGTTCGTGTCCCTGTGGCACGTGCTACGTTCTCTTTATGCATCTCCCTGTGATGCTGTGGTGCAAATGAAACACTCTCGATATGGCCAATCCAGTGGAAATACAACTGCTAGACTCAATAATTCCATTTCGGAAAAAAAATCTGCTTCAGCAAGAGTTTATTTGGCTTTCGTGGAACAACGTTATTGTTCAGCTATTAAAAGCTGATACTGGAGATTCATTTCTTGAAAAAAACAGTCTGCAAGTACCTTACTTTAGTACATTACAAAGTACTTCAGCAAGTACAAGATCTCCAATGTGTTTTCACTCAACGTGCTTGTAGCACTTACAAACACAGTATGTCTGTTGAAAAAACTTCTTACTTGTAAAAGCTGACTGTATTGCCCTGATCAAACGTTTTCCTGTTCTAGCTGAAGCACTGAACTGGAAACGTTGAATGGAATTTCCTAAGCCACCACTCTGAAAGAAGTCTCTGTGGAAAAATAAGCAGTGCTTCCTGTTGTAAGCTGGGGAACTCATTCACTTTGCTGCCTCACCTTTAGCAGCCCACAGAAAATAACTAAGAGAACAAATTTAAATGGAGCCCCACTACAGCAGACGGTAGACTGTTTGAAAATACCAGCTAACGCTCATTTCTTTTCTGCATATAGCTCCAGTAAAAAACATCTACATTTCAGGACAGAGGGCTGCTATAACCAGATTACTAACAATTAGTACTAACCACTTAATTAGATTAATTTCATTATACTTACGGGATTTTCTATCTTCTCTCCTTCTACGTGGCCTTCTCCTTTGACTTTTGTCTTATCTATGTCTATAGGTACAGCTTCCAAAGCCACTAAGAGACATGACAGCAGCAGAATACATCGCTGGGGCAGGAGAGATCGCCTCTTCATCTGAAACGAGACCAAGTCACAAAAATAACATAAATGGCATTATCACACTGAACTGATTGGAGTTCTGTGACATTCCTACATAGCCACCCGTAATAACCTACTTCTCACGTGTTCTACTGCTCTCAGGGAACGCTGGAATTCAAAGAATTAACTAGTGTTAATTGCTGATATGCTTTATTCATAGAAGTAGTATATGAAAGAAGAAAAAATTTAAGAAGAGGGAAACACAGAGATGATATTTTCTCTTATTGGAGACTAGGCAATGGCTGAAGGTAAAAATACACCTACTAACCCATCTTTTGTTTTATAGGCTTGAGAATGACAAGGATTCTCTGAAACTCTTTTATTAGGCACATCCTCAGCAAAAGGGATGGTAACGAAATCCGTTCAGTTACAGCAAATACCTGCTACTTTCAATTTTAAAGAAGTGCCTAACATCTGAACGCTACCAGATGGGATGGCAGGAGCTATTGTTGCTGCCCCATTGGGTGTATTGGATTCAATGTCAGCGCTTGTCAGGTCCCCACTAGAAAGTCAGATTAACTTGGCTTAGGTCATTCCTAGGGACTTCTAGGGACACGTGAATTGTGGAGATGGGGATCATCAGATCAAGATGAGGGGAGCACACTTAAGTTCTGAGGACTTCTTCCCCTTGCTGCTCAAGAAAATCGATATGTAACGTGTTCAAATTGAACTGAAACTAAGGACTAAGCAAACACGTTGGTCTGCCAGCCCTTGTAGGAGGGTAACCTCTAGCAGAGATTTAGGACGGGCAACTGGAGCCACATCATCTTAAACTACAAGATTATGCAGAGCTTACGCAACAACAGCTCTCATCAGACTGCAATCTGCTGGCTTTCAGTGGGATTCATGCTCACGGGCAATGTGGGTTTCTTTGAAAATACCAGTCTTTGTAATTTCATGCTGTTATACGTAATTGGAGAGATTGGATAATACCCTCAATTGGTTTTGATGTCTATTTGATGTGATACACTGCTCTGGAAAAAAAAAGGCTATCTACTGCCCATTGAGCAATTCTGTTTCAGGTTGTGCATTGGATGTTTGTATTGTTGCCACAACAGGCAAAAATAAATAAAAATCCACCAGTACCATCAAGAATTAAAAGCAGAGAAGACAAAGCGGATAAACAAAAACACCTCCATCATTGCTGCTGACTTTACAGACTACTTTGCCTAACACAGGATTTCCAGTAGGACTTTGAGGAACCCACCTGATTTACAACCTGTGCTGTAATGAGTAAATGGGCAATACATTCATTAAAATAAAAAATAATTACCTAGTGAAGACAGAGTTACTGTATTCAGGTATCTCATAGTCCAAGACTATAAAACTATCAAAACTTACCTCTATAAAAGCAGGTGACTAAGACAAGTCAACCTTTAGACAGTCACAGTGACAGTCCAAAGTGACAGTTCAAACTGACTCACTGAACACGCTACTCCGATGTGTATTGGAAAAGAGAAACCAGGCCCCTTGCAAAGAAGCAAGAGAAAACTCAGCATGCTTCTCAAATTCAGCAACTAGAGAAGTGATGAGAGAAAAATGGGGTTCTGGTTTTTGTTCCATGCTTTGTTCTGAAGAGTTCATCTGAGGCCGAGCCTGTTATCGGCTGCCTTCAGCAGTTCCTGACTCTTGAGAAACCCATTCCAAGATGCCCATCCCTTTCCAGGCATTTTCGAGTAGATCTACAGATGACTGATGCTGACTCAAAGACGGGGTTTCCTCTGTAAGGAGCCACCAAGTCAGCAGACGATCGCAGCGCTGCACAAGGGGAGCAATGCCAGCTGGGGCACTGCCATCAGCGGTACGTAAAGCACCGCAAAGATCTTCCTGCCCGGCCACGGGGGCCTCGCTCTAGCCTATTGTTACTGCTCTTCTTCCTGCTGTGCTTCATAGTTTAGGAGAAATTTGAATTCTACCAGCTGACAAAGCCAGTATTTGGGAGGAAAACCAAGTAACAACTTCTCTGAGCAGGAAGCATTACGAAAAAAAAAACAACCACCTCTCAGTGAGCTCAAAGAATGAGGGAGTCAGCAGGAGAAAGCGCCACCAATGCACTTGTCTGAACAGAAAAATACAACTGGAAAAGACAAGCGGGATGTCTGCCAGCAACCTTGATCTTGCTCCCACCAAATTCAATCACAAATTCCTATCAACTTCAGTGGAAAAGAATCAGCCATTTGGATTATAAAGAGCTATGAGCTTTGAAAGAGAAGTACAAAATGCAGCTTCTCAAGCTTTACTTCCAACTTCCAGCCACATTAACGCAGGCAGCACAGTGTGGCATTAGCACACCCACTTTACACAGCTGTCGGGTGATTATAATACATTTACTTTTTTACACGATTTACTTTGCATTCACCTAACAACTCCTGCCCAGAAAACAGCATAGTTCTGATACTGATGTCTCCGTTGCTTTCCTAGCAAAGCAACAAGTGTGTTCTAAGAAGCAATGCCCAACGCCTGAGCTAGGCAAACCCAAGCAGCGATAGCAGCGTCCAGCGTCTGCACGTCTGGAAACTCAGCAGATATGAAGCAGATGATAAGCGCTGCAAACGTTACGTTGCATGTTCGCACTTGCCGTGCCAGTGTGTACCGGGATGGGTAATGCAGTCATAAATCCAGGCCTGCAGAACGAGCCTACCGATTCACAAAGTTTGCTGCACGCCCGCCGGATCTGATAGGGAAGTAATTAAACCTTTGTGAGAAACGGCGCATACATCAAAGATGACTGCAATAGTCTCTGCAGTCACAGCTGTACTCTGGCTTCCTTTTTTAATGTGGTGTTGGTGGAAATGACAACAATCTTCATGGGAAGTGCTGCTTAAAAAAAAAACACGCTAAATGGATACAATAATCCGTTGATCCTCATGTTTCTAAGAATATTTTGAACTCCGTACTAGAATATTATTACATCACAAATGCAATATCTGAACGAGACAAAGCACTACTAGCAGCCTGAGCTAGCTGTCACCTCTGGGTGATACACCTGCACATACAATTTCACAGTGTTTAATTCCGTGTATTTTTTCTGTTTCTTAAAAAAAATATTGGAAAAGATATATAGTGATTAGCTCATAAAATCATTTAAAAAAATGTACTTTATTTAAATGTTTGAAATAGGCATAAAGTGATCATTCTTCTGCCACATTTTCTGTTTGGAGATACCTGAAACATTGGTATCGTGTTCTTTCTGGGAGACTTGCTATGCAGTTACTGTAAGCTCCCATACCTCAGCCAAAGATAAAAGCTAATGAATCTACAGATAATGCATCTTTTCACGTCTTTCCATAAGTTAAACTGCTATTAGCACAGCTAAAAAAGGTGCCAACAGTTTTGAGGAGCAAGTGGAAAAGTCCCTTTCAGCTCAGGAGGCTAAGCTAAACCTCCGGCTGTGGAGCAGATGTCCTTCTGTTAGGTCACCAGACCTCTAGATCTAGATTTCTCATGGAAAATATGCGCAGAAAGTAACATGAAAAGTGAAGTGTCTACAATCTGCAGTAATTTTCCAAGTTATCTTTCAAAATACAAAGCCAGCTGCATACCTTTCTTCCTAGATGCATTTAATCCTTTCAAAAATTAGTACGTAATCATTTCCCGTCACTCCTCTTTCACTAAGTGTCCCACCCACACAAGGCAGCAAGAGTTTTCCTTTCGCTATCCTTCACGTACGTTTTCTGTTCTGTCAACGTTGGCCATTAATCCCATGATTCAGATGTTCCTTCTTTTTTCTAGCCACCATCAGCAGTATCCAACAGGTTTCAAGCCGTACTGCCCTGATCTTCTGTTAGAGTACATCACACTTGGTTCTCTGCACCAGGACTTGTTTTTTCAAGAAGCTTTTTAAGGTTGTGTATAAACACAACATTATTTAAACAATATCACTTACGTACATAAAGACAGCGGAATCCTTCCTTCTCACCATGTTTACTTAAATTCTCTTGACTCTTGTATTTAGTTTTCTCACTTCTTAATGAAGTTTTCCTGCTTCATCCTTTTTACATTTAGAAGTTGGCTGATAGAACAGCTTCTTTTGTCAGCTTCTCAGAAAAGACAGCATGCCTCAGATGTGTGTAGTACAACATTTGCTGACTGAACCTTTTTTTTATATAAAAAAGAACACTAAAAATACTGCTCAGCTGTTTTATTAAATGAGTCACGGACATGCTGGGAGATCCTATGTAGTAACAAAATATGAATGTTCAAGTGAGAAAGAACCACATACTGTTTGCAGCGTAACTCTCGTTTTCTCTCCAGAAATGATGGCACAGAAGCAAAACACACACAGACTGCTCCTACACGTGCTTAGCTCTGTCATATGTAAAGCCTGAGAAGACAACCGGTTTTAATTCTTGTGGCAATACATTTAAAAACCTGTGTGCTCGCAAATATGCATGCAGATTTATATAATGCCTGTCTCCAAGAAACTCACATCATTTTGGAAAAATATCAGTCTATAAAGCCTCTTACAAACTGAAGGACACTGAGTGTTAGTCTTGTTTTTAAAACTCGGTTGATTTTATCGATTCTTTACAGTTGTCTCAGAAAAAAAGATTTCTGAAACTAACAGGCAAGCATAAACTTGTATTGAACTCAGCGTATACCTGATAAAAATTCTTATCAACTTAAAAGGCGTATTTTAAAAAAACACACTGTAAAATGTAGCTTCCCATACTACAACTTCACATACAGAACAAATACGACAGCAAGCCCGGAATCTCACAAATTCATTTTGGACAAGTGAAAGCAGCAATTTTGCCAGGGCTGGCTTAAAAACCAGCCTCGTTTCAAACATGCCACCACCTGCAGCAGAAATACTGCTTGTGAAAGTTTGCTTTTACTCTAACCTCAAATCAAAAGTTATTTCAGTTCTTCTATGTGATCACCCACTAGTCCACTAGACAGCAAGAAATGACCATGCTGAATTAAACCTTGACTGCATCAGGAGCCTTTTTTCCCCTTTGGTAAGAAAACAGAATGTAGCTAACAGGAATCAATTTGCACCTAACAAAATGGAGCCAGGTTTAAAAATATTTGGGCACTTAGTGATAGTTGCCTAGTGAGATTTATTTCCATAATCTAATTCACATTGATTTCTACACTTTTAGAAACACCAATGTGCAAAAACATCTCACTCGTCTTATAAAGAGCATCAAGCACGAGAAACGGAATCACAAAACTAGACTACATCGCCTGAATTACCTACGATGAAGACAAATATTTACAACTGTCCTAATAAGACGCGGTTTCTTTCATTCTTCCAACTGCCAAACCATGCAGAACAAGAACTGCCCCTGTTGAAATTAACATGAATTTTGCCTGTAATTTACTTTGAGTTGGCTCTAAGTACCTGGCAGTGGTTTCAGCTACAGATAAGTGTAACCCCACCTGGAAGGCTCGTGTCTGGTACGCCTCTTACAGCAGCTTCACAGAGATCTCTTCTGCTTACTGAGCACACGACTGGACGAGAGCACCATAATGGACTAGACCGGCACCACTGTTGCACAAGCGTTCAAATCAAGGCAACACTGGTACAGGCTTTTCACTGCAAAGGATTTTATCTTTCTTTTGTAAAGCACGTTTGTTTAGTCAGTATATAAGTAGGGGTCAATCTTTTCCCACCTCTGACATTTGAGTCAATATTATCGTATTTTACCTTTTTTGTTACCTCAGAGAGCTACCACTCTCCCTTTCATGATTACAGGTTAAGTTACGTACACATCACTTGAGGGCAGCTTTGGAAATAAAACTTAAATACGCTTAAAATGCATCACAAACTCATGTTCAGCAACACTGCTATTGCTACACGGCCAAGTTACGGAAACTTTTCCTGAGCCTTGTTCAAAAATGATCCCTCTTTATTTTTTTTCTCGTGGTTGCCAAGTTTCTATTTCTGCTTTTCTGAATAGGATAAAATAATAACCTGCCAACCTGGCTTCGAGCATCAAGCCACAAGCAAGCTCACACCGGGTGCCTGTGTCAGATGCCTTCTCATCTAACAGATGATGAAGTTTGAAGCAGACCAATGGACAATAGTAGTTCAAATCTCAGCGTTACCTCCCATTTTCACAGAATCACAGAAAGTCTAGGTTGGAAGAGACCTCCAAGATCACCGAGTCCAACCTCTGACCTAACACTAACAAGTCCTCCACTAAACCAGATCCCTAAGCTCTACATCTAAACGTCTTTTAAAGACCTCCAGGGATGGTGACTCAACCACTTCCCTGGGCAGCCCATTCCAGTGCCTAACAACCCGTTCTGTAAAGAAGTTTTTCCTGATATGCAACCTAAACCTCCCCTGGCGCAACTTTAGCCCATTCCCCCTCGTCCTGTCACCAGGCATATGGGAGAATAAACCACCCCAATTTTAACGCCAACTAACCCGGTTAGAGGCGAACGAGACACACAGCTCCCAGCTGCAGCGCCCCGCGATGCCCAAGGGACCCCAGCGCTACCTCCCCACCGCACACGTCCCCCAAAGCACCGGGGGCTGCCTCAGAAGGCTGAGGGAAGGAGCCCTTCGCCTCACGCGGCCCGGCCCGGCCGTTACCCGCCGCTGCCCCTGACAGGAGCCGCCCCGCGCCGAGGCCCCCACCCGCTGCAACCCCCCCGGTACCTCGCGGGGCCCGGCGGCGGCCCGGCGGCCGCTGCTTGTGCTGTGAGCGGTGGGAGCTCCTCAGGGGGGTCCTCGGGGGGCTTCGGGGGGCTCCTCGGGGCTCCTCAGAGGCTGCGGGGCACGGCGAGGCCCGTCACGGCCCGTCACGACGCGGTGTGGCGGCCCCGGCTCCCGTTGCCATGGCCACAGGGCCCGCCCCTCGGGGCGCGGCGATTGGCCGGGCCTGACCCCGCGGGGAGCTCTGATTGGGCAACGCCGAAAGCCCAATGAGGGAAGAGGGGGGGGGTGGAGCGGGAACGTGGCGGCCGGCGCGAGGCGGGGCTGGCGGCGGGAGGCGGGAACGCGCTGAGGGGCGTCTCGGGGAGCGCGGGGTGAGGCGCGCCCCGCCGCGGTTTTTTTTTAATAATTTCTCACGGCATTTCGCGGAAATGAGGAAAAATCGACTGTGTAGGGATTCGAGGAGTTCCCAAGTGGTTCTTGGTGCTAGGCGTGTGGGAGAGAAGTGGCAAAGCTGTAAATAACGACACCTGCGGTATTGAAAGCAATGTCCCTCCAATAAATATTGTTCATTTCTATGAAATTACATTTTTCCTAAGTGCATTCCACTTCAGAAACAGTTTCGTGTCTAGTTAATGTCCTTTACCAGCTTGCAGACTCTTGGTTTGCGACCTGGAAGCCCTGGAATCCATTGTGCATGAATTCATGTGAGCAGTTCAGTAATCACAAGCAACTTACCGTAAAAATTTAAGCAGCCTTTTTTTGCTGGCACAGCTGAAACAAGCACACAATGTTACTTAAAGCCCAGTTGAAAGCGTGCCAAAAATCTGTACAAAAAGAACCTGTGAGCTTGCTGCTCTGTTCTGTCTGGGAATACCTCAGTGCTGCAGGAGGAGAGCTCAATGGGACCAGACCTTTGACTTTAAATAAATATATATATATATACACACAAAGGTGCCTGGTTGTTGGCAGGGACACAGTGCCCTGACTGCGTGGCACAGGCCCAGTGTCGTCACCTTTGTGCCGTTGTGTGACATGTTCTGGTGCCCTGGCCGACGTTTCCTGAGTGATGTGGAGCTGCTGGGATTACAGCCGTCCTCACCTGTTGGAGTTTGGCTGAGTGTTATAACACAGCTAGGTTTTTATAACATGGCTACAAGGGCGCAGCTTTGCCCTTTTGTTTTCTGCGGAATATAATTGTGAGAAAGAAGCGGTCCGTGACAGGCATTCTGTGCCCCTTTATCCCCAGCAGCTGAGCAAGCTGAAGAAGTTGACACCAGCATCTTCCTACTGCCGGCCTCATGCTGTTCTGCCACGCTACCTTGTCTTTGGTGTTTGAATAAGCATTTGCAAGGTCACAACACAGATCAGTTTCTTTTCTTGTATTTAAAAGGCATGTTTTTTTTCCTGTCTTTACTAGGAACAGTGAAGAGGGGGAGCATAGGGGACAAATGGAACCACTATTGGCTTCAAAAAGAAGCTGGGTGGAACCGTGCCCTTGATGCTTGTGGCAATATAGGACATATAATGTTGTTTTCCCCTGTCAGGCACAATGCCAAGCTCTTTGAGGGCTGATTTAGAATACGTGATGGTAAAAATATCTGTGGCCAGGGTGCCCAGGCAATAATCCTATCACTATTGACTTTATCAATATGGGACGTGCATGTCTGAATATAGGAAAATTCATCTTGGTGTATTCTGTGAGATTAAAATATATTCGTTCACTTTAATGCAATGACTAAGTTTGTTCTGTTATGTTTTCATGCTTTATGCCTATTCAGTTTCTTCTTCTGTTACAATTTACCAGATGTCAATGCATTTAAGATTGATTCTACTTTTTCTGGCTTTTGCTTTTTAACCTCTTCTCTTTTTTTTAATTCCTTTGGGGTTGGGGGGAGGGATGGATTTTGGGATCTGTTTAGATCTGAGCTCCACTGGGGTTGGCTACATACCTTCTAAAGCTGTTTGATTGCTGTTTTAGGTGGTTTAAGAAATAGTCTTTGGATGTTTAACCGTTACTTCAGTTTAAGCATTCAGGAAGCTGCAAGGTTGCTGAAAACCACTTAGGATTTCAGTATTGCAAGGGAAGTCGTTGATTTAATCTGAAATTGAGAAACTCTGTTCTTTGCGCTGGATAGAGTATAGCAGAGTAGGACTGTCTTTGGCTACGGTTTTGTTACGATGTTCCAGTATGGTAGTAAAAAGAGGGAGAATTTGAAGAGGGCTTCTGTATACCAGAATCCCTTGATACATTTTTTGGTGTTACTCTTCTATTATTTCATGGAAGGTTATTGGTACTACAGCTCCCACCAGTAGAGCATTAGGTAGTGAAATGTCTCTGATGCAGAAGTCCTAAATTCTGCATCCTGAGCCTTGCTCTTCTGTCTCTCTGCTCTGGGAAGTGCAAAGACAGACGCTTCTGCCATTAACAGCAGAAAGTTTTCCTGCTTCACAGTAAAAGTGTGTAGAAAAGCTAACTTGTTAGCACTAGTTTCTGTGAAAGGCTAACTTGTTAGCACTAGTTTCTGTTTCAACCACAGAGTCAGATGGCAACTTCAAGGCTGGCCCGAGTAACTGTTGGCACTAGGTATTTTTTTTCCCCACGTTGTTCTGTCCACCACAAGCAGCAGTAGTGACAGAAGCCGTATTAAAGCCATCTAACTTCTCAATTGAATTGGGGAAAAAACACCTAGAAATGAAGGGGTGGGGGAACATCTGTTCCCCATGCCTTTCTGACCATGGTAGTGGTGTTATTGAAAAAGTCATGTTTAACTAGCACAGCATGTGGTTTCCTGTGACGTGTACGAGTACCTGCTAGCCGCTGAACTGAGGCTGCTGAAGTAATTTGCTCTGTTTCTCAACAGCAGTGAGTTAATAGACACAACCACAGACCTGAAATGGAAATGAAATAGCGATGGTAAATTCAAGAGTGGCATGGTTAAATGCCTAATTTATCTAGAAGGGGGGGAGAGGAAGGCAGGGGGAGGTGCTGGGCTGTGGATTTTGTATGAAAGTGACAGGTAAGAATGCATTTAATTCACTGGTGAGACTCTGCTGTGGCTCACGTCTGCCTGAGGATGCATTGGTTTCCGAGGAACTGGATGAGGTTTCTGTTAGCTCAGCGTATGGCCCATGCATTTCCTTTCTGTGTTACACTTGTGCCTTGAATCCTTCCTAGGTTTGAACAAGTATAGTTCGTGTTCTCAGTGATTAATACTACCCAGGTTTATTCATATGTGTAAGCAGTTGGAAAGCCTGTATCCAAATGTAGTTGTTGGCTTAATTAGTTTATCAGTTATGGCCATATCCTGGCTTTCTGGACGCTTGTTCTGTACCAGTTACGTATTTTGTCGGGTGTTGGCCCCTGTTGTAACAAGGCTAGACTTTCTCTCAATAAAATTACTTCCTTACATTTAAGCTGTGGTATGAGTTTCTGACTAATATGGGTGTAGAGGACTTAGGGATTTATGGAGGAGTTCAGCAGGATTCCTGGGCGAAAATTCAGTAACCTTCAGGCTGTCAGTGGTACTTCACAAATCCAAAAGGGTGCAATTACAGGGTTGTGGGTTTTTGTTTGTAATTGCTCATTCTGTCTTCTAGTCAGGGAGCAATATTTGCCTCAAAGTGTGCCGGATCTTTTGTTGTTAACAGATATGGAAGTTATCTTACTCTAGTAGTTGGTATGTGGGTCTGATTTATTAATCCCTGTACAACTGAGGTGAACTTATTGGCATAAGATACCTCTTTCTGCTGCAGAGCTGCAGTAGCATCGTATATTAGTTTTGGCTACTACAAGCCTAATGAAATCTAGAGCAAATTTCTTTGGACAGAGCTAGCCCCAAAGTTGCAATTCAGAGCTGAAAACTGCTATTGCTTTTAAGAACCCCTTCCTGGCTGAGCAGAGGGAACATTTCTAATCTGTTGCCTTGTAAGACAAAGGTGTGAATTCATTAACAAGTTTTCATGAATGAAATCACATCTTCTTACATCATGGCAGCTATTCTGCGCAAAGCTTGAGATCTCAGCTCTCAGTAGGAAAAAAAGCAGTGAGGTTTTCAGCTCCTAGAAACAACAAGATTTA
This sequence comes from Nettapus auritus, assembly GCA_011076525.1. Lineage (NCBI taxonomy): Eukaryota > Metazoa > Chordata > Aves > Anseriformes > Anatidae > Nettapus > Nettapus auritus. The sequence goes on from CM021769.1 coordinate 59,386,071, forward strand.
TTTTTTTTTCTTCTTGCAGGTCCCATGTTGTTGTAAATCCTGCTGCTTGGAGTGGAGAAGACGTCCATCATGGGTTTGACTGTTTCAGGATAGTTTTCACGTTCTGTTTGACAAGTTGACAGGTACTTTAGCTTAGTTATGCTGCTTATTTTTCTTCACGCACCGTGGCTATTTCATTTCAGGCTGGATCCTGCTTTAACTCAAGGGTGGAGGGGTTTAACTGTAGGGTGTATCCTTGGTTTTCTGGGGCTGCACCAATGCCCCCTCACACATCTGGCAGCACAACCACAGCCGTGGGGTGGGATGTGTGCCTGCCTTGTGACTGGGAGTGCCTGCAGTTTGGTCTCTTGGTGGATCTGCTTCTGGTCATGTCCTGTGATTAACTGGAACCAAAAAACAGGTGGATTGGTCAGGTTAGCTATTAGATACCTCTTCAACCTGTTCTGGTGTCAGCTATAATTACATTACATATAACAAGAATGTATTTATTGCATTGCTTGAGGAAAATTTCATTACACTAGTTAATGTAGAGAGGTAGAAATGAAATTTATCTGCTCACACTGACAAAAAACCAACAACAACATCTAGAATAAAGAGTTATCCTAATTAGTGCTATTTATTTTGCAGTAGTAGGAACTCCGGGACCTCTTTCTATTAGGTGCTGAACAGTTCAGACACAGAACAAAAAACCTCTGTCTATAAAAGGTGTAAGTCGAGAGCTATCCTGTCATCTTCTGCCTGTCCTTTCTTGGGCATGCATCTAGTTGGCCTTCTGCTGTAGATTTTGTTGTTTGATGCAGTCATTATTAGACTGATTATCTAAGGTTAAAAATGTTTCTGTGTGTTCTAAGTGAAAAGAAGAACAAAATAATGTTAACTTAGGGTGGAAAAGTGTGAGGAGAAAGACATGCTTTCATAATATAAAATGGTATTTACTGAATTTTGATAAGATGGCTCCTTTAGAATAAAAGTAATGAATTTTGATCTGATCAAAGACGGTATGTTTTATGCTTAACCAGACGCAGCTTTTAAATTCAACAACTCTTAAACTTAGCAGTCAAATAACTTAATCTGAAAGCAGGAATATATAGGTCACAGTGCAGCAAAACATTTAAGCATTTGTTTAGATCCAGGACTACTTTTTTTTTAATATCTCTTTGTTTCTCTGAAATGTAAAATATATTTTTCAAAACAAGCAAGCCAGTGACTCAGGGCTTACAGTTAGAAATAAGGGAAGGAAGGCTTCTTTGACAATTTTAGCTTTACATTGACAAAGACAGTTTTCTCTGTGTAGAGGAAGCTTTACATGCGTGTTTAACAAAATCTGGTAAAAATGGAGGGTGCTTTAGAAACAAAGAAGGGAATGTGGGCAGAGAAACAGGTGTGATCTTGCTGCCTAAATATTTATAGTTATAACTGAGGCAAGAGCTATACTGTATTCTGGAGGAGAGGACAGGGTGAGTTGAGGAAGACAGCTTAGTTTCAAAAAACAAGTTTCAGTCTTTAAGGTGGAGGGAAAATCAAATGAATACTGGTGGAATGCATGAGGATAACTTTAGACTTCACATGGAAATGCTGCAAGAAGATGAGGAATGATATCTTGCCTAAGAAGGAGGTAAGACCTCTTAGCTTGTAAAAGTGCCCAGCTGAAATGGAGGAGGCTTGGAAATGAGATAAACTGCAAGAGAAACAAGAAGTAAATGGTAAGGTACTGTGGCTGCATGAACAAGTGTGTTGCTTACACCACCATGGGTTTCTGATTTCCATTAAGGGAAAGACTGAAAAGTAGAAGGAAGGGTTTGTGGTAAAGCATGTGCAGTGTATGCATCTCATAACAGTTTCATGTTGGGCAAGAAGTACCCCAAATATCTCGTTAAAAGAAAATCTACTTTATTCATGATACAGTTTTTATTTTATTTCCCAGGTAAATCAGCATTTTATTGTGTATTTTTCAAGTCACCTGAGGTTTACCTAATGCCTTTCTAGTCGTAACGGATATCAGTAACACCTGAAAATCAGGAAAAAGCTGACATTCTGCCAGATATTTATAAGATTGTGGTGGTCATTTAAAAAAATTCCTTAAAATCGTATCTACTTTTTTTTTTCCTGTCATAATTACATGCTTAATTATTAGTAAGCATTAATTATAAAATTAATTGTTATACATTAATTATTCACTGCAGTATTAAATTTATTATTATTAAGTGCTTTTAGTTATTAAATTATTGTTATTGCAGGAAGAGCCAGGGCTAAACAGAGGGCTTTGTGCTCATGGTGTTTAGGTGTCTTGTATTTACTTACTCCTCCAATTGTGGATGCGTAATTAGAAAGTCCTGTGAAAATATCTGTGCCAAAACAGTCAGCATCAGAACTGATGGAGTTGCTAGGAAAATGAGAGCACAAAATGCAAAGGGTTGGTACGTTACTGTGTAAATCCGTTGTATACCCTCATCTTCAACGTGGCATGCAGGTCTGTTCCTGTAACACCATGAGGGGCATGCTGTAGGTGAGCAGACGTGTTCGCTGTTTCTCATAAAACGAGAAAAAAGGCCCTCAGACAAATCAGCTGGCAGATTCAACAGAATGTGCTGAACACTGCCGTCTACGTTCTGCTGGTTTAGCACGTTCTAAACTGTCTGTCCTAGGAAATGATCCCACCTTATGGGCCGGGTGGCAAATCAGAGTTAAAATATAAGCTTAACTGCTTTGTGGGGAGAGATGTGGTAGGATCGGATGTATCCGAGAGTAAAGTTCAGCACACGCTTTTCACTTTCCTGTGTGTTGTGCAAAGTACAGATCTCCTACGGGTGAAACGTGCTATTACCTTGCATCATGAATTGTGCAAGCCAAAGGTCTTCATTTTCTTTTAGGCTTTTTAATTAGCGGTGCTTAGTTCCTGATGAATTTAATGACAGCCGATTAGTGCTATTAGCAAAACTTAGTGTTAAAAATACCAGATGCATAGCTGAAGAGTTACCAGTTCTGGTAAGAAAATCTCAAAGGGGGGACACACTTGAGAGTGGGTGTGACAGCACAACTACGTGTGCATGAGCAAACGGCCACGTGGGAGGCGTGTGTGAGTGTAGGGTTGTCAGCATGAGTGCGTACTTGTGAGCGTAAGCATGCACGAGTGTGAGCCGACACGCAGGTGGGTGTGTATTTTAAGAATGTTTTTCAGGAAGTTGAAGATTTAAACGAGAATTTACCGCCTCTCATTTTTGTGCTCTGCAGCCCTGCTCATGGAGAAGTGGCTGTCACTCCCCTGAATCCCCTGTGCGTCCACAGCCTGTTTTTTCCCTGCTCCCATTCCATGGGAATGTGCTGGAGACTGAGTCTTCTCATGAAACCATCACAAGAGCGTTTCTGGTCCGGAGACCGTTTCCCTGATGTTTCTAGACATTCCACAGTGTGAAGCAATCACCCTTTTGTCCGTGCTGCTTCTGGTTATGCTGAAGTGAAACATGCACATTTGTCAGCGCTGCTCTACAGATGTCCACAGTATTTACGGTTTGGGAAGTTGAAAATAAAACAAAAATAAAATATTGGTGTGCTCGTCAAAACGAGTTAGATGGGAGGTGTGTGTTTCCTCACACTGGCAAAAAAGAACAGTATTTAGCAAAAAGTGTTACTGGTGCCTTTGTTGGACCCCTGTATTGACCTGTATAAACCCTAGCTAAACATACAAGTAGCTGAGAAGTAGTTTCACACTGTCTGTCACAGGTTGCACTTTATCAACCGCTGTTCTTTATTCTTTGTCGATTCCTACTTTTTTAGTACTGCACTGCAAATATCTTTCCTTCCCTCAAAAGCAAAGAAACGTCACAAAAGTCAGACTGGGTAAGAATATCTGAAAGAGTGTAATTTGCTTGTCTCTGCCAAGGTGGGCGTTTTGAAAATGAAAATGCAGGCTTCTACCTACTGCAGAGGAATAGAGATAAGTCACAATTCAGGACTGTTGTAAAGAAGTTAGCTATCCTGGAGCAGGCCAATGGACAGGCCAGCATCATATTTTGTCGAATAGCTTGAGCTTTATTTCAAAAGACAATCTGTACAGAAACATGCTTTGATATCTAACTGTTAATTTTATTGACTATCAGATTTGCATGGGAAGTTGTAGTTGACCTGAATGGTCTATTTCGTGAGAAGTGTTGGGAGCAAGCACCACACTGGAGATGAAAACCAGAAGCTTTCATTCCGAAATGGCTGATACAGCTTAAAAATGCAAAAACTGCACTGTGACCCAATGCCTATGTGCTTCCTAGAATCGCTCAGCTACAAGCTGCTTACCCTTCTGGTGTTTATGTTGGAATAACAGAGAGCTAACGCCGTGTATCTCTGTGGGACTCGCTGCAGCTGCTGGAAATGTTTACAGTTGTGAAAGGTGCAGGTGGGAATGTTTGTGAGACAGGCACACCTGCAAAAAGAGATCAGCACAGCAACGCTTCTTCTGGGCTTTATTCCACGTTCTGTTATTTCTTCTGGCCTCACTTTCCCAGCCTTGCCCTTCCATTTTCAAACGTTCCACCGACGAAAATGTAAAATGCAACGGAAGAGCTTTCATCAGCGGATCTGGACGCGCTCCGCAATCGTTCCTTGTCTCACAAAGCCGCGGTTAGATAACGTCCATTTGGCAGGCTGGTAAGCTGAAGCCAATGCCAACTGGTTTCCCTGAGCAAACTGTGGCTGTTGTAACAGTGTTAGCAAACTCCTTCAACGAGCCCGCTACTGCAGGCATATAGCTTCATGGAGGAAATGGTTCAGGCTCAGTTGTCTCATTAAGCAGAGGGCGACAAGCCTTAGCTAGCAACAATTCCTTTTCATCTGTTCCTCTCTAGCTTGCCTGAAGCTTTCCTCAAAACTTGTTGTGCAAAGGGACGTGTGCAGCCCCTACAGCAAAGGCCGCGGGTTCCATGCGTTGAGTGGAATCGCTCTCCTTGCAGAGAAAGAAACAAATATTGCTGCTTGCATCCTTTTGAGATTAATAGTGTTTTCGGAGGCTTTAAGGAGCTTTACCAGTTGAGGTGAGCAGACAAAGGTGTTGAATTTTTTTTTATTTTTGTATTTTTTAAGATAATCGAATCCAGCCTTCAGGCCTTATTGTATCATCCTAAGGCAAAACTACTTAAATTAACGACTGTGCTCATAGGGTCCCTCACGGGACTCGAGTTCTGGGCAAGAACTGATGTTTTCCATGCATCGAAATGTTTTGACTTCTGTGTGGCTACGGGTTAGCCGTAACTACCATCAGATTATTTCATTGTTTGAGGGTTCTCAAAGCCAGTAGAGATACTGGCACCAGATTTTTGTAAATCCTCTTTCATAGGAATAGCCTAAAGCTTTTACTCCTAGTGCTTAATGATTACAGAGCGGCGTACAGCTTAAGCATGGGTTTTATAAGGAAAAAAAAAAAAAAGCTTTCAATATAAGCTCCAGCTCTGTCGTTGCATCTGTCTGCCCTTTGCCATTAGGCAGGCACAGTGTTTGTCTTTCGAGTCCTTTATTTGCGAAGGTGCTAGTCATGCTCTCAGTACTCAAGTTCCCATGCGTGGCACTCCGTTCCGTGTGCACTTCATTGAGAGCACAATACAGCGTTTGTTCTCTATTAATGAATTAATGGTTCCTAATGAGTTGCAGCGTTTTCATTGTTACAGAAGCGTATTTTGACTCTTAATGACTTGGCCTTGGTCGCTGGCTGCAATGCGAAGTGGTGAAACGACTGCGTGCTTATGTAAGAAGGGGAAAAAAAAGAAAAGAAATACCACAGTGGAAAAATGGGTTTGGTGATTATGGAGGATGCTGACTTCTTAAAAGTAGGGCACTTGAAATGAGATTCAAAAGTGCTGAGGATTTCTGAAGTCATTTAGGGCTCTCGGGGAGTTTCTGGAAGAGCTGTTGGGAAGCTGGATACCCGTGCTCTGGTCTTAGCCACGTGCTACCTACCACGCGGTGTGCTTTTCAGAGGCGGGTTTTGCTGCAAATCGCCTGTACGGGGGTGTGAGATGGAGCCTTGTCAAACTGCATCACGATACGTGCTCTTACAGAACCAGTTTCAGCTTTTTGCTATGGTTCTTTTGTTTTTCTTTTCTTTTTTTTTTTCCTATGAATCCAAGGCGATAACTTCTGAGACTGCACGTAACTGATTCCAAACTTTCAGGGGATGTTTTATTTATCCGTGAGATCAACCCTGTTAAATTCAGTGCAAAGAGAAAGCGAGTAAAGCTTAATTTCCATTAAAATCAGGTTAAAGAAGAATTCTTTAAATGCTTTCAGCAAAAGCCCTCTGCAGCTGTCAGGCTCTCTTGCCATTTTCCTTTGAAAATTGTGTGGTGACTGCAGAGTTTATGAATCTGTGGTATGTAAAATATTTTTTTTAAGTTCTACAACTGAGACTAGGATTTTAGTCTGACTATTCCAAACTCTGGAATTTTTTAGGAAAGAAAAAAAAACAAAACAAAACATGGCCTTTTAGTGAAAGCTGTAAGATTTCACTGTATGCATAATCAAAGCCATCCAAAGAATTCTCTAAAAGCCTTGGAAGATGATAGCTGTTGTTTCCTATATGTGGGGGGGTTGGAAAAAGTCCATTTCCGTCTGTCTTCTGAAGAAGCTATTAAATTCTCTTAACCAAAGAGAGAGGTCAGTGAAGATCAGTACTGCATGTTGTTTGCTGCTTTAGAAAGTGTAGTAGTAAGGAACTACATTTATAATCCTTCACTGCATGGCTGGGCCATTTTCCAAGACTAGCGTGTTAATCTTTATTCAGGTTTTGAATCTCAGAAAGGATATCTAAAATTATATATATATACTTTTCTCACTTAAACCTTGCAGATTTCAAAAGGCTTTTAATATCAGATAGAAGATAGGCGTTTTACTTCAAAATGAAATGACCAAGTTGGAGTCAGGTTTGTTTCTAATTATGTGAGACTAGGAAGGACGGGATGACCTAGGTCCTCCAAATAGCTGGAGGACCTACCTTTTAATTAGTTTGGAATTTTAATAAGTAGTTTCCCACAGGTCAAAGATTCAGCTAGGTACCTTTGGGGGTTGCCAAAACGTTGCAGGTGGAATCATCCATTGATTTTAGTTGAACAAAGCAAAGACAATTTGGTTCTTGGGCTCTGCTTTAAATGAAAGCAGAGAAAAAACATCAAATAGCAAAATATTATATGCAAAATCAAGATCAGGCTTAATGTTACTGTGATGTGATTCCTGACTTGGGTGAGGAATTTCTGCTCTTCCAAAGGGCTATGCACTGCGCTAATGGAAGTAGTATTTATATATATATATATTTTCCCTGAAATGTTTAGGATTTAGTTAAAATAGGTAGCGAAAGAAACCACTAGAAAGTGTTTTTTTCCACTAGAAAGCTTTAAGGAGTCACTAGACCACTCTGTACTTTCACCACACACAAGCACAAACTGCAATGCTTGCTGCACTGTGTCAGACAAGGCGTTGTGTCATAGGCAGAATTAGCCTTCGACGCTCCACTGAAGTGCCATGCTCTCATCCGTAAGGTCTTCCATATCCTTCAGCTACCCTACAGTGTGCTTCTCTAGCAAAGGCCTACTACTTCTTAAAATTAAGTTTATATTTAGAAAATAAGTAATTTTCTTAATGTTAACACTAGCTTTGCAAATGCTTCACCACTGCTCGAGTGATGCTTTTAATTAGGATGCGTGCTGGATTTCTTTATGACCTGACGTGTCACTGCTTCATCGCAGAGGAATGACTGTGGATCTCGGGAAGCTTTGCTGACCAGGCGATTCCTCTGACACCCTGGAAGATAAGAGGTGTTCGTAATGTGTTCTGCACACACGTGCTTGGGTGCATAAACCTGGTTCTGATAGAATTCCAGAGAGATTTGCTAGGATTACTCCGGTGGGCGAGGAGTATCCATGAAGACAGCGCTTGTAATGAGGCCAGAACTGTGTGGTGTGCTGATGAGTCGTCCTCCTCCTTGCAGCTTCCCAGGAGGTGTGTATGTGAACACACGCTACCTTTCTCCTCCCACACGCACACGAACTCTATCTCAAGTTGTTTAGGTGAGTTGCAACACGTATTGATAATGGTAGCTTCTTCTCGCTGGGTGCTGACTGCTGCTGTCTTATCTTCAGTCTTCCACTGAACTCAGAGACCACTTTTATGAGAACAACATTCAGTTTTGTCCTTCAGATGCATGGGTATCTTTCTACTCATGAAATAACAAAGTTAATAACAAATGCAAGCAAGAAGTCCCTTTGAATAATGTGCCAGTACTCTGCTCTTACATAAGCGTCATTCCCAAGCCTGAGATGCTTATTTACCAACAAAAGCACCTTGGCAAGGATTTCAAGCATTTTAAATCAATTCTGCTGCTTCCAGGGCATCCATTAGGTAAAATCTTGAATTTGAATCGTTGACCCTGATAACCAGTTTTACTAATGTCCTCCAGGAAACACATTGTGTGCTTAACTTCCCTTGTGGAAACTACAAAAAAATTGTGTAGCAGAACACAAGGATTAAGGGCCAAGCCATGACAGAATTAGGCTTGGACGGGGGTATGAAAACTACCTCACTGAATGCATTTGGTATCAGCATTTCTTCTCAGCATCGTGTACTGCGTGATTATGAACAAACGTATGACATAAGAAATTGTTCCTTTTTCTTAAGGGTAGAGTATTTCCATTGCCTTGCAACGCCTGACGACCTGTGAAGTCATGTCTAATGACCCCGGGGTTACTACAAGACTACAGGAAGCCTCAGGCGGTTGGCTCATACTGGAAAGGAATATCAGATTTTGCTGGCGAGGGCTGGGATTGTCCATGGGGCTCCAGGGTTTGGGGCAGCTGGGAGAAGTCCCTGTAGCCTTTTCCTCAACAACCTGGTCAAGATCGCTGTGGAAGTCTCATGCTGTAGGATTCCTACGGCTGTTGCTGGTTTTGGTTCCTTTTAATCCTTCAATAAAGGGCACTTCTGGTGAGCAGTCAATATGAAGACTGATCATCCTCTGTCTTTAGATGGCTGATTAAGCATGACCGGCTGTGATTGGGATTTCAAGCACCTAATTTGCCAGAAGTCTTCCCAATTACCTCAATTACCTTTACCCAAGGAATGATTGCTATTTCCAGGTACGCATCCTGTTGTCCACGGTTTCTCCCTCGGGTTTTTCTGGCAGCATTCTTACATTAATTGTCCTTCCCAATGCGTACTGTAGGCTATAAACTATCCCATGGTGCCTCCCGAACATGTTGCAGCACTGACACAGCTTCTGCTTGTGTTTTCCAACCTTTCCACTTCCACTCCATTTGAGGAATGTCCGGAAGCTTCTTTTTATTTAAAACCTTCAAATGACAGAAATTGTGCATGTCTTCAGCCGAGCACAGTCGCTCCTATCCAAAACCATTTCATATAGCGAAATCTCCTCTCTATGCAAGCAATCTATAAAAAGTTATATGGAAAAGAAAAATTATCACAGTATTTACAGTAAGACCAGCAGTAAAATATATTAAATTGTTTATGATCTTAGGTTTCGTGGTCCAACAGCTCTTCTAGACATAATCTGCTGGAAGAAAATTGGGGTAAATATAAGAAATCTTTTATGAACTTCAAATGTGTGCCCTGTCATGCAATGCCGTAGAGAGGTTATTTAAGTTGTGCAGGGAATACCTCATTTTCCATGCCAAGATCTGTAATAGTGTTCAGGCTTCTAGTGCCTAAATTCTTGCCTACTGAAACAGGACCTGGGTCCTAGGAAATTAGCCTAAGAGAAGATTTTACTTGCATTTGTATCTATTAGTGTTTTTTTCTTTGTTTGTTGCTGCTGTTGTTGTTTTTTTTCTGTTTTGGTTTGCAAGGGGGAACTCTCTTGTGTTTGAGCTTAAATGGAACTCATACATAGCTGAAACTATCGTGTAGATTTTAAGATTTTGAGAGCTATATATAAACCTTACCCGGTGAAAGCACGTGATCTATTGCATAACAGTGAAACAATAAAAGCAACCACGGCCTATTTTTCTTTTTCATTCATTACCAACACTGGTATCCCATTTTTTCCTGAAAGAACTTCACAAGGAATTATTAATAACAACGTACTATTGCGTAAACATCTATAGATATAAGCAGTAGGTATTTAAGCTTGAATAAACACTTAAGAGCAAGCAAAATAAATATTAATAATAAAATTCAAAATTAACAAGAAAAGGTATTGCGAGACTAACGGAGGAAGTTGCACTGAAAGTTCAAAAGGCATTGAGGAAATAAGACCTTTGTTTTGGAGTAAAAAAGAACCTGTCTCCCTCTGCTGGTTTTAGGGGAAAAAAAGTGGAAATAAATAAATAAATAAATAAATAAATAAATAAAAAGCTTCAACTTTGATGCAAATTACCAAATGTTTCACAGTTTAAGACTGTTGCCTTTAAGCAACGGTCACCGGGAGGACATTAGATCTGTCTTGGTTACTGAGGATTGGTAGATTTCTGTAGCAGACACTGTTCAAGCTAATGGATTCTAAGTATATTTTAAAATTATAGTTTAAGATTAATTTAAACTGTTTAGCTTCTAAGTCAAGCATCACTGAATGCTGCAGCTTTCCTGAAAAGCAGCCTAATATTGGAGTCATAAACGCAGATGAATGATTTTCAGTTCCTGCGTAGTCTTAGTGGGTATCACAATTAAGATTTTTCTCTCAAGCTGGAGGTCCTAAGCTGCTCCACACGTGTAAGTCACAGGCCGTAAGGCTTTCGAGGGCCACACGCCCAAGAATAGCTAGAGCCCCAAGCACAAATATAACAACTGCACAGGGCTTCCTCGAATTGCACGGGCCCTGTGATGTTGAGGTTGGCAGCTTTGGGATGGGTGCTGAGCACCAGCCCCGAATCCATCTGCGGGCTCCCACACTGCTCCAGGAGGCAGCGAGGAGCCCTGACGTGGTCTGCGATGAGGACGGCCTTCAACGGGACAAGGGTGAATTTCATGTTGCAGTCCCCACCCTGATGAACAAATCTTTGGGAATTTCCTCGGAATAAATGTCTGGGGATTTCCTGCACAAAGTAAGTACCATGTTCTGGTACTTGTCACGGCATTTGCAAAGAGGTTTTTGTCCTTGGCGTAATATGCTCCATCTTCCTATTTTCAGAGGAAACGGATTTGGCCTTCTGAAATCCCCGTGCTTCTCCTAGCAACTTCTCATTCACAAAAAGGATGCTCTAACAATAGGCATCACGTTTATTGCTTCCAATTAGTAAAGGGCGAGCGGCAATTCCAGTAGCTAAATTAAGGCATTCATCTGTTAAATTTGGAAGGCTTACATAAAACGTGTTTCAGGCTGAGGGGAAAATTAAGGCATTTTTCTTCTAAAAGTTTTTAAGTATTTTTTTTAAACCTCCAGACGTTACCTTCACCAAAACACTTCTTTGTTGTTGGTTTTTGTTGCGTATGGCTGTGCTTTTCATCTGGCTCTACGTCAAGCTTTCTTGTATCCGAAGTATTGTTTTAAAAGGCATCTGCCAGCTGCTGTTTATCCGATTGCCAGTTAATCCCAGTATTAGTATGGTTATTTACACAGGGTGATTTTTTGTTTGTTTGTTTGTTTTGCGTGTGTTTTGTTGGAATTATTTTGTGAAGTTTGAGAAGTAGCGGTAGCGAGCACAGTTTTATTTTGCCTCTAATTCACAATTTAAACTTTAGTAAAAATACTACTCCATAAAATTACACGGATTTTTTAGTGCTCGCCTATCTGCAATACACCTTTCTTTCCCCAAGATGTATTTCTGCGAGGTGTTTCCTGAGAACTCTCGGGGCAGCTGCAATACTTGGTGGATGTCTCAGACCCCACAGATGGCAACAAGGCAGTGAGACTGCTGAGCCACGCACCTCGCGCCTTGTGCTTCCAGCGACACGTCAGTGACTTCCTGTGCAAGTAATACTTAGGAACTGACGTCATGTTTTCATGCGGTAATGTGCAACTTGTAATTACCCCTTCGTAAGCCAGTCTGCAGGCTATGTCATTGTTCCCCGCGTTGACTCAACTGGGGGACAGTGCCATTCTACTTCGAAGCTGGGCTTCTAATGCCGAGCGGTTCTCTCTCGAAGCAGAACCATTTTGCCTCCCCGTTAGTACTGGTATACATTTAATGCGAACGTCGCTGAGAAACTATGAAAGCAGAGGCAAAAACGTTGGTGTTGGAGTTGCTCTTCAGTGTAAGGGGTGGAAGCGAAGGAAGGAATAGCATATTTGGTTTGTATTTAGCACAATAAAAGGAAATTGGTGCCTATTTAGCGTGAAGTACCTTAAGAATATTTTGCAATAATGATATCACTAAAAAGGGTGGGCTTAAATTATTAAAATCCATGCTAAATTGCAGGAAAAATTCCTGACAAGAAGGAAGTGATTTCTAAGGGAAAGTCCCAGAAGGTTCTAGTTATCATGGGACTTGTAGGCAAGCATGAAAATGGTCTGCGATTGTGCATTAATCAGCAGAATGAACCAAATCATCTTTCCTTTCTCAACTTCTGGTTCACATCTGACCCACTTGTGCTGTCACACATTGACCAATACTATGATGGTAGTTAGTCGATCAAATAGTCATGGTCTTGCTGGAATTTTTGGAGATGGTAGCTGCCTTTTATTTGAGCTAAGCAGATTAACACTCCTTTGTTTAGTGATGGGTGAAAGAAAAATAGTTGTCCCAGGACTAAACCCTGTGGCCAGTGACTAGGAGGTGAAATTTAGGGCAGTTTGCTTTTCTGAGAAGGAAAGCAGTACACACACCACAGGTTCTGCTGTGTACGAGGAGGTGCTGGCCCATCAGGATCCCCGTAAGAAAGGCACTCATACTCTACAAAGTGACCTTCTCAACGCCGTTTATTAGAGCCAACACTCCACAGAAAGGACGGATAGCATAGATCATCTCACCTCCCTTTAGGAGGTGGAAACCCTCAGCTGTACAGCAGAATGAGCCTCCAATCCAGGTGCAGACCCTCCTCATAGGAATGGGTTTCCCATGTCAGTCATTATAGGATTTTCCTACAAGAAAGCAATGCTATTTGTTATCTGTACTGCCAGACAGAAAGGATGTGCACATGGGCGCCTCTTGCTACACTTTTAAAGCACAGACCGCTGCCTAGCAAGAGACCTGAGAGCCAAGCAGATGCCTTCTGTTGGTGTTCTGCTTGGCGTTCCCAAAGTGGGATTTTGTGCTTATTGATGGCAAGTAGTGGTCTGCTATCAAAGTCAGTTTCTTTTCTGAATAACGGAAACTTCCTTGATGGCTTGGAGTTAAACAGCAGTAAGAACTTTATTAATCTGCGTAATTAAAGAATCACGCCTGTGATGCTTCTACAGGAGCACCCTTTGTGCTAACTTTTCCCAGTTCTGGCTTTGCAAGGGCTTTCCCTGGCGCTGCTGGTGCCAGGTCGGGATTTATCCTACAGAGGATTCTGAAGCGACAGGGCTTAACTATAACCACACGGAAAATGGCGATGTGTTCGTGACTCAGCTCCGTTAACACCCCGGCACTTCTCGGGTCTGTTGCGTTTCGTGGTGTCTGTGTAGCGGCTGGGGCTCCTGAGGCGATGGGGGGCCCACCGGGCACGAAATGGCGGGGGGCGGCCCGGAGCCGGGCCCTGCCGGCGCTGCCCGGCCTCGGGGCCGGATGTGAGCGCACGGCGGCCGGGAGGGAGGAGCGGGGAACGGGGAGGGACGGAGGGAAGAGAGGCAGGGAGCGGAGCAGGGAGGGAGGACCGGAGGGCGGCTGCAGCCCGGCGGCGGGCGGCAGGAAGCGGAATGGCCGCGGGGCGGCAGCGCTGCGAGGTAAGCGCCGTGCGGCGGGACGGGGGCCGCGGCTCCGCTCCGGGCCGGCTCCCCTCCTCCGTGGCTCCCCTCGGGGGTCCGTCCTCGGCCTCCGGGGAGCCTCCGGGGGGGCCTCCGGGCCCGGGCGGGCAGGTGTGCCGCGGAGAGCGGGGCCTGAGGGGCTCCGCCGGTGCCCCGCGTCTCCCGGAGCGGGGAGGGGGGAACGCCGCCGTGCGCTGTGGGCGGCTCGGGGTGCCCCTGCCGTGTCGTGCTCCGCTGGATAATCTACGTGAAGGGGGCTGTTGGTTTAAAAATATACACGTCGAAGGTCTCAGAAAGACTTTGAAACTTTTTTTTTTTTCGTGATTGTTTGTGAAAGTGGATTTGTCCTGCTCGATTGCAGTCGTAGTAGTCCTGCTTTGGAAGCTGGAGGTTCCTCTTTCCTCATGGAGCGTTGCTGTCGTCACCAGCGAGGCAAATGTAGCAGCTCCTCAGCACAGACAAGCAGCATATCTAAGTATCCCTTGGTGACTTAGATGCTGGTCTCTCTTGAGCAGCTCCATACAACAACAAAGGAAAGGGAAGGCTTGAAGAGGCAGATGATGCCTTGCAAAACTTGAAGTAAATAATTCCTTTCCGAGGGTGTTCTTCTGTTTCTTGCTGAGTAAAATTGAAACTGCTGCTATTTGCTACCCCGACCCAGCTGTGTGGCTGGAGAAACTTGAATTAAAGCCTTGCTGACAAACATGAAAATGCTGAGATGATGGTTTTTTGCTCTTGGTTTGTTTTGTTGTGTTAGGTTTTGGTGCTGGACCACACCAGAGTAGTACAGGACTAGCTCGAAAAACTCATCCCATGGAGAGCTGGAATTTGACCAGAGCAGGGTTGCATATTGTGTGTTTTAAAAATCTTGATCAATGTGATCCTATGGAAGCTTGAAGAAGGAAAAATGAAGTGATGTTGATTGGTAGGGCGCTGTAAGGGTAACCTGACCAGCATTCATGACATAGTGCGTGTTTTGAGGTCAGCCTTAGCGATGTTCAGATAAAGCTCTTCCACTTGTATTTTAGAACGATTGCCTCTGAGTGTCTGCAGTTAGTGTAGAAATAACTGTGGGATGGATTTGTTTGTTTATTTTTAGAGTAATGCAACAAATTTCAAAACGAATGAGAGCGGTACAAACACAAATTGCTTGCTTCACAGCTCTGGGACTGTAAATACATTCCTGTGATGTGGATGTGACGTGTAACTACTTACCAGAACCAGAGTTCAGTTTTTATCGGCGATGGTCAATAACATCAGTCATCTCAGAGAGCATTCATCCAGCCCTTTGTGCGTGGAGAGGCTGCTGGGGTGTCGGTTTCTGCAGAAGAATGCAGAAGCTGTTTCCAGACCGGGCAAGTAAGTGAAGGAGGAAATGTTTCTAAGCGTGCCAGCAGCGGTGAACCTCATTTATTCTATAAGTGATTTAGAATGAAATGTTTTCCTCAAAGTTCACATTAAAAAAAAAAAAAAAAAGAGTGATGAGAAGTGCTCCTTTGATCTCTACTTTCCAGTCGAAATGCAGCCTGCAGTTGTTTGGAGTAAGTTCAGTTTGTTCCAAGTGGTGGTCACTCGGGAATGCTTTCATTGAGAAATTGAAGTAGAGAGAGAGATGCCTGTACGTTTCATGTACCTCCTAGTTTTCAGGTGCTTGCCATTAAAATTCTAACATCCCTTTTGTTGATCCATTTGGAAAAAAATGAAATGGGACACTCACGTGGTGTTTGTGTTGGGGCTGTCGCTTGCTCCGATCTAGAGGTTGGTTAGTGGAGGGTAACCCGGGTGAAAAATAACTTATTCTGCGCAGGGGTTGCAGCTGGTAGGTTCTCAGTGTTGCTGGTGATGTTAGGGTTGCCGAAGACACATCAAGAACTGGTCGCTGATAACTGATCTGCTCTCCTGCTCAGGCTGTAGTCACGGTGGAGGAGCTCAGGGTTGATGACAGTGTTGAGTTACAAGGTAGGTGTCCCAAGCCCGACGTGCTGTTGGACAAATTCCTGGAGGAAGAACCAACCCATCACGGATGTTAAATATTAGACAAGTTAACTCAGGAATTCCTTGAGCAGCATATTAGTGGAGACTGGAAGAGGATTTTGAGGAAATGTCATTGCTTGCTTGTCCTGGTTTAACTTTTTTTCACCTATGCCCTTCTGAAACCACCCAGAGACAAGTTAAGGACGAGATGAACCTGTGGTCTGACCCAGTATAGCCACCCTGTTACTCTTCTACTAGTGCAGTGTAGTGGATTTTGTTTATTTTTAAAAAAAGCTCATTGCTTCAAATAATCTCAGAAGCATTTTAATGCGTGAAGCTAAGAGGTCCATGTAAACAGTGCATTTGTTTTGTCAGTAATTAACAACTGTTTGATACTTTCGTGCATACCAGGTTGGTGACTGAGAAGCATCTGCTGGTTATAACTGAAACTGTGCAAGTTCCCTGCCCGAGGGGAAACTTGTCTGCTGGAGCAAGTGGCAGAAATAATTCGGCTACTGCAGCAGATTTGCATTTGTTAGACCAGCAGGTTGGTACTAATCAGAGGTAAGTCTAGGACGGAGCTGCTATGAAATAGCTTTCTCGCCGTATTCTGTTAATGGGTTTGAGACGTTAAAGGAATATCCTGTGCGCTGACGCAGAGCCAGGGAACAGAATCATGGAATAGGAACTTTGCAGGGGAGTTTTCTCCCTAAATAACAGCTACTGAGCTTGGCATCGTGAGCTTCGTGCCTTTTGCTGCATTTTTGGATGTTTCATGACATTAGGAGGATATTTGGAGGGCTTGCTTCAGGCGTGTAAATTATGAAACTTTATTTTTTTAAACTCTGTGCCGTAGAGCCTTACGGGGCTATGTGGTGTTCGGGCATCTTTTTTCAAGTAATTGGATGGCACAAACCTTTCTTTCCTCTTTCACCCTGTCCTTCCCACCCCTAGAGACTTTATATTATTATGGTTTTGATTGAAGAAGATATTTAGCTCCTTCAAACCACTGCTGTGAGGGTTAGTGGAAGTACTTCTACCGTTCGTCATGCCCTGCTGTGAGCAGGCCTGTGCTTTGTGAGTAACTTCAACTTCGTGGTGTTGCTGTCTGGGTAGAGCCTGAGCACTCTTCTGAGCAGGAGGTTGAGCTAGGGACCACCTGAGGCCCTCTGCAATCTTAATTGTTCTCTGATTCTTTGAAAGCGATGCTGTAAAGTAAAATTACTTTGCAAATCGTGGATAACTGGGCGAATTATTCAGGCGGGGAATCCAAGTATTAGGGGCTCTGGCGTTGCTTAAAAGGAAGCCATACCTTAAACCAGCAGCTAACGCTGATGCTGTGTGGAATATTTAGCGTTATATTTTGCATTACGTGTGGGTTTTCAAGTGTGCTTTGAAAAGAGAGAGCGATGGGAAAAGCGTGTGAAAGATAGGGGTGAACGAGGGAAAAGTGCAACGTTAGAGCCGGTGGAAAAGCAGAAGAGTCCGTAACAAGTTTTCAGAAGCCAACTTCTGAAATCAGCAGAGGGAGGGGGGATGAAAGCGTTATTCTGTAAGGAGAAACATTGCAACAGAACCAAAATTCTTAGCCTTTGTCAAACAATGCTGCTAATAGGCTTGGCTGTGAGGGATGGAAAAAATCTCGGCCAAGTGCATCGCAGTGAAATAGGCTGGGATGCCGTCGGTTTCGTTACTGCTCTTTCGGGTGTCCGCGTTCAGAAAGTACTGTGCGGCAGGAGCAGAACTGCAGGTGTGCTGCTGGAGAGCTGGGAACAAAACGGGAAACAGGGAGATGCAGAAGGCAGTTCTACAGCCAGTGAAACCAATGTCACGCTTCTTGCTGATTTGTGCCTTCAGCTGGCGGGCTTTAAGGGCATCTTGACGTGGTTTGGGTATTTATGAAGATTCTTCTGGTGATAAATCTCCCATGGCCAATATTAAGAGCTGACGCTACTGTTTTCTTCGGCTGCGGCACCCGCTGTTGGCTGTGTTGGGTTGCACGTTTTCAGGCACAAGAACTTAATTGTCTTTCAGACCTGTATCTAACACACAACTGGAATGGTTGTTGGGTTCAGAACCTGAAGGGAGGAGTGTAACAGCACAAACATTTACAGGAAGCCGGCAGACGTGCTGTACCCAGCCTGCAGGTACACACATCCACTGGTGGACTGGGGGCGAGCCGCTGGTTTGAGAAAGGGAAGACAAACTTTGTGGCAGCAGAAAACCCGTGCAGGTAGCTACAGCCGCCTGTGCTGGAACTTGGCTGGAACACTTCCTTGGAATGCTGTCTGGGAAAGTTGATCCAACAGCAAGATTCTGCGTTTAGAAGGTAGGCCTTGTCTAGGGTCTTCTGCACAGTGGCACGGGTGAAAATAGTTTGAAGGAGTGGAGTCCGTGAGTGTTCCTATAAACACCGGAGCAGCTGAGGCTGGGGTTCTCCAGAGACTTGGTGCCAGTATCAGAAGACCCTGAAGTGTTCCTGGAAGCTTCTGGTTCTAGTATTAGAAACACCCTGTTCGTATCTAGCTCTCCAAATCAGAAGCTTTGTGATGGAATCGTACTTCCTGGATGTAAATGAGTGTTTAGAATCTCAGGTAAGAGGTGCAGTTGTTGGTCTCGGTACAGCTGGCGAGGTGTTCGGAGGCTCTCCTGAATGACTCGAGTGAACTAGGAAAGTGCTGGGTCAGAGTTTGTGCCCGATTAAAAGTCGCACCTTTATTTAAACGCGTGAAATCGGCGTCGAAAATTCTACAGATACGATCTGAACTGAAATGGATTTGACCTTCAGTTAACCCTTAACCTCATCCACGGGGAGGCATCTTCTAATTTTGCCACGAGCGTGTTGAAGAGTGTTAGTGGAAAGATGGCGGGATAGAAGGGGAGCTGAAACCCTAACCTTTCGCTGCTGGTGTACGCGTTATTGAAAAATTGCCGTCTAAATCTAACAGTATTTTAAAAAAGAAAAAAAAGGACTGTAAGAGGAGACAGTATAAGCTCAGGACAGGAGCGATAAACCAAGTAATACCCCAGTTGTGCTTGGTGCACGGCCCGTCAGGCAGCTGAAGAAGCTATTTCCGAACTTACAACGTACCTGGGAGTAACTATTTTATTAGCTGCATGGCAGGGACAAACAGTCGAACCCCAGCTTAATGCATATTCCAGAATTAGCGTGTCTGGTACGTTGGTTGCTGCGTGTACGTGAATTAAAATAAAGCCTTTGTGCTCTCAAGCGATGCTGGGATGATTTCTCTGCTTTTTCTGTCTCTTCTGTCGTCACTTCGCATGCGGTGGTGACGCTGTCAGAATCTCTTCTCCGTTATCGTTTTGTCCTAGTTCCTTCCCAGGCCCTTTCTGCCCCCCTCCCAGATGCACACACCACGTTGGCAAGCCTGTAAGTACCTCTCAGCTGACTTCCTTGAACAAGTAGCCGGTGCAGTTTTCTCTATTAGCAGCAATCTATAAATGCACCTGGCAGGGAGGCTTCTGAATGTCCGGGTTCCTGTGTTTTTTCTTGCTGAGGAGTTTTCCTGCTGTGGCGAATGGCTGGCTATGAATTCCTTTCCAGCTGACTACTCCTTTCCGCAGCTGTCTTATTTTGCAGAAGTTTCCCCTGCTGTCCCACAAAACGGCTGCTGTCTCTGGTGTGCAGGCAAGACAAGTTAATTTTATAGTGAGCTATTATTCGGTAGTAGGCAAATGCCTTTGTTTTTTTTTTTTAAGGGAGGTGTTGTGAAAGTTGTGCTTGTTTTGAGGAAGCTCTGCCTACGATAGGCGAAGGCTTTACTTTAGAAGGGATTTAGGAAATGGTCTGACACGCTATCGTTGCTTCTGTATTTAGTGCTGGAACTCCAGGGAGTTTTTGAACTGATTTGCTATCAAGGGTCTGCTAAGGAGGAATTGCGAGTCGTACGAACTCTGTGCTGGTTTAGCGCTAGAACAAGTCACAAATAGATTGCTGAGAAACAAAAGCTTGATTGGCTTTCGTTTGCTTTTTCATGTTTGAGGAGAAAATTGTGCAACTCGGCTGAAGTAGAGGAGAATGTTAACGTGGTCACGAGCAGCTGGTGAGGTTACCTCTGCTTGGGGTGCTGGGATTTGTCCCTAGGAAAATGTTCTTTGCTTATTAAGGTAGGAAGCTAATTGAGATTTTTCGAGTCCCTCTCCTGGTAGAGACGTGACATCCCGTACATCATTCTCCTGGTGTTTCTAATCAAAAATCTTTGAATTCCTCATTAGAAAGAATTGCTTCCTGGATCACTCGTGTATGTGTGCTGCAGTGCTCCGTAGCTAAATGCGTTCAGTTTTTATGTGAGCCTCCGGAAGTGCGAATCTCTCCTCAAATTAATTTTCATCCCGTTTAGAGGCTTTGATACGAAGGAGATCGCCAGACGTCTGCTGCTGCGTGGCTCTTGTTCATAAAGCTTTGCCGCTGTGTACTTGGTAAGCGTTGTTCAGTTAAATGCATTTGCATGGCAATAAACAGGTGCGTGGCTGAGCAAACGAACGCTGCGCTCGAAACGCACGCATTCGAAATTGCGACCCAGGAGCTGTTGCTTTTAGGGAAACGGCCTGACTCGAGCCACGGAAAGATCTGTGGATTCCTACCTTCCTGCAGCCGGTGGAACCACAATCTGCCGCTTACAGGTGCCCTGCCTCACTGCAAGACAGGGATTACCTTCAGTCAAGACTGTGGATAAATCAGGTGTTGGGGTTTTTAGACCTCCTTTTAAAGAAACCTTGAAGCAGGCAGTATCGGTCAGTCACACCGGGGCCAGGCAAGCATGGTGATGTTACACAAAGTATTTTACTGCAGGTTTGGGGAAAATAAGTCGTGGAGGGGATCGTTTTATTGCTTTCAAATTCCCCTTGTGATCCCTCCAGGTGTTCCTAGGGTTTTGGTTTTGCTTTGGGAAGCATTTGACCAGTTCTTCAAAGAAACAATTCTCTCGAAATCCATGAAGGTGAGAACCCCTTTTTGCTGAGAACCACTTTTTAAACTGTTGCTTAAAGTAGGGCGTGCAGTAGTTGAGATGAGAACAGTCTTGACTCTGAGGATCACGTTCAGGTCTTTCGATGCCTTCCAGTTGTTGCAAACTCTCCTGACTTCTTATGGTGTGGCCAGGAGCGGCTCAGGGATCTCGGTCCCACCTCTGGGATTTGAACCAAAAGCTTCTTCGGAGTGTCTGGGGAGTTCCTGCTGATGGGGCAAGTGAAATTTGCCCTTCTCTTTTTAAGTGCTGGAGAAGTTTGCATTTTGCTAGCTGTCTGCCTTTGGATTTACATGGCTACAAATTCCAAAGTTCAAAGCGAAGCTCATCTTTTTATGTGAAAATGTTAACCAACGCCGTGCCATTAACATTTAAAAGTCGGCTTGCCTTTATTTTAATGACCCTCAAGTCTAGGGAGCTTTTCTTCTGATCTTCTGTCATGTGATGAATTTTCTCTTTACAGCGGGTGTGCGGGATAAGGGTTTGCTAAAACTCTCGCGGTGTTATCAGACGTTTTTAATTTTGAACTGTTCGAAAGCTGCAGTCCGCTTATCAAGTTTGGCAGAGATTGCCACGCTGATTTGATTCCAGAATTGTCCCGAGGACGGGGCTTACATAAAGCCATCAAACTTGAGGCCGTGCGTGGCGGCAGAGTCTGCCTAGCAAAACTAAAAACCCAATTCCCATTCCAGCTAACAAGTGACGGTCCTAACCTTCAGGTCAGCGCTCCAGATTCCTGCCGGCGCAAGCGTGCGACCGAAGCGAGAAAAACTCAGCACTGTCGGGTGAAATTGTAAGAGAAATGAGCAATTACTGAGAGACTGGGATTCTTTGGGTTGTACGGGCGAGTGTGCTGCCGTAGCTGTGCACCGCGTTTCCCAGCGCCGAGGAATGCGTGTTTGTCTGCTGAAACACTGCCCTGTTGTGAGGGGGAGACGGCTTGGCCAGGAGGGAGATCAAAGCTGCGGAGCTGAGCAGAAAAATAAGGTTTCCTACTTCTTCAGGAGCCAAAGCTACTGGGTTTGGATATAGTTGCTTTGAAGGCCGTGTAATCTTGGTGTTTTTTCTCAGCAGAAAAAGGGCTTGCTCTTGCTGCTACCATTATCAGGCAGCACCAGAACGCGCTGATAATATTCTGCCAAGCTGTCGCCCAAATAGGTCTCAGCAGTCCTAGCGAGCGTGGTCGTCTTTCAGTTAGTTTGAATAAAATTCAGGAGAAAGATCCTGCTGCTGTTCAGAACCCTTGGGCAACGGCGGGGCTGCAGGAGCCGCGCTTCGTGCTCCCGCTTCTCGGAAAAGCCAGGTAGGAACAACGGGGAAGGCTTCGTGGGTTGGGAAGCGCAGGCTGGGCTCGCACCTGGAAGTCGAACAGAGCCATTTGAACCATCCACGAAGTATTCCCTACGTCTTTAGGAGAAGATTTAGGGAGACCCTAAATCAGGGCCTTGTCCGAAGTGTGGAGGAACCCGGGGCAGCAGCTTGCCCCATCGGTTCCCTGTGGGGTTCAACACTGCGCCGTGCAGGTGGGCAGTGGATGGGGCAGCGCTTCTTCCTAACGGCACTAGCTGGGGCTTTGAACGTCAGCCTGATGTCCTGCAAGGGAACGGAGCTGGTGCCTGCCTCTGCAGTAGGTTTTGTCCGCGTTGAAAATCATGATTTCGTGGAGCGGATGCGTACGAACAGGCCCTTCGAGACTTTATTCCCCAGGAATTGAGTTGTGGAGTTCTCAGTTTTTACCTTTGTTGGTCTGTCGCTGCTTTCAGTGATCAGCAGCTGTCTGAAACATACCAAAGAAGGCAGGAACTTCGTCAGCAGGCATGTTTCTTTAGCACCGTGCTCATGTTGAGATGCACTGTACACGTTGGTCTTAACCCTTCTGAAGAGAGCTGTTAAGAATGGGAACCCCTAGGTTTTAATAGGGAAGTTACATCCTCCATCATACATCATCTAAGCTAAATTTAATAATTCTTTAGATAACTAACCCTTTCCTCTCCTAGCTTACAGCTAAGGGATAGGTTGTTGGGAAGGGATTTTGGTAGCTCTTAATTAAATAAATGGCAAACGGCTAAGCCGCATGATGGTGCTTTGTACAATTAAGGTTGGGAAAATGTTGTGTTCTTGAGCTGCCAGTGGCATTTGTTCTGTTTGAGCTCTTCCTTTCAGTGCTTAGCACCAAAATACTCCTCATTTCTAGGGGACATCGCAGTTCCTGACCCAGGAGCATGTTGTAGGCATTACAAATGCAAATGTCCTTTTTGTTTTCATCACCTTTTTGCTACCGTTTAAAGGGTGGTTAGAAAGCTGTTACAAAAATGGGCTGACTTCGCTGAAGGAGCCTTGATTTAAAAATGAAATGGGGGAAGATCTCGGGGAGAGGGGAAAAAAATGAAAAAAAAAAATGAAAAACCAAACCAAAACCCATTTTTTCTTGCAGTTTTGTGGTACCTGTAACATCAGTCCTGGTGTAATCTCGGGTTTTGAGGGGTTTGACCTGCATCAGGCTTAGCTGAACTGTATAGATCCTTTTGTAAAGAGGTCTGCCCTTCACAGGATAAGCCACTGCAATGAAGCAGATGAAACAAAAGCTTGGCCAGAGTCTTAAAGAATTTAAAGAATCTGTTAGAAATCTGCTAAGAATCTCGCTGTCTGTGTGGCGGGTCCACAGAAGCACAGTGTGGTTGAAGCACGGGTCTCGGGGCTGACTCAAGGAGAAAAAGCTTGGGATGGGTACGAATAGCAAGGGGATACAAAGCCAGTTTGTATCTGGATTTTCTGCAGATAATATTTGTCTTTTGTCTGATTTGCTCGTCGCACGACTTAGAGCCGTGATGATTTACGTTGAGAGGGCGCAGCTAGTTCAGCGAAACTGCGTTGTAATGAGGATTGCTGTTTGTGGAAGCCTCCTGGCAGAAACTCATTATTCATGATTTTTATCTCGCTGCTTGATATGCGTACTAGCTGTTGCTGGAAGGCAGCTTATCTCTTGGAGTCAACGCTGTGAGTAAAAGCTGTAGAATACAGCAGAAGTAAGATGGAAGACTGACACGCTTCTCGCGACGATCTGTTGTAAGATTACTTTAATACAGAGGCATAGATGTGGTGAATATGGGAAGCAGTACAGTGGTGCCGAGCACAAGACGGGCATTGGAGGAATGTTAGATGGCGTTTTCTTGGAGGTGGCCTTAAGCAAAAGCAACCTTCCAGAATTTCTTCCCTTACATAAGTGAACGACGCTTCCTTTAAGGGGCCATTAAAGCAGTTACTTAATGAGCAGCTGCACTTAAATAATTTATCTTGCTTGTCCAAGGAATAGCATTTCCTAAGTGCTGTTTACTGGTTAAGGGGGGGAAGTACAACTTTAATTTTCCAGATGAAGTAAGGCCGTGAGCGTTGTGTTCATGGTACAGTGACCAGTTTCCCAGTTCTGCTGTTGTTGCTCTGTACTGAAGTAAACTGGAAGCCCTCCAGCCCATGTGCTTTGTCAGTACCGGTATCCCTGTGGTTTTCAGAACAATTTCCATTTTTCGGGGATTGAAGCTGGCTAAGTGTACAGAATTGCTTCAAATCTGAAGTCCCCTAGGTACCTGGATACACCTTTTCCATGTCTGAGGTTTAGTGGGGCAGAAAGAAACGAAGTAATTCTCTACCTACTGGTAAGAACTAGTAAGAAAAACAGACGGGTCTTTCAGAATGCTAAGGCTGTGAATTTGATTGTGTGGCTTCTCTTAACTTGGATCAAAAAATCAGCTCTCTTTCAAGATTTTCTGCTCTAGGCTTCTGAATTACATGTGCAACCTTGTAATTTGGTGGTGTATGGCTTAGTAGTTCTCTGCATATGATTTCTTAGATGGTTTTCTAACGTTTCATTTCCTTTTCAGAGCTGCTGAATCTATTCCGAAGCCAAGGGTAGCCAAGCAGTACAAGGGAAGTGTTGCTTCTTTCAATGGACATCTGCTCTCGCGGTATGGCCCAGATATCCAGTAGCAATGGATTTAAACAGCGCTCGTCACCTTCTTTGGCAACAGCAAGGTCAAAAGACGTGGACAAGGAGGAGGCGTTGCAGATGGAAGCTGAGGCATTAGCCAAGATGCAGAAAGAAAGAGGTATAGCTGGTAACAAACAAACTTGTCATTCTGTGAGCAGCACCAGGCAGAAAGCACAGGCACACAACAAGCAGGACCACGATCTCATGGTGTTTCCGGAGTCTGATGCCAAGAGAATGGAAGATAAACTAAGTACCATTGACATAGAGAAGCTCACTCATGCTGAGCTAGAGAAACTGCTGCTGGATGACAGTTTTGAATCTAGTAAAGCACCTACGTTACCAGTAGCTCCTATTTTGAGCCCATCGCTGTCTTCACAATTTTATCTCGGGCCCGCTGGTCAGAGAGGACAGTGGACACCTGGGATACCAGCACCTGTGACATGCACTTTACCTCCTATTTACCCCTCAGCTTCTTACACAAAACAGACTGGTGTATTTCAGAACGGATTCCATCCAAGTGTGTCCTCCTATCACTCTAGAGAACCTCTTTATCTTGGTCTTCCAAGGCAGTCGCAATACATTTCATATCCATTGGCAGCTACTACACCTTTCCATCCGCAAGGAAGCCTACCTATATATCCTCCAGTACTTACACCAGAAATGGCAAAAGTGTTTGACAAAATTGCAAGCACCTCGGAGTTTCTGAAAAACGGCAAGTCAAGCACTGACTTAGAGATGACTGCTATCAAGTCTGCCGTTTCCGACCTCCCAGCCTCGGAAAGCTGCAGGGACATCAGTAAATTTGACTGGTTAGATTTGGACCCCCTCAGCAAACCAAAAGTGGATAGCGTGGAGACTTTATACAAGGCAGAGGGTGATGGGGAGATGGCTTCAAGTATGACAGCTGAAGATCCGTGGGACGCCGTGCTGCTGGAGGAAAAGTTGTTAGTGACTTGTCATCTGGAAAGAAAAATCAATGGGAAATCTGCTGGAGCAACAGTTACAAGGAGCCAGTCCTTAAACATGCGAACGACTCAGCTTGCGAAGTTACAGGGCCAAACATCACAGGTGAGTAAATCAGTATTTTTAGGCAGTGGCATAACGATAACGATTAATCACAGTACTTAAAGACACTTTAAGTCCTGTTGTTAAGTGTTACTGGGCTTGTTTGTCCAAATAATGTGATGTTACTGACATACGCATACTGGTACTCAGAAAATGGAACGTTCCTACTGAACTAGATCCAAAAGTAACTGGGATTGTGTGTAATCTTTCCAAATTTACCAGGGAACTGCTGGTATTCAACACACTACAGAGAAGAAATAGCCTGTAGAGCAATGAAGTATTTAAATTACATAAATTTGTAAATTGATGAGCGAATCAGACAAGGCTACAAAATAAAGACGGTGAGCTAGATGTTGAGAGCCTTCATCTTGAGCAGGCTTTATCTCAGGGTTTGAGTAGCGGGCTTTCCACCTTATATTTTGAAGCCTTGTGGGTTTTTTTTTGTTTGCTTGTTGTTGTTCGCTGTGACTATACTGCCCTTGTTTTAAAACAGTTTTCTGCCCTCCCATTATGACTTGCAGTCCTTCGCAGGACTACTGTAATTCTCTTTTGTAGGCATAAACCTTTCCTTTTGTGCAGGAATGCTGGAGAGATGGTAACCACACCTTTGGGATGTTGAAGGTGGGATGCCTGATGGGGCTGTTGGGTCACAAACCCTGTGGTTCTGCGCTGCAGGAGGAAGGCCTTCTTGGCGTGATGCTGTTTGCCCTAAGCAGGGCAAAAAGGTCATCTCTGCTCTAGAATCGCCGTCATTTTCCTTAAAATTTCAGGATTAAAATGGCAACACAACCTTTGGTTGTAGCACTCTTCTTTTTTGGATGTTGAGCACATGCAGTTTCTATTTAAACTACACAGCAGCGATAAATGCTCTAGCGATCATAACTTGGTGGGCTGTCTCTTCTGCTTAATTGTGCCCTCAAATTACGTGCTACCCTATCCCAGTAGCAGTCCAGTAAGTGACTGCAGATTACTTCGTTTTTCTACGTTTTTAAATTCCTTTTTTTCCGATAATTCCGTCATGAAATAGGATGTAGCTTTCTAAAATATTAGTCACCTCGCTAGAAAGTGAGTATGAATACTTGTGGGTGTTTTTGGTATTTGTTTTGGTAGAGAGAGCACAGGGACCGAAGGAGAAGCCTTCCGTGGAAAAGTCTACACCCTGGCGAGGGTGGTGATGGCAGGAAAAAGCCCATTTGTAGAAACCGGCTGAAAATAGGGGGTGGGGGTAAAAGGTTTCTTTGCCTTGGAGATTTAGGGTTGCAGCTGGTTTGAATCTGATGTATTGTCTTTCTAAGGGTTTTTAGCAGAGCGGGGGCAAGCTGTGAAACCAACTGTTGCCAGTCAAGGTCATTTTCCAAACTGCTCCTTTATTTCCCACCCACCACCCCAAACTGGGCCGTTTCTTCCCCCCCAGGAGGAGGAATATCCACTGGGCTGAAGCTTCATGTCTGACTTTCCATTGAGGTGAAATCGCCGGCTGCTGACTTGGAGTATTTCCTGTTTTTCTGGGCTAGTTGTCAGCATTCTGGCAAAAGTCTAACAGAAAGCCAGTGGAGAAAGAAAGAAAAAAACACAATGAAGAAAAAACGAAACCTTTACCTTTCTGTTTTCTTTCCCTACGATCACATTTTTAAAACGATGTGTGTGAAGATCTCAGGTCTTAATTTTGTCTGTTTTTTTTCGTCCCCCCTCAGTGTTAAGCAGGTAGGTCTGAGCTGAGTTACACCTGGGGTTTGGAGAGGCAGGAAGGCTTGGGCTCTGCAGCAGTTGGCTTCTGCCGTTTGTCCTGTTGTCCAGTGGTGGGTTTGTCCATCTTCCAGGGATGTTGAGGTGGTTGTCATGTAACCCGCCCGGCTAGATGATATCGGATCGGTGCTTCTGAGGCACTGTCTGTAGGAAGTAATATCGGAGTGATTGTTGTTGATTGAAATCTTCTTTCTACCAATTCAATTTTCCATAAATCCTTTCAAGAAAGCAGGATTTAAAAGGGTCTTTCCTGTTCATCAGGTCCAATCCCATGCTGTTTACAAACATTATCCAGCTCATCAGACTCTACCTTCATGTGTTTTATTTTCATCCACCTACTTCTGATTTAAAGGCTGTTCCAAGCCCTCGCTGCTTTTTAGTCATCTGATTTTCATCAGAATTACATTTATAACTAGTTCCTAGCAAATTTTCTTCTTAACAGGGTGGAGCAGCAGCAACTTGAAGATCAGTTTTGGTGTCAACCCTTGCCCCTCGAGATACGATAAGAAATTTCTGACAGCTTTTCATTGCGGTCTCCTGTGTGGTAGCTTCTTTCCTGTTTTTTTTTCTTTTTCTTTTTGAAAATGGTTTATAGGCATTTTAATTCTGTGTATGAGAGCACATGTAGCTTAATGCCTCGTACAGGGGCATTAATAAACTCTCATCGCTGGGAGAGGCGTCCTGCTTCATGTATTTATTGCGTTTGCTTTGTTCATGATGGCATCACATGAGCGTATATTGATCCTGTGGTCAGCTAATGTACCTGGGTCTTGTTAAGCCAACATTGTGGTCTAATATTCCAGTTCTAGTCTGTATTATGATGTTGGCTGGCGAACAAAGCTGTAAATTACCAGCAGGGCTGTTTCTGTCTCTTGTTTAATGACAAACCCCTCAAACTGATATCCTTTCCACGTCACCTGTTGCTTTTGCTTGTCCTGTTCATCCTCACTTTTTCTAGTGTAAAGAACTTTCCATCTGGTGTAGGATGAAGCCGAGCTGCCTAGATAGCCCCTATTTTTGGCAATTCTCTTGTATTTTAACCCATTTCCTCCAGATATGTATTTTCTTCAAAGTATTTTCTGAAGTCTGGTATCCTGACTAGCCTGGATCACTTTTTTCTTGCATCACCTCATAGTTTCACTGCTCCTTTCATCAAATCTACTAGTCAAAATTTCTAGTCGTTTATTTTGATTCCATCATGTACTTAGTATCTTGAACCAGTAGGATTTGAGTTTTGCTTGGTATTTGATAGAGTATGCATGTATTTGCCCTTTAAATGCTTCAGTTCATCTCTCTCCTTTCTGAAAGCAGAGGCGTTTTGTCCTAGTCTAGATGTTGTCTTCTCTATGATTCCTCTTCCCAGAGCCTTTAAGCTTTATATACTCGTGGATCTAACTTAATTTGACTTTTGGTAGTTTACTGAACGGTGGGACTTTTTTTGGATGTTAAGAGAAATGGTATTTGCAGAGCACTTCTATTTTTGCAGGCTGTGCTGATAAGAGGCCTCTTTGTCAGGTAGCTATTTGTTTAGCTTGGCCTTAGGTCCTACCTTACAAGTTATTTCCTGGTTGACTGATAGCTTTTGCACCTCTGAAATCTGCTCGTCTGGAAGGGAAAGAAATTCACATCCTACTGGTAGCCCAAGAGCCTCGTCACCCACCTAGTGACTTCAGTGGGTTTTAACAAATTCCGTAGCTTATCAAAGCCCGTCCTGCTGAAATAATTTTCCAAGAAAATGATCAAAATCGAGTATTGAAGTTGAACTAAAGAAGCAAGTGGGTATTTAATGTTCCTAAAGGTAAAGTAGGAGGTACTTCCCAACAAAGCCTGGGATAACTTTAGATCTTTCTCCTCATCCAGATGTGCCCCTGAGGTGAACTGTGGATAACCAAATGAACCTTTCTTTTTTTTTCTCATTATGTTTGAATTTCTTTATTCAAGGAATCTCCTTGTGTAGTGCTTTTGTACTCTGCTGGGGGTTGTCGAGTGCTCTGGGCGCTTCCTTGTAGGATCACCTCACTTCTCACAGCAAATGTAACGTTTGTAACCAAAAATGTACCGCTCCCATAGCCAGCTTCTGGATCTGAAACTAGGGAGCTTCGTGTTGGGTTCTGCCCAGCAGTTCCTCCGCTCTTTATCAGGGGTGTTTACCTTTCGCTTGGTGTGTTAGCTTCCTGTTTCCTGGTGGGGCTTTGTGTCGTGATTGTGTAATTGCATAAAGGATACATGTGCTGGAAACAATAGCCCAGGTTTGTCAGCCGGTCTTACGCACTTGGCCGGAAGTTATTTTCGTGTCCTAGAACTCATCTGCGATGTTAGGATGAAGCTTTCTAAACTGAAGGCCTGCTCCTGAATCTCTTTCCAGGGGTTGTAGCTCTCCTGCTCTTACGGCCTGGCGAATGCCCCCTCACACAGAATTTGGCCTTTTGAACCCAGCAGTGTTCATAAACCCAACATTTCAGCTGGAGTAACCAGATTGAAATGCAATTCAGATGATACACATTGTGTATATTATCCTGTGTAAGGGAATGCTGTAATTCCTAAACATTAACTTGTTGAGCAAAACCTAGTGCTGAAATAAAAAGCAGCTCCGGGTGGTCCAGGTGTGAGCCCTTTCCTCAGTCTGACGTGACTCTGTCAGGTAAGGTCTAATGAAATGAGACACGAAGCTCATTTTGTCATCTCATAACCCACGTACTGGTTAAATAGTTATTCACTATTTCAGCTAGTTAATTCCCTTCTAGATAATCTGTAGTTTACACCTTTGGGAGCAGCTGGTGGCTTGTGGGGTGTAAGGGATTTAAAACAGCGCTAATTAGATACCACCAGATGAGTTCTCAGTTTGCATGCTGCTTCCTTCCAGTATACACCTTATCTTTTCCTGCTTTGTAGGAGAAGGTGGTAGTAGTCAGAACTGGTGTGTAACGGTTCTTTGTGTCTCCTTACTGAAGGCTGAATGGCAGAAGCGGATGAAAAACGTTTGCCTTCCTCATCACGTCCAGCAAAGCATGGCCAAGCGCCTGTTGTAATTGCTCACTGCTGAGAGCTCAGGAGCTGTTTTGCTTGCAACTTATTCTTAACTAGTATTGATACTGTCAAATAAACCGATTTCTTTCTTTAAGGAACTCTTTGGATCAGTGAGCCTTTACTTTTCAACTTGGTAATGATGCATGTTTTTCTCAGTGTGTAGACAAAGCTAATAATAAACCCCAGATACCTGAAATTCTGTCTGCTACATGTGCCTTTGTAGGCTCTCGGAATATGTTTGCAGTTATTTAAATCATGTATTTTCTTTGAGTTGCAGAAAGACAATGGGACCACTGGCTTGCTGACAGAAAATGCACTTCTCCAAGAAATTGAAGGGCAGAATCAAGAACTGTCAGCTTTTTCTCAAACAGTTATGAAGTAAGAAATTGCTGAAATTAAATTAACTTTCCGAAGAAGAAAAAGAAGTTAAATAAATCATTACTACTTTTGTGTTGGAAAAATCAAATTCAGTCACAAGTTTTCAGTTTGACAGGGCCAGCCCTAGGTTTTGGGGTTATTTTTGCTTGATGAGGCAGGTTTTTGGTATGTGTTTTTTTTCCCTTTGCTTGTTCCAGTTTTTCCTGTTTTTAGCATGGTTTTCAAAAATGCAACAAAATTCTTAAGGTGTTCAGTAGTGTGAAGTTTTCTGAGTGATCTTGTCTCCTTTTTATTCTTTTGGTCCTATGACCTTCTACAGTTGTAGATTTTCCTCTCATTTTTTTCCTTGTGTTTGTAGTACTTCCTATTTTTACTCTCAAAATATATATTTTTTTCTTTGTACCTGCATATCTCTTTATATCCTTCTTCTATATTACCGTTTTCCAATATAAGTTATTTGGAAAGAACTCAGTCTTTTTCTTTACTGATGTACCTCAGCAAATCCTATCACTCAAATGGCTTTCTACATCTTAAATACTCTTTTTTTTTTTTTTTTTCTTCCACAAGTGGAGCTCTGTAAGAAAACTCTGACAAAAACAAATACAAACCCTAAACTTGTTCCTGCTTTGATGGGGTAGTGGAATTTCTTAAATAAGATACCAAGGAAGATAAAAAGCAGTTATCACAGTACTGTCTGTTCCTTACTAGGTGAACATGTTTTATGTTAAAGAACAGCCTTTCCCCTAATTTAAGCCTCTTTGTCGAATTCCATGGTTTAATCTGAACTTCTGAGTAGTGTCTAGAGTTCCACAAATTTAACTTGTAAAGAGTTTTTGTGGTCTTTTGTACATGAAAGAAATTACCCTGTTTGGTTTTTTAAAACTCAGTTTTAGGCAAATGTTGTGGATTAGCTTTTGCAAAACTGTTTTAGAGCTAAGCTTCTACAGAATCTGGGTATGTCCTGTAAGCGTTGACCTATTAAGTATTTTAAGCTATATGAAAAACCTGCCTAATTAAAAACTATTTTTTTCCCCCTCTAACTACTGACATGTAATTCTTGTGGGCAATGTTCTGTTGAGAGTAGAAAAATTAAATGTTTTTGTATATACAGTTTAGGTAAGAGCAATAGGTGTTCTTTACTGCCTTGGCTTGTGGTTTTTACAACGTTCTTTTGCTTTAGTCATAAACTTGCCACTGCAATGCTTCATAAACTTTTTCTATTTACAGATTGAGGACCAAGTTTCCATATGCTGATCAGCAAACAAATCCAGGCTTTGTGCTGAGTCCAATCATGCTGCAAAGAAATATAAGTGGGGAGAGTGCCAGTATCAAGGTTTCTATAGAAATCCAAGGATTCCAGCAACCAGTAACTTTTACGTGCGATGGTACATTTCTACTTTTTGAACTAGAACTTGCTTGTAAGGCTTAGAAAGGTGGGCTGAGACTGCACACCCAGTCTAGGCCAGTAGCTTTCAGTTTTTATAATCCCTGGGTCTCAGGTGTGTGGATTGTTTGTGGGGAATGTGAAAAAGGTAACTGAAGAAAGAACCTAAATGTGGGTCACTGCCTCCATCTGTCAGAAGATACTTAGAAGCTGACAAAATGAAACAGTTTTTAATAAAAAAGTAAAACAGCCAAACAGGAGCGCAGTTCTATCCAAAACTAGGAATGTTAAAACCAGCTTTTCTAGTGTTTGACCTAACAAACCAAATTACCTACTTTATGGTAATTTGGGGGGGCGGGCAGAGGGGAAATGAGCTCTTAACTTCCATCAAGTTTTTATTCAAATGTATGCTAGAATGCTGGAATAAAGCTATTTCAGGTTATCTGAAAATTCAGACAAATTGCTCTTGGGAAATGAGAATAAATACTGAAATTATGGTAGCTATCATGCAAGTTCAATGTGTACTTATGAACATAACAAGCTAGTATTACTTTAGTATTTGTGCTGCAGCTAGCTGGGTTCATGGGTAACCAAGCATATTATCTTGGAACAGAACTTTTAGGTTTGCCTTGTACAAAAATTCATATTCTCCGTGCAGTCAACACTGCACAGCCTGCCTGTATGAAGGCTGTAACTCTGGATGCCATCAACTTCTGGTAGCTCGTGGTGATAAAATAACTGCTACTGCTAAACAACAACAGCAGCAAAACACTGAGGGTCCTGCTGAAAAAATAAATTGCTCTTATATAGTGTTTTTAGGGAATATAGGAGCGTTTAATATTGTTGGCAGATGATTTAAAGATGTTCAGAAAATAGATAGGGAGGTGTAAGGGAGCATTCTGTACTTAAACCTTCTGTGTTAAAACATACTTTTTTTTTCCTGAGTGACAGTCAGTGGCTGTAAGGGAATGAATGTGGGGGCTGAGATTTCTTTTGCTCTGTGTTTGCTGGGTGGAAAGGAAAGACTACTTCCAAAACAGCATCTGACACCTGGTATAAAAGCATTGGTAGTTAAGAGTTGCCGTTTGCAAAAGCTTGGTGATGCTTCCTGAGATCTGATCTCTACAGTGTGGAAACTGTCTTAGAGGGGTGAAAAGGGAAAACCGTCAGTAGGACTTGCCTCTGCTACAGCTGACGTTCATTTCCTCAAAAGCAGAACAAATAGGAAAGTTCTGTCTTCAACGTTTAAGATCATGATTTTTAAACTGTAGTAAGCTTTGGCTTCACTTAATTGTGTGAAGTGCTTGCTGAATCAGACCATCTTATTAATAAAGTAACACACTTTTCTCATGTTAAAAGTCCTGCAAAGCATGTTGCCAATTAGCTGGTTTTGTACTTTTAGTCAAGTGACACACTGTGTCATAATTTAAATAGGATTGATTCATTTCTGGGAGGCTTCAGAATATACCTTTGTTTGCAGCAAAACATGAAGATTTCAAATGATGACATTTAGGAGATTATAAAAGCATTAGTCTTCTATGAGTATAAAAATAAATTGGAATAAAGAGTTACTACAACTTGTTAGTGAACTACGCTTAAATCCATTTGCAATACACCTATATTTAACTTGTAGATGTAATTTCTTTGAACAGTGAGTTCCCCTGTTGAGCTTATAATAATGCAGGCACTTTGCTGGGTGCATGATGACTTGAGTGAAGTGGACATTGGCAGCTATATCCTGAAAGTCTGTGGCCAAGAAGAAGTTTTACAGAAGTAAGCAAACTCTTTTTCATTAATGTTTAACTTCGTACTTTTTCAAGGCACGGTTATTGGCAAGTATATTTTTAAGGATTAAATGTGTGAGAGCAGAAATCTTCAAAATGTAGAAGACGCAGGTTTTGCACAAAGATCAGAAGTCCTTAATTTGCTGTATCCCACAGCAACTCTAGGTTCTTAACAGCTTCCTAGAAGTCTGTTCTAATCTGCCATCTGTTGTGTTGAACGCAGGTTTGTTTTTTTTCAGATACAGATTACTAGATCTCTTCTATAGATGAATGTTATAGTTTTCAGCTGCTCTTTAAATCCCAACAGGCTGGGAAAAAAATCTGCTGACAATTTCTAATCTGAAATAATCTGAATTCTTCCAAAACTAATGGCTCGCAAATGCTCGTTGGTTTTCTGGATTAAAATATTTGCTTTCAGTGTTAAGCGTAGCAGTTAAGACCTTTAGCAAAAATGTAGCTATCTGTAATAGTATACTAAAACTCCCACAGAAATGAAAAGCTATATCAAGAAGTATGATGTGGAGATTGATTTACCACTTATTGTGAGCCCAACAGCTGGCCTTAAATATTTCATGTCAGTTCCCTGAAAAATGCTGAATATTTTTGGTGTAAATAACTATAGCTTTCACTTGTTTAACAGTAAGCACTGTGTAGGAAGCCATGAATATATTCAGAACTGTCGGAAATGGGATACAGAAATTAAACTGCAGCTCGTGACTCACAGCGTAATATGCAGAGGTCTGGCACGAACAGTAAGTACCTCCTAAAATGCAGCAGCAAGATAAACCTTCAAGGGTATGGGAATTGGTGTCAGAGTTGATGGATCTGAGGTGTAACTTCCTTGTTTAATTAGCCAATCAGTAAATCTGCACGGTGTTGGAAATTGTATTCTGTATTAAGAGTATGTGAGATATCCTGAATATCGATGATGTCTGTTATTGAGACCAAGTATTATAACAGGAAAATGTGCGTGAGCATTTGGACTAAGCTTGAGGCCTGAAAGAGAAGCGGCAAACTTCAGCGTTAAATCCAAGTTGAGAACAGTTTTTGAGTTCAAATAGATAGGTATCTGACCATCAAAGAGGGAACAAAGAGTGCTTGCTACTTGTGGAGTTAGGCACTCCGTCGCTGTTTATCCACTTTCCCCTCATGTCAATGTGTACGCCTTTCTTAGGCTACCAGTTAGTTGTTTCTTTTTGTCTTTGGGAGACCACTTTGCATCCTTCCCCTTCCGCAGGTATTAGTAATGAGATTTCTAAAACAGCATTAGAAATTATAGGAAGTTGGGAACCGGACTGAATATCTAATACTTTACCACAGGAAGAAGATGACAGAACACCCATACACCTAACCAAACACCTCTACAAGGTAGAAAAGCCTTTCAGAGAACCTATTATAAGGTAATATTATGTGGTTTTTTTGTCATTACAAAGTGCACTGCTGAATTTCTGTCTTGAGGTTATGTTGCACTCTTGCAGTGGCGTTCAACAATTACTATTTCTTGCAGGTGTTCTATTGAAGAGCTTCTTGAAGTCTATCACAAGCAAATTGAAATAGCTCTTAAAAATGAGGTAAGTTCATTGTAAATTACTGCTGAACCAAAAGTAGCATGAGAACATTTACAGGTAAGATAGTTGGAGGAAATAGGCTTTCTTGTCCTAGGGAAACTAAAGACCTGGACAAGCTGTCAGATGAAATTTGGAATCATGGATTTTTGCATTGCTTTTCAGCTTTCTTGCTAGCTTTTCTTGCGAAGTAATCATTACCTAATCATCACAGCTATCAATGTGTCTTCCAAGTCCTGGAGTGCAAAACCTTTGCCTCAAAAATGCTGGAAGAGATTAATTTAGGGAAAAAGGTCTGAATCTTGACTGCCAGTTGTTACTCATGAGGGATATATTGGTAACATAAAAATTTACACAAGTTAGCAGGAATGTGCGTGCACAATGGGAATTAGAAGTGAAGCTTTTTTGGAACAGCAAAGTTGGTTATGCTTCACATAAAACTTAATTCTGTGCTATTGAGTTCATTTAAAATAGTGTCAAAATCGCTGGCTATTTCACTGTATCACAAATAACCTAAAACAAGTCGATGTGAAATAATTTGGAGTAATTTCCCAAATGCAAAAGGTAGCTGAAGATGATAACCTACTTTGCTCATTTCTGGAAGGACTGTCTTAGTTTAACTCCTGAGAGTAACTTAACTTGGAGACTGAAACCTTAGATAGCTTCTTTAAGAAGAATGTTTCTTAAACGGTTTCTCTAAGGAAGAGTCTTAAAATGAGTGCCTTTTTGGAAATGAAAAACATCGTGACGAAATCTGCTTTATTGCCGTTCCAGGAGTGCAGGTCTCAACAAGCTTTTGTCTGCTATTTACATATCCCCTTAATACCATTCGATCATAAGATTTTCTAATGCCTTTGGTGATTCACCACATTTTCAGGGGCAGCTTCGAACACAATTTTGTTGCAGAATAACGAGATATTAGCGCTCCTTGAGATGGTGGTGTTTTCGTTGCTTTGCTCTTGCAGCTGCCTCAGCTTGGTTGTTTAACTGCAATTTCACAGGCTGAGATGAGGAATGCAAAACATCACGATTCACGCTTAGGTTCTGCTCTAACCGCGGAGTATTTTTGAAGGTGGGAGATGGATCTTGTAGGTGATGACTAGGTCCAAATATCAGCAGTTATTGCATTTAATTCTAATACTTCCTGAAGTGAATTTATGTACGTATTCAATTCAGTAGCTGAAGCTTGCTAATCAAAGAGAAGCAGTGTAAAAGTGAAGTCATCTGCAGATCGCTTGTATTTAGCCTTTGATTTCACATCTATGGACACCTTAAAAGTCTGCTACTGTATTTTTATTAATTCGAGAGCCTCTGAGGTAGGTAACAGTGGAGACTTTGCTTTTCGTATGCCAAACAGCTGTTATCTTCAAGGTGTTAGTTTTCAAAGTAGGCTTAAATATTTACAATACCTTCCAACTTTTATGGTTATTTTCAAACCAGGATGAAGTTAATTGTTGCCAAGTAACTGCCAATCCATTTTTTTAAATTCAAATGGCTGCTTTGCTATCCGTTTGCAGGAATGTTGGAGGAGAGAGAGTGTGTGTTTGTGTGTATAGGGAAACAGTTCACATCTTAAGAGAGTATTATACTAATTCCTCCTACTCCAACTGCTCAAAAGTGATTGCGAAAGGGCCCTATACCTTAAGCCTTTTAAAGGGAAAGAGATGTTATTTTGAAGACTTTGCTTACATTAAAAGAAAATCTAAGATTCTTTGGATTTAAATTAGATGTTTTTTTCTTCTCTCAGAAGAGGAGGAGGAAGGCAATATTAGGAAATTCCACATAAGTGTACAATCTCCCTTCCTTTCCTTCTCCAAGATGGCAGTTTGCAATTGCTTCATCTGTAAGAACTATTTAAGCTTTGTAATATGCAAGGCAACAGCAGTAACAAACATTTTGCAAACAATGTGTTAAAGTGAAGTCAAAAAGAGAAATGTTCCATTATGGAAGTTATTCTGCAGTGTAAGTGTGTCTTGAATTTATGTTTTTAAGAGGGCTGAAATTGAAAAGCTGCTGCTTTAGCATGATTCCTTCCTCACACTAATTGAATATTTTTTAACTATGCCTTTTTTAAACATGATGTGGGAATTTGAGCTTAGTATCTCATTAGACAATACTTAACCTGCTTGGAACTTAATGGAAAAATGATCGGAAACAGCACGTTTCTGGGGACACCGTGCTGCAGTCTGTACTAGTCCTGGTTTTATGGCATTGGTAACTGAGCTACAAGAAAATTCTCAGTACTGCGGTTGTTTGTTTAATCACATTGTTACATCGTAGTTTTATGTAATTGAGATGTGGGTCTCATAATAAAATTGTCTTGGCAATTCACTCTTAAAAAAAAAAAAAAAACAAACGTTTAAAGAAACACTTGGTTGAATAATTGTGATCAGATCAATCTGTTCTTTCATACATTCTTTATTAGAACCAGCATAAAGCAGTAGATCAATTAATTAAGACCGTCAGAAAAATCTGTTCTACATTGGATGGTGTAGAGACTCCTGCAATAACGGAATCTGTAAAGAAGCTACGGAGGGCTGTTAATCTTCCAAGGACCAAAAACACCGAGGTAAGCTTTGACACTATATGTTGCGTTCTGAGGTATGCTTTCTAACAGCAATGAATATTATTTCATAATCTTCAGTAGCTGCAGATATTGACAACAGTTCAGCCAGGGTTATGGTTTTTATTATTATTTTATTTGTCAACCTCCATTTATTTTAACAATCTGCTATTAAGGCATTAATCGCTTGGTCTTGGAATCCTTTCTTGTTCCAAACAGCAACTTTAACCTGGTTTTAAAGTCACAGCAGATGCTGTTAAATCGGACCAGGGAAACTTGACAGCTGGCTCATGCTCTCTGAAATCAATGCAGTTACACTTAGATGAGGAATTCACAAGTTGTATTTTTTGTGCAGTATTTATGTGAATAGTAACAACGTTTTCAAACTCTAGCAGTCCATGTTCCTGGATTGCTGAACACGTGGACAAAAATAAAATTTCTCCAGTAGTGCAGAATTTGATAAAACTGGCTTACCACGAGCAGGTAATCTGAGCAGAACTGGCCTCACATCACTTTGTCAAAAAGTCATTAAAGCAAAAAGTAGGCAAATAAAAAAGCTAAATAGTCTTGTAATGCCATTTCTGTTGTCTTGCTGTTGTATTAGAGAGAGTGGTGATTCCTGTGCCGTACTTTTTGCTTTTTTTGGCTTCATCAATGTGGTGATAAATCTGGAATACTGAGCTGAAATTTTGCAAAACGCACAGTCTGAATAAACATAGCTCTCACCAGCACTACAATTCTTGCAGACGAATACAGGAAATTGGTCTAAAAGCTTAGGGAAATAAAACATGTATTTCTCCAGTGTTTGTTTTTTTTTTTTGATAGAAAACCGTACAAATAATTAGACTGCATTGTAAAAATAACTTCCAAAAGAAATGCTATCCCAGCAGAATTTGAAAAAAGTTCCTCTTTATCAGTAAAAACCTTCAATTTTCTTGTGATGAAAATTGGCTTGAATGGCAATGTGTATGAAGGATTGCTTTCAGAAGCCTATCTAAAACTTTTGTAAGACACTGTGTGCGTTTTTTCTTTAGTAATTGGTTTGTGGTTCCATGTACTGGCCAAAAATGTAAAAGAAAATAGTAGATTCTCAAGTAGAAAATTACATCTGTAGTGCTGTTCCACCACCGTTTGGCATCCTGCCGTCCAAAGTACTTGGGTTACTCCAAGTATGGTGGAGACATGGCAGTCCTTTTGGGGGGGGGGGAAGATGTGATCCCCTTACTTGACACCCCTCCTCCCCCGGTTGTTTGTTTTTTGTTTTTTTTTTCAGCAGAAATTTTTGACAGTTGAAACTTAATGGTGACAAAATGCTCAGTTAATGCACCGAAGCTGTAAGGAGAGCTTTCATTCTGCAAGTCAAGGAATTCATTACGTTTTGCTTTTCAATCACCAGCTTAGTTTTCATTAAAAGTTTCAGTTTTATCAAAGTTGAGTTTGGTATGAAATCCTTTCTTACTAGAAGGGAGTACGTTCCCATAATTTGTTTGTCACCTGTAGTCTGCAGCAATGTCCTTGTAGAGACTAGACATTGCTGTGATACCGTATCATGTTTAGACTTCCATTTTAGCAGACCAAGAAGCAAACACAGCAGTTGGTGGCAGTACTCACTCCTTGATTTCCTCGGGTTAACTTTTTTTAATTCAGAAAATTTATGGTAACTATACCTGCAAAGATGCCTTAACAAATGCCACAAAACAGCTGTGAGACGTAAATTGTTGGTAATGGAGCTACCAGCTTCTGCTCTCATCTGTAACAGCCCTGAGTTTTCTCTTTCCTCAGGGAAGATAGAGTATCCTGAGCAATATTCCAACATAACTTGTCTTTTAAAAGTTCATAAAGGATGTCAGGATAGTTGGGACTTGACAAAACCTAAGCTTAGTGAGTAGTTACTACATGATATGGAAATGTTGACACTGGCTGTTAACTCTTGAGGAACTTTAATTGAATAAAAGGTAATGGTGCATAAACCCAGATATGGCCCTAATTTAGATGTTTTGTGATTACTGGAGAAGATAGTTTTTAAGGGCAATGGAAAATGAGTATAGGTTTCCTGTTGCTGAAATTTACTCTAACTTACTGTGTAGGTATCCTTAAAATGTGGCGATGACCCTAGCAAGAGTTCGTCTGGTGAGTAAAGTTCTTCAATTTTATTTAAAAATCGCTCTAAGGAGGCTATTTTAGTCAGATACACATTAAAGGTAACTTATAAATTAGGTTCACTACAGCCGGAAAGCCCTCTGAAAGTGAGTATAGACCAGTTAACAAGAGCAGTTGAGGCCCTTCTGCAACTCCACATGAATTCATGTAGCAGCAGTTCGGCAGCGATTTCTCCGAAAGATAAGAGTACAAAGGAAGCATGGACTGCCACGGAACATCTCCAGTTCACAGTATTTGCTGCACATGGCATTTTTCCTGGTTGGGTAGCAAAGTAAGTAATTCGTTCGTTGTAAAATTCATCCCTTTTTATTTTGCGGAGCTACTTTTTGTTTACTTTACTTTCTTTTCCTTGTCCAGTTATGAGAAATACTACTTGATTTGTTCTCTGACACACAATGGAAAAGATCTGTTCAAACCTGTTCAGTCCAAGAAGGTTGGCACATACAAGAACTTCTTCTACTTGATTAAATGGGATGAACTGTAAGTGATTTTAAAACGCTAGCCACCACCACCCCCTCCGCAAAACACTTTGTTTTAGCTAATACCTACCTAGCTGGCTGCTGACTGCACTAATTGAATCAGCTCTTGCTTCCCAAGCGTTGAAAGAACTACGTGTGAGACTTGAGAGCAAAATCAGAAATATTATTCTGAATGGTATTTCGCCCTGCGTTTTAAAGCTGGGAATGGAAATTCTGGACAAGCGCCCTGTGCTAATTTATTTATAGTATACAACTATAATGAGTTGGGAAGGTCACAGCATTCTTTGTAATGGGAACAGCTTGCGCTGCTTAAAGAAGGATGAATAAAGCTTGCTTTTAAGCAGTGCTCAGATTATCTAAATGGGGAGGAAAAGCAGCTGACTTTTATTGACATTAATGCTGAATAGTTTTTTGTTCCAGATATGTCACAACAGCTTCGTATCTAATTAATAAATCTAATTTAGGATTGTTTCTATGAAGAGATCAGATGC
This sequence comes from Nettapus auritus, assembly GCA_011076525.1. Lineage (NCBI taxonomy): Eukaryota > Metazoa > Chordata > Aves > Anseriformes > Anatidae > Nettapus > Nettapus auritus. The sequence goes on from CM021769.1 coordinate 59,427,470, forward strand.
ATAAGTGCTTAGAGTATCTGTCTACAGCACATGAGAATGTCTGGTTCGAGCTACTAAAGTTAGGTCTCTTTTTATGGGGCAGGGGAAAAGGGTGGAAAAGGAAGAAGCAAGGGCATGCAGAGAAAGAGGATGGCAGGTGATATCTGAGAGGGAAAAACATTTTTCATTATCTATACACAAGTTAATCTTTTTGATTTTGTAGCTACCAGGCAGTCTGTCATAACTGAGGTGTCAGATGAGCTCCCATGTTTCCTTATTTCTATTTTCCTGACTGTTTTTAAAGGTCAGGGATTGACTCCAAGGAATACTCCAAAAGTCTACAGTGACAAATTATTTTAGGCCAGGAATGAAAGTTTCAGGTTCTGGAATACACGCCTCCAGAGAGTACTCTAGCCACTTCTTTTTTCTGATATTGCAATGGATTAATTGGCAGGTCTTTTGCTGACGAGTGATAGTGTATTACAGTGCTTATAAGCTGTTTAATGCAATTGTGGTCTTCTATATTCTAACTGGCTTAGTAGCGTGCAGTGATACCACACCAAAATATAACTCAAAAAATGACAGAAAATCAAAGAACGCTTCAAGCAGTGAAAACACTGTGAACAACAATCTGAGTTGTCCAGTGGGGTTTATGCTCCTCAGCTGCTTTCAGTGTGGGTGCTGGGTTTGTACCATCTGGTGAATTTAAATTTCAGTAGTTCTTAAGAGATTAATACGTTGGGACAGGAAACTGTTGTCAGCTGCCTCTTCAGTCAGATCCGAGAGATGAGGAGGCAGCTAACATGGAATTGTATGTGTCCTGGTAGCGAGTAGAGTGGGAAGACTGGTTATGCTGGACTGTGCAGTTCTGAGCAAGGAATGTGATTTAGTAGGCAACGATTAAAGAGGGTTGTTCTACTGCTTATTAAAAGGGGTTGTTCTAAATCTATCTACAGTGCAGAATTGTAACTTAGTAGTTTTTATGAACTATCAGTGTGGGAGATAGTGGAGTGAAATATAATTGCACGGAAGCATTTGTCCTTCAGTGTTAATTGCCTTTTTGAAAGCCAAAGGCAGCAACAGATCATATGGATGACAAGCCTGTAATTTACTAATAATTGTTTTCCCTTCTACGTCTGACTTACTTTAATGCTTTTATTTTGTAGAATAATTTTCCCCATCCAGATTTCACAACTGCCTTTGGAATCAGTCTTGTGTCTGACTTTGTTTGGAATTCTGAATCAAAGTAGTGGAAGTTCTCCTGATTCAAATAAGCAGAGAAAGGGCCCAGAAATGTTGGGCCAGGTTTCTCTACCTCTTTTTGATTTTAGGCGGTAAGTATCCAAAATGTGGGTAAGTTTGTTAACATGATTTATTCTATATAACGTTTAGCACATCTAACTACAGAAACTGCTTCTCTGCTGCTGAATGTAGCAGGAAGTAACAAAGGTAAGAATCTTCAACTGTATTGTTATGGAAATAATGCCTTAAATTCACTTAAATTTAATTAAATTGCTATGGATGGCCCATAGTAATGTAGGCCAAAAGAGATCATGGCAGCAGCAACAGTTTGTAAGTATGCAGCAGTTGAGGATGCAAGCACAACGCCACCACAAGCAGTGCTTTGAGGAATTAATTCACTGACATTCCCACCTGGAACTGTTGCTGCATAAATCATGTGCAGTTAAAGTATCTGCAGGTGTCACTGCTGAACTGAAACTCCCTTCTACACTGAGAGAGCGTGGTCTTGATGGGTGGCATTTCGGAGTTCTGAAAGTATATCATGTTGGCTAGAGATAGTTCAGTTGGCATTCGTGTATATTTTAGCACGTGAAGTGCAGACAGCCACTCCTCAGCCAATTCATGAGCTACGGTGATACAGAATGCAACTTGCAAAAGAAAGCATTTGCAGCAAGTGATGGATTCAGCAGAAATAGTGTCTAGTGCGATACAAAAGAGACCAGAATCCTGACAGCAGGTAAATGTACTATCCTTCCATGTCACTAGTAAGAGGGCCTCTTTTACCTTAAAACTGTATTAAGGTACGAAAGAATAACTCTTCATCCAGTTCTTTTTGTAGAGTTAAATATGGCGATGGCTCTATCTTGTAACTAAAATACCTTTAATTCAAGGTTTGCAGTATTTCAAAGTATTATTATTCTTCAGAGGCATCTTTGCCTTGGCTGTAAAATAACGCTGCATGTTTCATTAAGTTTACATATACAGGAGCAAAACTGGAGGATTAAAATTAAGTACCTTACCTTTTGCATAGATTGATTTTCTTGAATACTCTTAAATTTCTAAGCCCGTTAATAGGGTGGCAATAAATAAGCCAGCAAGAGAATGAAAATACTGTTCTAAAACACATGTATCTCTTAAAATACATGTGTAGTTTCATAGCAGAAACGGCTCATTTTCCTGTTAACCTGTGTGAGTAATAGAGATCACAGGATATTCTGAAGTGGTTCCTTTTGATTCAAAGCTGGGTTTCTTTAAAAAAATAAAAATTAAAAATTCTGTTTAATTCTGTTACGCTTCCAGAGTACTTCTAGTTTGAACTGATCTTTCTTCAAATACGGTGGCTGGATCCTGTTAAACTTCTTATATCACTAAGAAGGAAAAGCCTACTGTAATTTTCCTCAGATAACGTTCCTGCATTTTCCTGTTCCTTGAAACTTTCATCGCTGGGTGATGAATATTCCAAAATGCTAATCATTCTGATGAACTGTGTGTGGAGTGGCTTAAAATATCTTTGCTTGTGGATGAGACAGAAGGCTATAGCAAGTATATTAAACTGGGAAGCTACTAAAAAGAACAAGCTGTTCAGTTACGCTTTGTGGCATGATCTAGTAATTTTTATTGGCACCACAAACTCCCGGTTAATCAATATTTACATAAATAAAGAACTGTTCTTTAAAACATAAGAATACTAAGCCATTTCTTGAAATATACTGAAAGCTTGGCCATTGACCAGTCTTTTGAGAGATGTCGCTTTCATTTTAAAGATGGACAGAAGTCTGCTGTGCTTAGGATTACAATGCTTGATTATGAAATACCTTAGTTATGCCTCATTCCAGTTGGAAACTACTAACACTGGGAATAAATTGGCAAATAGCAATGTCCCCCGATATGCCCTGGCAGAACCTAGTAATGTGGAAAATCCAGGCAAATGATAATTTCTATAATATTCATATGCCTATATCTTTCTTCTGAGAGGGTGAGGCAGTTCTTGTGTTTAGTTTATTCCTCAGAGGCAAAAGTATTTTTTTCTTTAAGAAGTTGGGAACGCTTAATTTAGCTGGGTCAACCATGTCAGCGCCAAATTTTTCCTCTGCCTTTTTCAATAACAGCTGTATGCAGGTTCAAGCATTCTAAGGGACTTAAAATATAAAACATGCCCAGTGAAAGGAAAAAAATAGAAGTGACACTTGATGGATGTGATCCCCTTTTTTAAGCTGATGTTATTTTAATAACTAATACTCCGTTGAAGTAAACAGATTGTGACACTAATACCTGTACGTGCTTTTTTCTCTCAGATTGCTAACTTGTGGGACAAAGCTCTTGCAACTCTGGACCTCATCGCATCCAAATCATGCATCAGGGATGGCCAGTAAGAAAGGAAATACGGAAAGAATAGTATTGCAGGTTATATATATGCTTCTGACTTAACCTGACTACATTTTGTGTGAATGTTGTGACTAACTCATACAAGAGTGGTAATAGATTGTTTTAGGGAGAGTGTAAAACTTTTCATACGTGAAGGCCAGCGTAGAATAGGGATCCTTTACGGGCAAAGGATGGAAAGCTGCATTAAATGTATACAACTCAGATATAGAATCACTGTGTTGAAACTGGAGACACTGGAAATGCCTTAATATGTGCTGTCAGTACTGAGAGAGAAGACCTTTGAAAAGCAATCTGTAGAAATGTGTGCTGAAAGGGGAGTTGTCTAGACCCACGTAATTGCAGTTCCAGTTTCTTCATAAAACATGAGTGCCTCTCATTCTCAATTCAGTGTCCGAATTTTGGTCCCAAGGGAAGGTACTTTTTTGGGCATGGCTTAAAAGTCCCAAAATATGGTTAGAGTTGATGGTTTTGTTGATACCACTGGGTGTGTTTTTTAATAGTTCTGTGTTTACGCTAAGCTCTAAGCATCCTTCAGAGGAGTACTCCAACTACTGGTTTGTACAAGACCACAGTTGTCAAACAGTTAAGGATCACAAGTCTGTGAAGTAATTGAGATGGGGGTGGGAAATATTCTGGAATCAGTACCTGAAAACTGTTACATGTGGAGAACTAAAGAGTACAGATGCCTAACACTTGATGCTGCTGGAAAAGGGAGCTTTCTGCACTGTTCTTAAGAACTTTTTTTTTTTAGGTTGACTTTCCATCCCATGCTTTTGATATTGAATATAAAATTCCTCAGGCTGCAAAGACTACTGTGCAACATTCCATAGAAACATTAGAAAAACCATTGAGAGAACGTCTCCTCGCCATTCTCTCTAAGGATAACACCATTGGGTACGTTCACCTCTTTGTAGCTACGATCTTTTTGTACATGGCAATTTTACAGCTAGGGTGTGAAATTTTAATTTATGCTTAAGTTTTTTTTAATGTGCTTCTAGTATATTTTGAAGACCTGTGGAGATTTAAATGAGATTGAATGAAACCTGCAAAATAACGGTGCTGACTTAATAAATTCATTTGTGTTTTCTGTGGCCAGTGTCATAATATTCTTCTGTTAGAAAATTGCTACTCTGCCTGCCTGTGGTATATGCCTATTCCTGCTTGATATTTCTTCAGTTACAAGGAGCAGTGACAAGTTCAGCAGTGGCTGTTTGTATGCCATGAAAGCATTTCTGGCAGGCTATCCTAGTCATCTGCACTGAACTAGCATGAACATTTTGGTTTATTTCAGATTACGCTAAAATCTATTCTTGTCCTTTGAGATTTATAACTTTGAACAACTGTTTCCGTAACATTTGAGTCTTGTTTCGTCCCTGTTTTAGATTTGTATGGAGGAAATAGCCATTTTACATGTCATTCTATTTTGTGTGCAAGGTTATCTGTATGTATACTGTGACCAGTAGCACTGGGGATATGCGGGTAATGTTCTGCAACTTGCATTATGAACTCAAACGCTTTTGTCTACAGGTTGTCAAAAGAAGATAAAGAATTTTTGTGGGAGAAGAGACATTATTGTCATACTCATACCAATAGCTTACCAAAAATACTGGCTAGTGCCCCTCACTGGGACTGGGCAAGTCTTCCAGAAATATATTCATTACTTCAGCAGTGGCCTCCTTTATCACCCTTAGCTGCACTGGAACTACTTGATTCAAAGTAAGAAAACAAAGTAAAGTTTTGTGTGTGTCACACAAATGACTGTTCTTCAGTAGAAGATAAGCTAAATAAAATTTCTCATGCCTAACTTTATTCCGATAGCTTTTGACTACATGACTTGGTTAAGCCTAACAGTTACCGTTAGGATTCTGAAATCTAATTTGTAACAGAAAGCAAGGTATATAGTCTTGACAGCTTTGCTGAAATTTTGAGAGGTTGGTATGATTGTCTTAAACACATGTGTTTGTATCTTACGTGATGTCTTTGAAGCATCTGAAACCTGTAGGTCGTTTATCGAGGTGTTACAGACTTTATAGTGATTCCTTTGTATCTAGCTAATCTTAAAAAAGGAAGTAAGTCCTACACAAAGAGAACAAACTTAATGTGGATTTGTGATGACTTCCTAGGTTTGCTGATCAGGAAGTGCGAAATACAGCTATGAATTGGATAGAGACATTAAGTGATGATGAATTAACAGACTTCCTCCCTCAGTTTGTGCAGGTAGGATTTACTGTTTATGCTGAAGTTTGAATTTTTTGCTCTTGAAAATCCGGAGGAGTCCCTGACTACTAGTCATGGAAATGCAATTTGCATGCCTCTGTACTTAATAACCTTAATTATTGCATAGGGTGGAAAACAACTTAAGTAAGTAGTTGCTCTGTGACTGTCCTCTGGATTTGTAGTGGTTCTATCAGTGTGCCAGTCATAAAATCTGTCTTCATCTAGAAGCAAATCTATATCCCATTTATTTCATTTTCTTTGCATTTAGGCATTGAAATATGAAACTTACCTGGACAGTGCTCTTGTCCAATTTCTTTTGGCACGGGCGTTGGGAAGTATCCGAATAGCACACTACCTTTACTGGTAAGATGTTCTCTGTTCCATTGTTCCCATATAATTATAAGTTTACTATTTCCAGAAAAAAACGCTGTCTTAATAGCACAGTTCATCACAATGTTATATCAGATGAAGACTAGACAAAATCTGCATCCCGCTTTTTTCCATGAAGAAACAGTGTTTCTAGGAGGTGCAAACTTCTAGCCTTTTAAATCAAGATACTGATTATAGATACATGTATATAAAATATACCTATACACTAAAATATTTCTGTTAGACTAGTGCATTGTTCGCAGTATTTCCTTGATGAAAATTTAATTTAGATCTGTTATTTCAGGCTTCTTAAGGATACGCTCTATGATTCAAAGTTTGGTGTAAGATATGAGCAAATTCTTGGAGCCTTTCTTTCAGTCTGTGGAAAAGGGCTGAGGGAAGAGCTGGAGAAGCAGACCAGACTGGTTCAGCTTTTTGGAATGGTAGCAGAAAAAGTCAAGCAAACAAGTGTATCGGGTCGACAGGTGCGTAGATGAAATTTTTAATATTCTTTAAGAAGTTTACCTTCAAAGCAATCCACTCAATTACCTCTTCAGCTTAAGTTCAATCAAATAATATATATATAGGAAGCCTCTGAATCTGTTGTGCTCTGCATTGTAGCAAGCTAATGACTTAAAGAAGTCAATGTCTTTGTCAGATTTGTTGTGAACTGCAGCATAGATTTGTGAGAGGTCAGGAGGAGGGATGCTTTCTGTGTACAGTAAGCTGGATTTAGATTTAAAGCTATTACTGCTGAAGAGTGATCCCCTTCTGCAAAAGAATGGGATATCTATATGATAAGGATGTAAGTTTACAGTTTGGTAGAGTGGGATGCTATTAACTGATTCAGTCAGAAAATTGTAACAAAAAGTGGTATTAGTATTGTACTGCGAAGCATATGTGTTTTTTTAATAGCCAAAACAATAGTTAGAACTTATATTTGACACTGAGGAGTTAAAACATTGGTTATGGCATATTTCAGGATAGCTTTGTCCAGAAGTTTCCTGTAGATGCTCCAGTTAGGAGAATATCAGCTGAACTTTTTTTGTGTGTGTGTGTCTGCAGGCTGCTTTGCAAAGCGGTATGGAACGTGTGCAGTCATTTTTCTTGAAGAACAAATGCCGTTTGCCTCTCAATCCCAGTCTTGTGGCAAGAGAACTAAATATTAAGGTACAGCACATTCACAGGTTCAAAGCCTTTTTGTCACAATTAAACACAGGCAAAGTTTTTACAAATGGGAAAATCAAGTTCTTGAAAGCTCTTTGCACTAGTTGGGGAGGGTTTTAATTAAAAATAGATTGAAAGAGGGAGTAAAATTAGCTAAGAAAAGACTAAAGTTATCCTTGTATAAAATCAAGTGAAGGTACTTTTATTTAAAAAGGAAAAAGAAGTAGTTTATTACTTCTTCAGACCCTGTCTGCTTTGAGACCAGCAATTCTGGTTGTAGTAAAGGAGAGAAATACCCAAAGTACATGAAAAAGATCTTGTTGGCAGTGGTGATCAAAACAGAGAAGTGAACCTGTTACTGGTTATGTCCAAGAGATGTACGAAATCAAGGGAGGCAAACAATAGCTTTATTCCATTATGAAGATCCAACAAATGACAGGGTAGGAGAAGCAGGTAATTTTCTCCAGAACTCTGCAAGGTTTGGCAATATCCGCTCTGACACCCTGGTTTATAACATTGTGCGTGACTAGGAGCCTAAAGGTCTCTGACACTGGATTTATTCCTAGGTAGAGAGTGCCTTTGTTTTCTTTCTCTATTATATCTATTAATTAAATCACAAGTATGTACTTGAAAGCAGATAACTGAGAACATAGCAAGAGTTACAAATAACCATTTTTTATAATTCAAATTTAAAATAGTTGCTGATAAAATATTAATATTTTAATGACTTTTCAAAATGTATAAAGCATTACTGTTTTGCACGGTTGGCTTTCGTACAAGAGCTAAACAAATATCAGCTGAAGAGCTCTTTATTCAAAAGAAGCACGTATTCCCCACAATCGCAACGTTAAAAGTCTGAATATGCACATTGTGTGTCATACGTGCTTGTTGTCAGAACGTCCTGTTTTCTGGGCTAGTGGGAGTAGTCCTTTTTCGAGTATTAACACTAAATCTACTTGTAGGCATGTTCTTTCTTCAGCTCCAATGCAGTACCACTGAAGGTTGCACTGATAAATGCAGACCCTCTGGGAGAAGAAATTAATGTGATGTTTAAGGTAGGCCTCACATGCGTGGTGGAGAGAAAGATGTTAGATGATAATTGATGCCACTGAAACTGTGATTAAATTTACTGTAGATCAGTAAGCTTAGTTACTTGGTGAGTATGCTCCTGTGCATCTAGAAACCATCCCTTCAGCTTAACAATTAGGAACGGATGTCTGAAAAAGGTTAATTTTCACTAAACAGCTAATTTTTATAATTGTAAAACTGGAAACTCCCGCCTTAGTGCTGGCGTGACACCATGTAAACGAACGCCTCAGAATCTTGAAAGTATCCGTAGAACTTCCCTGTTAGGCAGGAGAGTATGTATTTCACAGATGATGCACACCTGGGATAACTGCTACGACCTTTCTAAAGCAGCACGGGATAACAGGTAGTGCTTGGAGTTACTGCACTCTTTTAAGGGCAAGTACAGTTTCCCTTGGAGCAGCTATTCCCTAGCACCTTCTCAGAGAGAGGTCATAAAGCTGTAATGACCAAAAGGAATAAGAAAGGACGTAGTATTTTTGTAAAATTTCTCTGAATATTACAATTTCAAAAGTTAACCAACATTTGAACAGGTGGTATGATCTGAAAATCAGTCTACTGCATGCAAAAATGTTGTGTAGTTTCTCTTATTAAATCCGTAGCTGTGAGGAAATAAGTAGCATAATGCATCCTTTACTAGAAATGTAAAACAAAATCTGAAACTTAGTTTTGCTGAAAGCATTTTATGTCTCTAGTTAACATTTATATTTCCGTTTAAGGTTGGAGAAGATCTGCGACAAGATATGTTGGCTTTACAGATGATTAAGATTATGGATAAGATCTGGCTGCAGGAGGGACTAGATCTACGGATGGTTATCTTCAAATGTCTCTCAACTGGAAAAGACCGAGGTGCAAAACCAAATGCTGTTTATAATCTATAATCCAGTTGGTGTCTTCCCTACTGCCCCCCACCTTCCCCTCCTCAACGTTTTGTCATGCTCATAGAGAAAATTTCTACTCAAAGGCAGGCTCAAGAAAGAGTGGAAAGCCAAAGGCCTTCTTTACAAGGAACTTCCATACTCAAAAGTACAGGAAGTTGAATTGTTTGGAACTTCCTGGTGGCTGAGCTGCATTTAAATTTGTTTCTTCTCTTGAGTCCTGAGGTTTATGCATTCTGCTGTTGATGAACTGTGGTACAAATGCATAAATGTAACAATAAAAGCTTAAGGCTTCTGGTGTTCTTACTGCAACACAGGAAACTAATGGTGCCTTGGCAGCCCTGGTTCAGAAAGTTAGTTATGGTGAAAGAATGTATTCAAGTCCAAACTGACATTATAAGGTATTCGAAACCTGCTGAAGTTGAATCAGGGGTTATTGAAACATGCAAAAAGTAGAAAAATTAACCACAGCCCTCCTGGAATTATTGTGATATGCTTCTCAAAGTTCCTTGAGAATATGAAGCTTTTAGGTTTGAAACTTAAATCACAGAACTTCAAGATTGCCTCGCACCCTGAACGTGCTTTTGGCTAGTTTGGTTGCTAATTCTCTAGCCAATAGGAACCACATAACTTTAAGAGTATATATAGAAGCTTATTTTTTCAGCCAGACCCTAGAACAGCAGGATGAAAACTCCCAAACAAATAAAGAAGATGGAAATTCAGGTTTGCAAAACTAAGCAAAAAGGTTCAATTTATGTATGTCTTTGTTTTTTTCAAGAATCAGATGACATTTCTTCCTACTTTAAGCAATGACTTGATGGCATAGCATGTTATATTTTTGTTGCTGCTCATATTAGTATTCATAAAGCACGTGAGGAATTAAAGTGAAAAATAAAAAAAGACGTACATTGCAGATTTGCCTGTAGTAACTCCCACCAGGATAGAAGTAAAGTTCTTTTAATCATGTCTGTGTTTTCCTTTTGTGATCTAGCTATACACATATATTTAATAAATGGTATTTCCAAAATAAGGTCACATGTAAATCCCACTCTGCCTTATTTCTGAAGCAACAGTCTGGTCTATTTCAGCACTCCACAGCCATTGGAAGTTGTTAGATTGTGTCTGTGAGAAATGTCCGTGTCAAAATATTTTACAGTTATAGACCAATACTAGTTTACAGAGTAGAAAGTGAATTATACTTTCAGCCAGAGAATAATTTATATGTGCATTGTAGCATCCGAAACTAATTGTAGTAAAGCAAACCTCACTTGGATCTCTACGCATGCTTCATGGCATGCCTTGTAATAAGTCTTTTTAAGTAGGAGTCAATTTTGAAAGAAGCAAATCTGAACTTAGAAAATTCATCAGTGTTAAGAGACTTTCCACCAAATGGTGAAAACGCGATACAGCTTAAGGAGATAATAAATATATTTTGTTCTATTTTATATGAAGGCATGGTGGAACTCGTTCCTGCTTCGGAAACTCTTAGGAAAATTCAAGTGGAATATGGAGTGACAGGTTCATTTAAAGACAAACCTCTGGCAGAATGGTTGCGGAAGTATAATCCTACAGAGGAAGAATATGAAAAGGTAACGTTTTCAGTGTGCTTTTGAAGACCTTTTAGAATGGATAAATAACGTTTGAAAGAATGTAATTCTTACTCTACATATTCCATTGAAATTCTTGTTTACAATTTTCAGGAAACTGATTTTTTTTCCCTATTTTTCAGAAAGAGTAAATGAAAATCCCTTATGTACAGGGGATTAACTACAAATAAGTATAATGTATTCTCAGGATTCACTTCGGAGGGGGTTATTAGATACAGGAAAAAAAAAATAAACTTTAAGATAGGAAGGAATGGTAGCTCTCTTCATTGTGTTTTAGGAGCAGTGCTTCTTGGGACATAGGATACCAAAAGTAAAATGTTTTCTATTGGCTACGATGCTGTTACAGCACATTAGAAAATAAAGCTCTTGTACCCTTTTCACTGTTTGCTTACTTCTTACATTTTGTGATTCGTCTTCAACTCCTTTCTCTTGCATTTATTAAAAAACAAACATTTTTTTTGCTGGAGAGCGTGATTTCTAAACAGTTTTTCAAAGAACACTCAAAGAAATTTGGGAGTCTGGCTCGTCTGACTTGAATTTTACCCTTGTCAAGATTGACTATTGCATGTATGAGTGCTGTTTTCCCATTGATACTTGTTCTCAATTGACTTTTTTTTTTTTCCTCTCTCCTTCCCAGGCTTCAGAAAACTTCATTTATTCTTGTGCAGGATGCTGTGTAGCTACTTACGTGTTGGGAATTTGCGACCGTCACAATGATAACATAATGCTTCGAAACACAGGGCATATGTTTCACATCGACTTCGGAAAATTTTTGGGTCACGCACAAATGTTTGGTAGCTTTAAAAGGTATTTTCTGTAGCTAAGCAATGTAGAGAATGAAGCGATTTTTTTTAAAGTATATTTTTATAGGCATTATAAGCATTAACATTTACATTCCTGATGAATGATGTTCTCAGTTAGAAGCCAATATTTTTCACTTGAACCACTACGTTTCCAAAATGCATTCAAACTTGCTTGTATAGAATTAATTCTGTAAAAGCTCCAGCTTTCTATTTTCATGTTCTGTATCCCTGGAACTGTTTTAAGCCAAAGCACATAGGTGTATCTTTCAAATGAAATGCTAATTATGTAAACGTTATCAATGAATGAGTAACTGAGTGCCAGAAATGTTACCTAATCCAAATACCTCTGCCTGTGAACCAAATGAAAACAGACGTTTATTGGACATGGATTATTCGATACGAATACCTGGGGGTGGAGGGAAGAATGTGACAAAGTGAATAGACTTTATAATCAACATAGAAATTCTGTGCTTTTTGGACAGGGATCGGGCTCCTTTTGTGCTAACATCAGATATGGCTTATGTCATTAATGGTGGTGAAAAGCCGACTATTCGTTTTCAGTTGTTTGTGGATCTCTGTTGTCAAGCTTACAATTCGATAAGGAAACACGCAAACCTCTTCCTTAACCTACTTTCCCTGGTAAGCATTGTATTAAATTCAATTGAAACTTGATAGATCTGTAATGTTGGCTCATGTTACATTCTAAGCTTTTTATGGTGCCAGAACCCTTGCGTGTCTTTAGAAGCCAGAAATATCAGATGTACTTTTGGGGAAGGTTTTATGTGGTGAACTTTTTTAGGCTCCTTTTTAACTACCCACCTATTTCCTGAGAATTTACAACTTCAAAAATACCATAAATTGCACTGCAAAGCTCTGGTAGGTGCTTTTAACTCAGCAGAGGTAAGGCAAGGGAATAAATGCTGATTGGAAGCAATTGTTTGGCTATATCTGTTAGCATTTAGCAATTTATTGCAGCTTCACTGAAGTCTGAAGGTCTAAGAGTTTTAATTATTTCCACATAAAATTGTTTATTGCATTAAAACTGCAAATGTAATTTCTTACAGATGCTTTCTTCTGGATTACCAGAACTAAGTGGTATTCAGGACTTGAAGTATGTCCAGGATGCTCTCCAGCCCCAAACAACAGATGCAGAAGCTACCATTTTCTTTACAAGGTACTGGATAAGTGAAAGAACTAAAATAACCGCCAGCATCATCCTGCTGGGAGCTTCCTGCGTTGGTGAAAACGTGCTAAGGACGTTCACAAGCGTGTCTGTAGGAGTTGAGTTAGTTGCATTGTACAATCGCAGGATACCAATCAGTGAACTGCATAAATAAGACCAGATTAATATATGATTAATGCTTGTGCTAAAATACTTTGCCTCTAAGAGTAACCTCGTGCAAAAGAATGGTTTGGAGGAGCGAGGGCAAGCAACTCTAGTCTGCTGTTTGAGACTTGTATGTTGAATGCATCCAAGTTCCTTAATAGCAGTGTATGTGTTGGTATCCTTGAAATGCATGCAGTGCAAAGAAGCTTTCCAAAAAGTGCTTTTGTATGCTGGGGAGGGAAGGATGACACTCCCATATAGCTAGTGGGTGCCTGCACCGTGTAACTGAGGTGTTGCTGTGTGTTACAAAATGTGCTATTGTAACACATTTTAAATATATGGGGGGGACAGACTGCAGTAGTATGCATGTAGGGTTGTTGTGTTTGTTTTTTTAACTAACTCTGGAAAGCTGTTGCTTCTTGGATAACAACCAGTTCCAAAGTTCGAATACAGTCTCCTGTTAAATGCTTGTATGGTGCTAGTTATATAGCTCATCGGTCAATTTGAGTTTAAAAACTGTTTCTTTGTCATTAAGGGCTTGGATTTTTATTTTTCTTAAAGACTTAAAATGTGTCTGATTCACTGACAGAACATTTTTTTGTGTGTTCTGACCTGCGCTCTAGTATTTGAAGTTATTTTTTCCTTCTGTAGGTTGATTGAATCCAGTCTAGGAAGTGTTGCCACAAAGTTTAACTTTTTCATTCATAACTTGGCTCAGCTGCGTTTCTCAGGTCTACCATCTAACGATGAACCCATCCTCTCATTTTCTGCTAAAACATATTCTCTGAAACAAGACGGCCGAATCAAACAAGTGTCTGTGTTTACATATCAGAAGAGATATAATCCAGATAAACATTACGTAAGTATGGAGAATCCCTTTCCACGCGTTTTCTTCCAACGAGATCCATTCTCCTTCTTGCTCTAAGTTCAGTACAGAGTCGCAACGAGTTAGTCCAGGTGTGACTTGCCTGGTTTAGCCTGAAGTTGGAGAAGTTATATCATTGAGACAGACAGCTGGGTTCCCTTTATTGTCAGATGTTAAGTAAATGCAGCCTTACTTGTTGAATGAGGCACTGATGACAGGTAAGGATGAGCTTAAGAATTTTCTGAAGTCTGACGGCATTGACTAGAAGGGGAGCCCGGACGTTTGCACACGCAGTTGAGCCCCCTGTGGGTGAAGTAAAACCAAAACCCACCACTGAAATCTGGATTACTGGGGACAGGCCTGCTTGCTCGCTTCCTGAAGAAGAGCAGAGCCGCACCGGGTCTGCTTGGGATGGAGTTAACTTCCTTGGTGGGAGCCCGTTTGGTGCTGTTTTGGCTTTCCGGCCGTTGGTTTGGCTGTTGCTGAGCAGCACTTGCGCAGTGTCGAGGCTTTCTCTTTTTTACCCCGTAGCGCAGCTGCCTCCTGCAGTGAGTGGGCTTGAGCTGCAGCTGACTGGAACCGACCAGAGATGTTCCATACCCTGGAATGTCACGCTTAGCTTAAAAAATAAAAGGGAAGAAGAGGGGCTGGGGGGTGGGAGAAGAAGTGGGTGGGAAATCCTCTTCCAAGGTGGCTGTTGCTTGGAGACTGACTGGGTATGGGTCTGCACATGGGAGGTGGTGAGAAACTGCATTTGCATCAGCTCCTGCCTTTCCACCCCAAAGACTGTCTTTTTGTCTCAACCCGTGAGTCTTTTTCCTTCGCTTCTATTCTCTCCCCTGTTCTGGCAGTCGGAGTGTGGGAGTGAGCAAGCAGCCGTGCGACTGCTTAGCTGCTGCCCAGGGGAACCCACAGCTTGGTGGCTAGAGTAGCCTCTGCTATTTTTGACATCTAAGAATGTTCTTCAGGATGAAGACACACCTTGAAAAGTATCCAGAAAAAAAGCATAAAGGGCAGAAGTAACAGCAAACAATACAATTCAGGAGTTTGATAGACCTGGGTTACACTTTTATTGATAATCATATCCCTATGACGATGTGCAACAATATTACTTCCTTCCTTATTATCGTTATTTCACTGTGGCTGTTTGCTGGCCTAGACTAGTTCAGCCCAAGTTACTTCTTCCTCAAGTTGATTTTAAAAGTGTTATGCTAATATGGTAACGTGTGTCTGTTTGCAAGTTGCCTTTGCTGTGAATAACTTAATCTCCTAGACACCACCTAGGTAAGTTGATAAATAATTCCGGAGCCGAAGAAAAGCTTTGCAGTGAATCACCATGTTATAAGTGTGTTTGAGCACTCTGATCTAAGCCAAGGCAGCCTTTTATTTTCCAGGAAATTGCTAATGTGATGTAATCTGCTTCTGTAAAAAATAAATGAATAAAAAAAATCCTTTCCCCATAAAATGAGTCCACTGAACTTAATTTTCTGTGCAGTTTTCCAACTTTCGTTTCCCTTTTATGATGACGTGAATAACGGCATCCTAGGGATGTATCCCCACTATTTTTTTGAAGTTCCTTTTATATAACGCAGTACACCTGCATCTGTCCAGCATATTGTAAAAGCTGAATCCAGTAGAATCGCAGAGAATTAGACTGGGGAGGAAGAAGCCGTTAGGTTCCTCCACAGTCTGCACCTGTACACGTTCACAGCAGTTCCGGCTGCGTAGGTATATGGCTAGGTAAAGTCTTGAGCTGATCTATTAAAAGTTTGCTCACCTGCTGTAAGGTATGAACTTAGAATGAGGCTTAAAGGGGAGAATGCTGACAGTTTATCTACTTTTATCCCCCTGTCAGATTGGGTCTACGTTATAGGAAAATCACGTACTGCTCCTTTGCTTTACAGTAGGGCTGTCAATAATTCCAACTTTAAAATTCAAACAGTGTTACCGGGAAATGTATGCAGGAGAAGGATGACCGTAGTAGGAGTTAAACGTTAAAATACGACCACACAAAGTCAGTTCTGTAACGTTACTAGTACTGTCTCTTCTTTTGTGTTTTTGACAGATATACGTAGTGAGAGTTTTGAGAGAAGGGCAAGCCGAGCCGACGTTTGTTTTCCGAACATTTGATGAGTTCCAGGAGCTCCACAACAAACTCGGCATTCTCTTTCCTCTTTGGAAGTTACCAGGGTACGTTCCTCACTCACTCATCGCTGTTATGAGCAAAATAAAATGCACTGTTAATTATAATGCAGCAAAAAATGATTCCAGCTGGGTGGAGCTATAGATCGCCCCTCAGCAGTTTTGCCTCCGGTTCAAGCTAAGTAGACCTCAAAGGTGGCAATGAAGGGAGAAAATTGTCATCTTCAAGTTTTTTGGAGGAGAGCCAGAGGACCAAGACGGTGTCTTTAGTCTGTGCCTCCACTCGCTGTAAAAAGGGATGTTGATGCTTCAGGATGGAAACTGCAATGACACTTCTACTGTACTGACTTCAAGGAAATTAAAACCTTTACATTGTTCTCCCCGTACAGCTTTCCTAACAAGATGGTTCTGGGAAGAACACACATAAAAGATGTAGCTGCTAAAAGAAAAGTCGAGCTCAACAGCTACATACAGAGTCTGATGAACAGTTCGTCAGAGGTGTCAGAAGTGAGTTCAAGTAACTGGAGCAAATCCAATGAAGGTTTTCAAATTCTAGTGCTCTTTACCATTTAATCTAATATGTAACGTTTCTTCCAAATCTAGTGTGATCTTGTCTATACGTTTTTCCATCCCCTGCTTCGTGATGACAAAGTGGAAGGAATAGACGGAATAGCCAGATCTACAGGTAGGTACTATTTTCAGGGCAGGAGGTGTGATATTTATAAATCGGGCGACTGTGGTGTGACACCTTTTTCATGTGCTTTATAAGGAATCTTTTACAGGTAACTGCAGTTTTCCCTCTTTGAGAATTTTGTATAGCAATCGTTATATATATATATTTTTTTCAGATGCAAGTCCATCAAGTCCTACCTCAGGCAAAGTGGGAGGAGAAGTGAAGCTGTCCATATCATACCGAAACAGCACTCTGTTTATCATGGTGATGCACATTAAAGATCTGGTAAGTAAGAGATGAGCTCCCTGCTAAAAACTGTTTCCGTTTTGTCAATTACCTTCTTGAATTGGATTGATGTGGAGATGATGGAAGTGTATCTCTTCCTAAAAATTCTCCAACTGCTAACCTAAACCAGCTGCTGGTTTTGGTTAGGTTGATGGCTAAGGCCAGCAATGTGAAAATAATCAAATGGGCACGCGCTACTTAGTTTTCTAACTTGACTTGGTTCTGGATTGTAGGTTACAGAAGATGGTGCAGATCCAAATCCCTATGTAAAAACGTACTTACTGCCGGACACACACAAAACATCCAAACGCAAAACCAAAATCTCCCGGAAGACGAGAAATCCAACTTTCAATGAAATGGCAAGTTAAAATTTATGTAACGTCTCCCTGTCGTTATAGTCTTTTATTCCAAGCAGTAATTAAAATAACGTCTAAATAAATCTGTAAAGACATATGAATTTAAAAGGAACCTGTTTCAAAAACTTTGCCCTGTTAAAAAAAATAAATAAATAGGTAAAATAGGTAAATGTACTGTTACAAATGAAATTTCTGACTCTGACTTTGAGGAGTGATAGAGAGAAGAAAAGGAATATTAAAAATTAAACATTTGTCTCCCACGCCTGATTCATTGATTCAGGATGAGGAAAAGAATCAATCCAGAACTCCTGGCATGTCAGAAGGACTTGCATCTGAAAACACTGGTGCTCTTAAACGTGTAAGAGCACAAAATGAAGTATGCCTGTGCTTCAGCCTAGTCTCTGAGAAACAGACGTACTGCGTGGTCATAACGTGCAGTTCACATATCGGTGGCTAGGCTGTCAGAAAAAGGGAGTAATCCGTGTAATTTCATTTGGATAACCAAAAAATTCTCGACTTTCTACCTTCCAGCTTGTGTACAGCGGATATAGCATGGAGACTCTGAAACAGAGAGAGCTTCAGTTAAGTGTGCTCAGTGCGGAATCATTGCGAGAGAACTTCTTCCTGGGTGGAATTACACTCTCTCTAAAAGACTTCAACTTGAGCAAGGAGACTGTTAACTGGTATCGACTAACTGCTGTGCCCTATCTGTGAACGTTTTCCAACACCTGAGTAAGAACAGAACAGATGTATTCACTTGTGCTTTGTGCAGCTTCCTACTTGAAAATACCTTGTACATCCTAAAATAAGAAACTCTGCATTTCAACAGACACGTTGGACCAACCTTCGTGAAGCCTGATTTGGAGGGTTTCTAGAAATCCGTTGCTGGATTATTTTTATGCAATGTTATCAAAGCATTATTACAAGTCCTTCTTAAGAGCTGCCGGTAAAGGAAGGTGGTTTTAAACCATCCACAACAGTAAGATGAGCGGTTTGACCATGCTGGCTGGTTAAACCATAACTTCATCATTAGGCTTGGGGATATAATGCATTTTTGCTTTATAATTTTTTTTGTAATCCGTTTTATGTCATTCGTGGCATAATGCTGGAGGATATCAAAGAAACTATGTACTTTTAGGATTACACTCATGCTATTAACTAAACATCACAGACGCAGTGACGGGTAAAATTTCTGTGGCTTCACACACGCCTGTAGAAATTAAGGTTGAAGGGCTGGAAAAATTCTTTAGCATTGCATTTATCTCCAGATGCATGCTTCTCAAAGATTTATTGGAGCGAGTGCCAATAATGGAAGTTGTAAATAATGGTGCCTTATAATTCAAATGCTTCTCTTTTACCTCATTCCTGGTATTTAAATATGTATACACGTTAACTTTCTGCTCCTTAAAGAGGGGTGACGTTCTCATATTTGATAACTTGCAGATTCTAGTAGAAGTCTTTTCCTGAGATGTGTTAATTACAGATAAAATGGCTTATACTGATCTCCATAATTAGTGCAACCTAAAATTTTGTACCCCATCTTCTACCCATGATCTCCAAAGCCAGTGAAGACTGTCTGAATGTGATGCCGTAGGAAACGCATCCAGCTTCTCAGTGTTTTGCAACATTTCTAGAACTTAAATACAGCAGTGGTTAAATGTATAACAGATTCGGACACTAAATCGAAGTGGCACTTGCACCTACGTTACTTACCTGTACCTCCATGTAAAAAGCACAACTGCTGGGTATTTACTGGCCAGAAATAAGTGGCATTAACAGAACTTTTGGAGAGAGGCATTTGGTTGCACTTTTTTCTTTTTCCATTTAACGGCAACAGTGATTCTCATTCCTGGTAAGAATTCCACTAAAAAAAATGGTAATAATTTCAAGCAGCACTAGATTTCAAATATACTGTGATAGTGGAGTACAAATACGACTTACTGTCTCCGGTTAAATACCACTGGTTACTTAATTAGGTAGTTTCTGCACTACAGGTATAGTATTCTTACGTTACTCGGTGTTAAGGGAGATCATGTTCTGTCTAGACAAAGCTATAGAGTTAAGTTGCACACTTTAGTGGTAAATGTTGAAGCGTGTTTGAGAGAGGGGGACGGACTCTCAGCGCTGAATACGACTAGAAGTAAAATTTACGATGAGGAAAGAAGATTCAATACAGGAACGTCCTCTGCCTACCCAACACTAAAAAGCTTTTTCGGAATCTGATTCTGTTCCCCTGCTACTGACCAACCTCCCTTCAGTACAGAAGCAAGAAGTAAACTTGAATCTCTTGGTGCCTAAAATAGTCACGGTCCAATCTCCTAGGAATTATTACAATTAAAAAGCTAAGAATATCTTGAATGTTAGAAACTGGGTTGATGCTAACGGACACTAACAGCTCCCAAACCCCAGTTTTATCAAATATCTTCTGCATATTCTTCATTTAGTACATAGCCTGTAAATAGTATTCTATGTAACTGACTAGGTATATTTCCTGCTCACTTGATGCTTTTGAGACTTACTCCATTCCATCACTAGAATCACGAGTCACTTAAAACACAGGAAAGTAGACTACTGTTTTTGTGAAACGTTCCGTTGTGAAATAAACCCGAAAGCAATACGTACTGCCTTTTTCGCAGTTGGCTCTTTGAAGCACAGTGTCTTACAGCACAAAATACGAATAAAACGAAGTAATTTTAAAACGCTTTTAATGGTCGCGTGGTGTTTCGGGGGCAAGCGTGGCGCCGGGTTCCTGTCAGCGCCCGCCCAGCCCCATCGCGCCTCAGGGGCCCCGGGCGGGCGGAGCGCTGAGGCGGCTTCCGGCGGGGGGCGGGCGGGAAGCGCCGTCCCCTGGCGCCGCTCCCTTCTTTTCCGCCGCCGCCATCATGGGTCGCATGCACGCTCCCGGGTGCGGGGCCGGGGCCGGGCTGCGGGGCGGCGAAGGGGGGACGAGGAGGGTCGGGGGGACGGAGGGGGACGGGGGTGAGCCCCCGCGGGGAGAGCCCGGTGCTGCCGGGCGGTGCTGAGCGTGTGCTGTGCTTCCTCCCGCAGGAAGGGCCTGTCCCAGTCAGCGCTGCCCTACCGCCGCAGCGTGCCCACGGTAAGGAGCCTCCTCCGATTTGGCGCTCGGGGTGCAAACCTCAAGAATTCCGGCCTGCTTTTTGTTGGTTCGAGGGGCTTTAGCTTCAAACGAAGGGTTACGATGCGCTAAACTAATCCAGCAGGCGCTTCATTCGCCTCGTTTTGCGAGACTGGTGTGGGGGGGTCTGCGCGCTGACGGAAAGATCAGAAAACCATACGTGGAAAAATAGCTCGTCAGAACCACGAAGCTAAAGCACAGGGATATGACCGAAAATAAAATATAGTGAAGCTCTTTAAACTATACTAGCATTGCTTAAAGCATTTGGATAATGACTGGGATAGCTCAAATGCTATGCTTGAGAAGAACCCTATGGGTTTTATTTGTTTTCTGTTCTGAATCGGAACCAAGAGAACATTTCCAAATAGGCCTTTAACCATTTCTACTTTATAACTTGGCAATGTTAAAAAGGGAGGGAGGAAAAAAAAAAGAAAAACTCCTGGGAGCTGTTGAAGCTTGTGGAAGGAGCAGGGATTACCCAGCTTGTTGGTGTTTTCCCTGTAATCACCACCGAGCAGTGGCTCCATCAGCACAATTTAATGCATAAAAGAATAGAAAAAATACGGTTCTATCTAGGTAGAGATCACGTGCTTTCATTTTCAATTAATTTGTGTACTTCAAGTCTGACTTCCACTGGTCTCTGTAGGTAGCATAGCAGGGAATGGACAGGGAATGGACGGCTGAATGGCTCTCAGCCTTGCCTTTCTGTCAAAGGCCCAGTTAAAGAGTTCCTTCCCAGTGGCAGTGATCTTCTCCCTAAATTTGTATTCATGGGTCAAATCAGGCAGCTAATGATAAAACAGCTGTTTGAAGGCTATGTGGGGTGTTCTAAACAGCCTTCATTCACCTCTGTCCTTCTCTACCATTTTAACAGCACTGTGGATTCACAGAGTCCAAATAAGCTTCTGTATAACTAAAAGTATAACTTCTCTACTGTTTACTCAAACATTACAAAACAGCAATTTCCATCGCATATCATAGGCTTTCATGGTTAGTCTCTGCCTCTGTATTAATCAGTGCTCATCACTTGCTCTTTTTCCTAATTTTCTTCAGTGGCTGAAACTTACTTCTGATGACGTAAAGGAGCAGATCTACAAGCTTGCAAAAAAAGGCCTGACTCCCTCACAAATTGGTAAGGTTCATGAGTAACACCTAAACGCAGGCAAAACGCATCTCTCTGACTGTGAAAATGTAGTAATTACCTGAACTTGCGTTAAATATATTAAGAAGACACAGGTTTTCTGCACTGTGTATGTATTCACGGTGTGGATGCCACTGGAAGCACGCAGTGTGTCTTTTTTTGCAAGAAGAATATTTGACGAAGCAGGCATTTTTTTGGTCGGAAATGGTGAGGTGTCTTCTTAATTTTAGAACCTCTCTTTAAGAGTACTAGGGTGTGCTGTCGGGAAGCTGAGTTTCTCCAGTTTACCAGTTTCTGTTCTGACTTTATTGTTAACTTTGAGCTTAGAGCTCCTGAGCAGAACATTCTAAGAGAACATTCTCATTAGCCTCCAGAGGTTTAACTCCAAAGTAGTCCCGAAATCTTTGTTACCCCAGAGCAAAGGGGTCTGTATACCTAACTTTACCAGGTTCTGCTGAAGATCTCCATGCAGCGTGGTAGCGCTTCCTGTGTTACCTGCCTGTGTGTGCTGGGTGGGTCAGTTGCCTGTTACGTGCTCTCTGATAGCATTTCAGCTTCTGTGGATGGTATTTTGCTCACTTCCTGTCTACTGCTGATCATGGTTTCTACCAGAAGGGTTTAACCAATATTTAGAGAGAGTTTTTTTGGATGTCTGTTTGGGCAAGGTTGTTCTCTTCAGTGCAGTGTGTGCATGTTTGTTTCAGGTGTGATCCTGAGGGATTCTCACGGTGTTGCCCAGGTTCGCTTTGTTACTGGCAACAAAATTTTGAGAATCCTTAAATCAAAGGGACTGGCCCCGGACCTTCCGGAGGATCTTTATCACTTGATCAAGAAAGCTGTTGCTGTTCGCAAGCATCTGGAGAGAAACAGAAAGGTGAGTGCTAATCAAAACAGGAGCTCCACTTGTTTTTTCAAGTAATGCAGTAGTTCCCTCGTAACTTGCATGAGACATAATGCATTGGGCTTAGATGGTGGGAGCATGATTTTGTGGCAGTGGCTTTGGATATTTGACTTTACTACAGCTCATCTGAAAGGTACATTGCCTGCAAGTCCAAGGAGAGCCTGATTGTGATGCAATTTTGTTTTGTAGGATAAAGATGCCAAGTTCCGCCTGATTCTGATTGAAAGCAGAATCCATCGTCTGGCTCGCTACTACAAAACGAAGAGGGTGCTGCCCCCCAACTGGAAGTAGTAAGTCCTCTGTTTTACGTTACTGTTCTCACCGCAGTCTTCTAGGTCTAGTAAACAATGTGCTGGGCCTGCTACTGAAAGGATCGAGAGTGCACTGTGATCAGACACACAGGTAGACCGGCCTGCAGACAACAGATGTCTTCATATTTATTAACTGATAAATTCCTGGAACTCGTTGCTGGGTAAAATGACTGCCAGGACACTTGGAGAAAGAGAATTGTCTCAAGAAGTGAAGCCACTGTGTGCTAGGTGATGTTTCTAACCCTTTACGCAAAGTGCACTCTGTTCTTACTGAGATACTTTTACAGCTTCGTGTTAGTCTGAAAATCTGTTGAGAAATGGCTCAGTAGCTGTGGCAACACTTGGTAGTCATTTGGAGCTGTCATTTCTCTAGGGAAAAATAGGCAATGTTGCAGAATTCCTGTAGAAGCCTGAGGTGAACTTGTCTTTCTGGAAGGGCTGAAGTGCAGGGTTTTGAAAGCAGGGTTTAGTTCTGTTGTCTATTTGTATTTTAAACGGAAGGGCGAAGTCTGTCTTTATCCTATACAGAATTGTAAGAGAAGTTGTGATTCAGCTCAGGACTGGTAGTTGGAGCTTTGAACTGAAGTGGTGGTTTTTGGCAACTGGTTTGTAATAATTGTCCCTGCAATTAATATTTCTCTCTCTCTCTCCCCCTCTCTTTCTCTTTTTCTCCCTCTTTTTAGTGAATCATCGACAGCTTCTGCCCTGGTCGCCTAAGAGCTGGCTGTGACTTACTGAACGAATAAATTCCCGTTGACTAATAAGTTCGCGTTGTCTCCAAGTGGTTGGTGTCTTACAAACGTGGGTCAGCTTCAGGAAACCGGATGTAAACCGGCAGTGCTCAGACCGAAGCACGAGTGTGGTGGTGGTTTCCACGTTGCTGTGCTACGTTTGCAGGTCTGCACAGTGCCTGTTGCTGGTCTGGGTTAGCCGTGGAGGTTGATTTTTGATTTGTTAGACACGTAACCTGGTCATTCGCAGGAAGTCCATTTTCTTAATACGGTGCCGTTCCTGTGCGTGTCCTGCGGGAAGAACTGGGGAAGCAAACAGAAATAGGAGGGAAAAAAGGAAACTTAAAGGTGGAGAGGAAAGAACTGGGGTTGATGGAGGGAAATAAAACTGGAAAGGGAGATGGGATCATCGTCGGTTAATGTGGATCCGTTCCTGTTGAAGAACGGGTGCAGAAAGCTTACACGGATCTGAAACGGTTCCCGGCAGCTGAGGGCAAGAGCACGCCTCTGTGTGTGCGTCTGCACACCTGCACAAACCATTTCGGGACTCCTTGCCGCGTGGGTGCCAGCAGGAGCTGCTTTTTGGAATGCAGCTCCCTGGGCCTGGCGCTCCTGTTGCTGCCCTCTGTAGTAGCACGTGCCACAGCTCAGAGGATGTTCCGGGTAACTCTTGGTGTCATTTGTAAGTAATTTTTAAGAATCATCTTGAAGTTTGGGTAAACAGAACCAACTCAGAGGACGTGTCTTTGAGGCAGTTCCCTAAACCCCAAGGGCAGTGGCTGTCCTGCAGCCGCTGTTCCTGAAGTTGTGCCTCCGGGTTCCAGCTGTGGCCCAAGGAGGCAGCTTGCTGCTGACACGGAGAGGACAGGCTTTTGGCTTTTTTAGGGTAAAATTTTTAAACGGAGGCTTCACTCGGCTGTTGTCACTGGTACTTCTTCAATATCGGTGCACTGCTTTTGCCGTATTAAAAAGACCCATTTAAGCGAATTTAAAATAGACCTAACATCTTGTAAGCGTAGCGACTGCTTGCGAAGTCGTAAGAAACGGAGCCTGGCACCTTTTTGATCCAGTTTTGCAGAAAGAGGTTCCCTGTACTCTGATGACGAAGCTAAAAGATAGCACTTGGGATTGAGGCAGTTCCAAAAGAAGAGCGCTGCGCTCCAGCTTCACTCCATGAAGGGCTGCCGTCTGCTCCACCTTGAGGTTAGATCACCAGCTCCACGCCGTCAGGATACCTGCTGTTATTTCTGTAACCAGAAACTGCTGAGCTGAGGAAGAGATTCCTCTCCGTTGGCAGCTGACACGGCAGTGTGGGTGAATCTTTTTCTTGCTGTTCGTTGTAGTGGCCAGCATTTAGAAGAGGTGTAAGCCCTCAGGTGTTTACGAGTGTGAATTTGTGCTGCAGTATTGTTCTAGACATGAAAGAGGCAGAGCTGGCAGTGCACAAAGCAGCATTATGACAAGACAGCACAGGGGTAGCTCTTGCCGAGCTTGAACGTAGGCAACCTTACACAAGTTCAGGTATAAACGGTTGTCAGATCCTATTAGCAACAGCTTTCCCTAAGAGTCTTTGCTGGTGGTTTTCCCTCAGTGCTCCTGGTGCCTGCCCGCCAGGCTCTTGTAATTATCTATGAAGCCTTTTGGGATGCGGTTGCAATCAACTATGAGAATAGCAAAAGAAAGAAGAAATAAAATGCTCTGTGGGGTTGCTTTGGGGTTGAGGTGCAGCTAACAGAAGCCTGCGGTCACTTTCCGTGCTCATTACCCTGAACCAGCTCTGTGTGAATAAGGCAAGTACCAGCAGATGGCACTTTGAAACCCCAGTTTTAAGAAGTTTGGTGTTGCGAACAGTGCCACCTTGAGATCCAGTGTGAAGGCCAACAGCCCGTTCACGGCGAACAGATTGTATTTAATAGCGTTGTAAGCACGTGCAGTGCCAGGTGATGCAGTGGCTTTGAGCACAGCAGTGCTGAACCTTACACAGCGTGTTGGCTGCCTCCAGACTTTGGCACTGGGAGGATGCAGTCCTCCAGCGTGCCTCTGGAGACAGGGGAGCCTGGTGCTGTGGAAACACGAGGTAAGTTTAACCTGGGGGGCTGTGGGCCAGGACCGCGCCTGGGGGATGGCGAAACTCTTTCGGGTGGTGTCCTGGCACCCAGCCACGCGCCGGGACTGTCCCAGGCAGCTCAGGGCTTGTGCTCCAGCTGCCAACGTGTCACGCAGGTCATGGCTGGGAGAGCGGTGGAGCCTTTCCTGCCCCTCTGGGTGACGGCGCTGTCACTTCCCTGGGCTGGAGAGATGCGATGACAGGAATAAATGCAGATGGAACGCAACGAGCCACCTCTGTGCCACCGTTACCTCCAGGTATCTCTCTGGCCTGCTCCTCCCCAGCAGTCCGGGGTGTTGTGTGGGCTCTGGGCCACACTGCTTTGCTTCCTCCTGGCAAAAATGTCTTGCCTTCATGGTTTCTTCTTGGCTTGAGTCTCGCAAGCTGCGTTTGTGTCAGCCTCGTACGGGGCAGCTTTGCTGAATCTCCGCTGTTCTCTGTCTCCCGCTGCCTTTTTGCTCTCCCAGCCAGTAGAAATCGGAGTGACTATGGTTTCCTTTCCTATTCCAGCGTGAGGTTTTTCCTGTGTCGTGGCAGGACGTGCCTCAGAAAGGAGCACTTCTTGTGGACGTGGTGAGGCTGGTTCACAAAAGCCCCCTCGCTGCAGTTCTGCCCTTGCCAGCCCTCCAGCTCTCCAGGGCTGTGGGGTTTATGGCTCAGTTTTCTTCTGGGGGGCACGACGCTTTTCCCTCTGTTGCCTTTCTTTGGCTTCAGCCTTTGCCTTTCTTATCATTGTTCCGAGATCCTGTGCTTTCTGTGTGTTCGCCCTGAGAATTCTGTGGTTTGTTCGGAAATGGCGAGTCCTTATTCCTGGTGTTGAAATAAGAAGTGATTGCCACACACCAAGTCCACGTTTCTCTTTAGAGAGAGATCGGGAGGTAACTGTTAAGGATGGGGAAGGATTAACCCTGACAGGAACTTAAGGGAAAGCTGGAAATAGATTCCTGAACTGAAAAGGGCAAAAAAACCCCAGTATCATCCATGCCGTAGTACAATTGTTACAAACTTTAAAAAAAGGGGGTTGTAAGTGTATGGCTGCAAGTGTTCGTTCTACTTTTTCTGGAAAACAGCTTTTGAAGTGTTCCAGTTCCTGCCTGTGAGATTTTTACAGCTTTAACTCAAAATCGCTGCGTGTGAGTTCATCCCAAACAGCGCAGTGTGGGTGAGACACGTCCTGATGTTGCTGTGTGAAGGGTTGCGCGTTCCTTTCTGCCCCTGGTTTCGGTGTCACTGAAGTTCAATGTAGTTAAAAAGCGCTGCAGGTGTTTCTCCCAAGCCAAGGGCCTGTTTCTCTCCGTGTTCCCGTTTAAATAAAGAGCGGTAGGGCCTGCCGAAGTCACCAGAGGCAGGCTTGGTAGTCCCACAGCTCGGGGGTAGCTGGCGGTTCTGCTTGAAACCGGCGTCGCCTCATGTTCACGCAGCTGCTTTGTTTCCTTTTCACTGCTAGGATCAAACTGGTGAAAAAATGTGCTCTGCTGCTGGGAAGTCCCTTCAATGCCTGCATCATTTGCATGACAATTCGTTGCCGTGCCCTGGTAACGTCGAGCTCCTACCTTGGCAACAGGAAACGGGATGTCTGTGAATGTCCCTTCCTTGCTTCCCGAGGATTTCCAGACACGCTCGCAGTTGGATGAATGGCTTCCCTCGTTCCTCTCCACCGTCTCCTGCTTTTAGGTTAAATTTTCCTTCTGGTTAGAAACCCGTAAGCCTTAAAACCATGGGTGTTGCTGACTGGCACGAGTTCTTTCCTGCCACCACGGTGTGCAGTGGAGACACTGACCAGTGCTGCTGCAGTACCCCGAGTGGCAGCGGTACGAGCTTGTTGGCGGCGCAGCAGGGAGGATAAGCGGTGGCGCGTCCCGCAGGACGTGGTGGCTGCAGTTGTGGTGCTTCTGGAGGCTTGCTCAGTGCTCGGGACAAAAGGAGGTGAGGTACGGCCGATACATCAAGCTGCGAGCTGGAGCTAGTGTGGCAAGTAATTACGTTGGCTGTGCCCGAGGCGAGTGGTGTACCTACATGAAAAGATCACCTGAGTTTTCTAGGGAGTGCTGGTTTTACAGCCTGATATTTTATTCCCTTTGAGGCTGCTCGCTCAAGACCCCTTTTCAGGTCAGAATTCTCCTTCTTCAGAGCCAAGAAGGGGCTTTCAAGTTGAGTGCAGCTGTCGGGGATCAATCTCTTTTACGGCTCCTTCAAGTTCTTTCTGATGCAGATGAATAATTTCTGCAGATCCTGGGCCCTGTGTTACGCCAGAGCGGGAAGAGGGTGGCTGCTGTTTTGAGCTGTAGAAGCTGTTGACTGTCGAAATAACCGGTGACAGCCATTAAAAATTGATCGGGTTAAGCGAACTTGGGAAGGATCCAAATCTCAGAGGATCGGTTCTGATGGTGAAGGCATTCGAGATTTGCAGGGAAGAGGATGGAAACGGATTTCTCCGTATAACATACGCTACGGGATGCCGGGACGCACCAAAAGCTGTGGTGAGATTTGGGCTGTTAACATCTTTCCTTGTGGTATTTCTTGTGTTCTTAGTTTTTTTAACAATGGAAAAACTGTAGCGTCTTTTCCTCGAAATCAAGTCCACCCCACCTTGCTCAGCTCTGACGTTCTTGGAAAAACTAGGGCCATAAATGAACGACTCTTCAGAAACTGCTAATGCAGTGACACTTATTTTCTGCACCGCGTATGCCATTTAAAACTCAGACTCGTCCTACAGGTAAGTCCTTAGGCTTCGCCTCAGTAGCGATTCCTGATGGCTTCCTTCAGCAATGAAGTCAGATCTGGGCTCTCCTTGTTTCAGTATTTTGCCATTCGGGTCCGTTGTATTTGGAAAGCTTGATGAGACTAATACCTAAATTTGGGTTTTGGTAGCTCCTGTCAACCAAGGATCTCAAAAACCTCCGATTACCAAATGGGGCTGACATCGTGGGACGCAGAGGGAGGTAACTGAGTGGTGCCAGGTACTGTGCTTACGCTTGATAACGTTGTGCAACGTCCGGGGTAGCTTCTGGAAACAGCGTTTGGTTTTCTGCAGCTCACCAGCTGTGAGTGCAGCTTCAGGGCTGCCGTCACTCCATTTTAGCAGTGTCTAGCTCTTGCACGGCGCTTTTGACCCGTGCATTTGAGTGCTTTGTGTGGGGATAGAGTACTGCTCTCTGTGCCTCACCCTTACAGTGAGACAGACGCTGAGCAGAGAAGTAGCTTGCCTGGGGGTCTCAGCTCTGGCTGTGCTCCTGCGGGGCACGTAGCTTCGTGCTCCTACCAGCTCAGAGCAAGCCACAACGTGGTCGTCCTCTGTTATCCTGTTTCTCTGTGTATGACAGTTCCAGATATCGCAGAGGAGGATATGTTAGGCAGGAGAAGTTAGGAATTTAGTCCTGTTGTACAGCTGAGACGCCGACACTTCTCACTTCTCAAGCCTCTTGACATACAGGCTCAGTGCTGAAGTACTGCACGGTAAGCCTCTCGGCTTAGCCGCCTAATACAGGGGCTTCCCCCTACCTCTTGGATAGAGGTTATGTTTCAGTGAACTCTAGCAACGTTCCATTTGTGTGTCTTTCCCTCTTAGCAAACATCACTTCCCTCTGTGTAATAAAAATCTGAGGGTCACAGGCTGGTCTAGTGAGAGGTTCTGCTTCAGGTAAGGATTCCCCTCAGCCTTGCTTCCGATCTGAACATCAAACTTAACAGGGCTGAATGCAAGGGGTTTAATAAAACAATGTTATTCATGCAAAGCACCTGCTGCGGCGTTGTTTGGTATTAAATGGCAGTAAAATTCTTCTCCCCAACAGGTTGGGAAGCTTGTCTGAAAGAACGGTAGTGGGAAATGTCATAGTGCAGCCACCGCTGGTAGGTGCAGTTTAACAAAATGGAGCCTTTGACTTGAGTTCATCACAAAGATTGATAGCCCGTGGCACGCTGCAGCTTAGCGTGGTGGTTTAGGCTGAGAGCATTCCTTGTGCTGTTGCATACACGCACATGTTTTGCTCATGTCACCGACTCCGCAGGGAAGCAGTTGGTCCAGCAAAACGGCATTTGGGACGGTGATGCTGGGAGTTCCTCACGGGTACCTGTTAGCAGCACGTGTATCAAACACCGGGCAGCTATTGCGATGGCTGCTGTACAGAAACACAAAGCCAAGCACCTGTTCCAGCAGTGACAGCGGTGAGCATGGGGCAGAACTCAACACCAGCAATAAAGCAGAAGTGCTGGGGGGTTACACAGACTTTGTGTGGCCGGATCTGATTCAGCTGCCGGACTCGGCGTGGGAACTTCCACGAGAGCTGCTTCGTGGATTGCATAATGCTCCATCTGAGCTCGTGCAGATGTGCAAGGATTTTAGTTCGTGTGTTTTAGCCGGTCTTAAAATGCAGAATTACTCAGAATAACCGGAGTAATAAGCATTCCTCCCTGCATCCCGACTTCTAATCTTTAAACGACAGAAAGCAAGCCTTCTGCTTGAGCTGCAGACATTTACTTCTCGTTGCCAGGAATTTTGTTCTGCTGTCAAACGGGAAGCCACAAGCCGTTTATCCATCTGGATGTAGGACAAAATGAGTGTTCAGTTACTCAGGTAGCTGGTGAATTACACTTGTGTAGATCGGCAGCTGGACTTCACCGAATCGGTGCAAACCTTTGTCACGTTGCAAAGTGCTGCCTGTGCTCAGTTCTTTCCGTACAATCCTGACGTCCCTTGCCCTTTCTGTGGCCTTTCAGTGCCTCCTGCCCTCCTCCTCCTTTTTTTCCCCAAAAAGACCGGTTCTCTGTGCTTTCCTTCAGCAGCTCTAGGTGGCATGGCCATGCTGCAAATGAAGTCGTGACTGCTGGGAGTTGTGGTGGCGATGATCTCGCTCAGTGACGGTCCCACAGCCTGGGACTCCGGCAGGGAGCACGGACTGCCTTCCTTTGCTGTTCCAGCTGTGGTCCCTCTGGATGAAGTAGGTTCAAGCTAACCTTACCTATCACCGCCTGGCTTAAACTGCAGGCATCTCTTTGTGGAGGAGGAAGGGGAAACATCGCCTGGTTTTTTTGCCTTAGTTTCCCAAACACAGGAACGGGCTCTCCGAGCTACCGGCCTCCAGGCTGGCTCCTGGTGATGGGAACCTTCACCGATCCCATGGCTCAGGAAGGAGCCAAACCTCGCTCATGTTGATGGCGGCTTCACCTTGCCTTGCTCTAGGGGTGAAGATCGTGTGAAGAAGAATGTCTTAGGACACGTTCCCTATGTGTCAGGTGCTGGGCTGCTTTCTGTGGTACAGAGAGAGAAGACGTCAGTGGTAAAAAGAGAGAAGACCCAGAGGAACACGCTGCGGGCTGGAGGAATTCCCTGCTGTGCCCTGGGGGCAGCCCTGTCAGAGGCAAGGCAAATAAAAGAAACAGAATGAGGACAATGAGCCCTGTGCGTAGCAGCATCATAGTTCCTCTCAAAGGGGTGCCAGAGCACTTTGGGGATGTCTTAGTAGGTTTTTTCCCCTTTTTATGGCTGTTCAAATGTTTCCTCCCTCATTCTTGAATCACTCCGAGTGCCTTTCTTGTGCTAGAGTTAGTTCGTCACGATAATTGAGCGGTCGTTGGTTTGGCTTTTATTTTTTCCCTTCCCTTTGTCTTTTAAACGTCTACCATGCTATTACAGCAGTATTGTCATCTATAACGTGATGTTTTTAAGAACCATAGGTCTTTTAGAGTTCAAACTTGCTACAAAAGCAAAATCCAAATGGCACTGTGCTCCATGGAGAGTTACGAGCGCGTTAGGTAAGGCCGCGGCTTCTGTTCTCACTGAAATGAGTAACAAGACATCTTTCCTCGAAGCAGCTTCCCTCGGTTCCCTTTTTGTTGTTGCTAATGTTAATAATTCAGCACGTGGAAGCAAAGCCTTAGGAGGGACATAAACGCTTTATGTCCTGCCGAGTAAGATGGACGTGGTGATTTTCAGCTCCCTTGACAAACGCAGCCCGTGTTTGTCAGGCCGTGGTGTGGCCCCGATAACTCTGGGGCGTTAAGTGCCGCTCCGGCAGGCTGCCTCGGGAAGCTCGCGAGGGGACGGCGCCGCGTGTCAAGTGCTAGGCCGTCGGGCAGTTTGTCTTCACTTTTCAGACTCATTTATTCAGTCCTCCGGAAAAGCCTTTTACCGCCGCGCTGTACATCATGCTGCCTGCTTTTCCTGGTAAGTAAAGAGTGCTCGGGGAAGGCGTCGGGAGCGGCGTGTTTCGCACAAAGGGAGGTACGTGGGGCTGCAACACGGGGACTTCCTGACCTCTCAGGCCGCAGCCGTGGAGTTTAATTCCTCGTGTCCCATCCGTCTGTGGGAGGGCGCCGCGGTGTTGCTCTCAGCTGGAGAGCTTATATATAAATGCAGCCTGAAAGGTAAAATCCGTGTGGTGTTCTGAGTTTTGAACCAGTTCAGCACTTAGCTCCCACCTTGAGGAGCGCTCCTGCTGGGAGGCTGTGATGGCCAGCGGCTAAAGGAAGGCCTGAGGTCGGTGTTTCTGTTCCGTGCTCGGCCTCTGCCAGGCGGTTTTGCCTCGAGCTGCTTGTTTTAGGCTGAGGGAGGAAATGGCAAAGCCGTGCAGCCGGGGGTAGCTGGCGGCTCCATTTCTGCTTGTTGAAGCCGATCTGTTTGGTTGGCCGTGGTTCTGGATTTCTTCACAAATTGTGGGTGTAGAAGTAGAGGCACAAAAATGCAGAGTATAAACTAAGAGCGTTCTGGCCCCTGTTGTTTAGTTTGTCCTTGGGTTGGCCCACTCCTAATTACCGCCTGGTTACTATTGCTATTATTCTTGTTTAATGAGATAATCCAAATAATCTCATTTCAGTTTCACAGATCATTAGATCCAACACTCCTATTAATAAGGCATTTGTGAGTTCTTCCCGTCCACTCAGCTGTTTTCAGCCCTCCTCTTATCCTCCGTGAGGAAGAGAAGAGATGTGCCGAACGCTTTGGAGTGGATATATGTTTCTTTCAACGACTAGCACCTCTCACTACCCGTTGTACAAGCGGCAGCTTCGCCCTGTCAGTGGAGGTAGTGAAAACAAGGTGCATCTGGGCATGCTGGTGAAGGATCTTCCCTCTCCTGCCGAGCGGGGTCACCTTCCCCGCGCAGACGGGAGCGCACAGCAGCTGCAGGGCCGTGTCGCTCCACTGACAGCAGGAGAGGGAGCGGGGACGTTCCCGTGCCTGCTTTGCTACGGCCATCAGGCAGGGAAACACGAGGGGGACCATCTAGTTTGTGGCTTCCCCACCTTCTCGGCAGCGTGTTTACCCATGCGGCCCGTTCCACGTTCTTCGCGAGTCTCCCCAGAGCACGTCGGCCACAGATGTGTGCCCCATGCCTCATTTGCTGTTCTGAAGACCCTCCCTGCTGAGATGCGCCTGGGAAGCAGGGAGTGTGGATCCGGAACATCTGGCAGGATGGCAGCGAGCATAGGTGTGTGCCCTTGGTTAAAATATTTGTGGTTTTCTTACACGTTTCCCATTGGTACCAATACCTGCAAGTGCTCCCTGATGAGCTTGGACCGTGCTTTTGTTGAGAGCTAGTGAAGGGCTGATCTGGAAGACGGACCTTCCTCCATTCCGGTCAGCGGGCTGTGACAGTCCTCGCACCAAAATTGTCATAATTCGGCACCGTGGCTCGAAGACGCACCCGCGTCGTTGACTCAGAGCAGCAATCAGACACTGAAATGACAAAAGGAGAAAGGTTACAAAAATCAACCCTGTTTTCGTGGTTAAATTAACTGCTGTGGGCTGTCTGAGCAGCTCCGGGTGTTTTGGTTAGATTTACTGAGACTTCTCCACGCCGAGTGACCCGCGTGTGTCTGCGACAGAAATGGAAAGAGCTGCTGGAAATGACAGGGGGCTGGAGGCTTTCCCCAGCGAGCCGTGCACCGTAGTTCTTTTACAGCTCAAACTTGCTACAAAGGCAAGATCAAACCCACACCTTAGTCAACAGCTGATGAATTGTCAGTGCCCATGAAGCCCTTTGTCCCAGGAAAACCTCCATCTGCCGCACTCCTGATCACCTTGGGCCTGTCTTCACCGCTGCAACACTTTGAAGTTCGGCTCAAAGCATTGCCTCTAGTCCAGCCTGCATTCACACGCAGAAGTCTTTAGGTGGCTAAGTGCTTGCTCATTGAGGAAACGTTGCCTCGAGGCTTGCTTGATGTTGCAGTGGGGACACGGGCTGTGGATTTCCCATTTGACACCGGCGCTGCTTAAGCAGGATTTAGCAGTCACTTCCTTGGCACTTGTTCCTGTCCTTTCACTGCCCTTGCTGTAGCCTTGGCAAGGTTACTGATGCAGCAGGGTGCTAGGCTGGAGTGAGAACTCATAGTTCGGGAAGAAAAAAATCATTGTAAAACGTGCTGGGGATCAATTTGGTGTATTTCTTTTCTTTGACACCGCCAAAAAATAGCTTTGACAGAGAGCAGTGCGAAGGTAGGAGCAAATCCCTGCCCAAGAAGAGACGGGGATTGCGTGAGGTTGACTTTCCTGCTAGGTACGGCCAGAAAAGGTGAGCTACCCCAGGCTAACGCCACCAGCACTCACAGTACAGCACCGTCACCTCTTGCACCAACGCTGCTGGCTGCAGGGCCGCACCCCGAGTCGCTCGGAGCAGCTTCCAGGCACGACAGCGGCGTGTGCCAGCTCTGCTCAGCCTCCGCACGAGCCACGCGGCGGCGTGCTGCAGCCGGAGCAGTGTTTCTGACCCT
Source organism: Nettapus auritus (assembly GCA_011076525.1). NCBI lineage: Eukaryota > Metazoa > Chordata > Aves > Anseriformes > Anatidae > Nettapus > Nettapus auritus. The sequence goes on from CM021769.1 coordinate 59,461,884, forward strand.
CCTGACGCAGTTTTGAAGAGCAGGGAAGGAGCTTAAGGGTGGTTAATCTGAGTAAACGCCGTGGTGAAAACAAGGCCCTCACCTCCGCTCCCGCTAAGGGCTGTCCCGTCTCCCCAACCTCTTGGCTTCCCTGTCCTTTAACAGCAGCCAGCGTTCTTCCCACATAGACTACAGCGGAGAGAATTAATTGGTCTGTAACGACAGGCCTCGTTAGAACTGGCCTTCTGTTCTGTGTACGTGGCTGGCAGCCTGCCTCCTATCAGCAGCCTGGCTCCTTTGGGGAAACGGCCTTGCAGTTCTTCCCAAATTCCCCTTAATGCCACCGACTGGGGGCATCTGCGTGAGAAGTCTCTTTCCTCAGGATTTGCTACGTTGCTGCACAGTTTTTTCTCTTAATTAATTTCTTTCAGCTCTGTCAGTGTACAGGATAATTAAATGCTTCAGTATCTTGTCATAAAAATGCCACTTTTCAGAGGAATTGTCTTAATGAACCTGTTTTTCAGTCTAGCAGAAGCCCATTTATTAGCCCGGTGTATATTTTTAGAGAGAAGCCCGTTAGATCGTTATACAAGAGGCTGAATCAGCAAACTGTATCTGCCGCTGTCCTGTCAAAGCAATAACGTTGCCATTACCAAAGTGATTAAAAGCCCTTCATTCATTTTGCATCGGAGCTGACAAGCTCGTTCCTGCAGAGGCACACAGTATGAAGCTGTAAGAAAGGAAATCTGAAAGCTCATCGTGTATCTCAGCCCGAAGATCTACCGGCGTGTGACAGATGCAATCAAAATATGACAACTGAGTGAAATATTGGACGGCTCTGTTCTGCCGTGCGGCAGCTTGTCAGTGGCAGAGCAAAATGAGCCTTAGCCTGGGACGCTTCTTCGTAAGGACGTGCATCTTTATGCTGGGACTTTACAAGGCAAGTGCTTGAATAGGGCAGGGTTTCCATAAGTCATCGGCCTTCAGCTCGGGGTCACCCTCCCGGAGCTTCAGAGCTGCAGTCGTGCTGCTGGTCTTTCCTCGAGGGGCGTTTGGGCTCCTCAGGCTCCCAGGGTAGCTGTTGAGGGCTGAGTATTTTCGATGCAGTTCTCAGCCTTGGCAGGAGGCTGTTGTTTGTCCGGGGTTATTCATATTTAGAGGAGAAGTTACAGCAAGGATCGACACCGATGCCATGACCTTTCTGCAAAAGCCGAGCGGACAGGAAGGTTCAGTTCCTGGGGGCTGCCCTGGGAAGATGGCTCAGTTCACTTGTTTGTAAAAGGTGCAGGAAACACAACTTCTTTCTCTGGGCAGCGTGACTGTAAAATGCATTGAAGCTGGAAGAGCAGTGAGCGCGTCTAAGGCACGAGCTCATGTTGTGAGGTAAGGGAAATGTGCCCCTCATTGTTCTGCAGGGTATCGAGAACTAACTACATCATGTGCCACACGAATCGTGGGTGTTCTGTGAGCTCTGGACTGTTACGGTCTGAATTTCTAGCTGTCGAAAGTAAGTTATCAGCTGCTGCTTGGTGTTTTCAGATAACCTGGGAGCCGACCACTTGCGTGGCCTGTTTCCATCTGACCGTGACACAGGGAGATGCTCCGGATCTCCTCTCGTCTTCAAACTGCTTCCAGGGTGCCCCAAGATGCATCAGGATGAGGGGGAATGGGCTCAAGTTGTGCCAGGGGAGGTTTAGGTTGGATATTAGGAAGAACTTCTTTACTGAAAGGGTTGTTAGGCACTGGAATGGGCTGCCCAGGGAAGTGGTGGAGTCACCATCCCTGGAGGTCTTTAAAAGACGTTTAGATGTAGAGCTCAGGGATATGGTTTAGTGGAGGACTTGTTAGCGTTAGGTCAGAGGTTGGACTTGGTGATCTTGGAGGTCTCTTCCAACCTAGACATTCTGTGATTCTGTGATCACCTCAGCCGTGCTGCAGCAATTTGAGCCAGGCAACTTGGGCCATGGGAGGTCGGCCGTCGGCAGCTCTGTCCCACAGAGCTTGCTTCAGCTTCTGTGCTGGGGGAACTGGAACTTGGTTTTGGAGGCAAAGCTCCTTCTCCTGATTGCCCCAAGAGTCACTTTTTTTTTCAGGTAAGAAACTAGGGGATTGTTGCAGTAGAGTCATGCTTTTTAAAGAATTGTCACAAAATGGGGTTGTTGTTTATAAAAGCAGGCTCTGCTTTGTTAACATGGGCCGCTGGGCCCAACTTCGTGATCATAAACTGACTTTTAGAAATCTGAATCGACATGAAAAATCGGTGGAATATCAATAATTTGTGGGATTTTGTTTGCTAAGATGATGAGACCTGTTTGGAACCTCCTTTTCTGAAAAGAACCCTTAAAATTAAATCAAGAGCTAGGAATCTCAAGGGCATTTTTACCAGTTTTTAATGGGAATAGCTCAGCTTCTTTTGGCTAACCAAAAATTTTACAGTAGGAATTAAAACGAAAAAGAAGTCACAAAACATCTACTGGCTAGAGCGGGAGATTTGCATGTGGCCGTCTGTTCCTCAGCAACAAATGTAAAGCAGCTTTGACTTCTGCAAGTCAAATTACGCCTCAAGGAAGGAAGAGGCAGCGGATGGGAAGCGCAAGTCAGTCCTTTGTAAAAATCCAACACCTGCTTTCACTGGTGATCCCACCTACTTTGTACTGATGGGTACACAAATGGATTGAATGATGTCCCTTGACGATGACCCACCCGGCTATCGCAGCACACTGTATGCTTGTACGCACCCTTCGAAGGATATTTGCCCTTTTAATGGTTATCGTGTATGCTACGCACAACCTGTTCTACCACGATGCAGAAAAGACATGATTTTGGGGGCATTTATAACATGCAAAGAGAAAACCTGCTGGGGGATGTTTATCCAGGGAAGAGTTTATCCAGTAGCTTTTCTAGCCAAGAACCTGTGGTGTTTCCGAAGCCCATGAAGATAATCCACAGACGCTGGTGGTGATTTAGACTTGTTAGGTACCCAACTATGGATTGTGAACTGGGAATCTCTCATTTGTAGGCACGTACTTTCTAGTCATTAGGTAGAGTCGTCCTGCTTAAACGTGTCTGTCCCCTCGTTGGCGCTCTCCAAATCAAGAAAATGAATGCTCGAAGCTGTTTACTAAATTATCTTCACTAGCTTGCTAATCTGAATCGTGCCCGGGATGTAATCATTTGTACTGATTTTAAGGAAGAAAGGGAGGAAGCGGCTGATTTACAAATGAAATGTAAATTGAAATGATGAGATAACGGAGGCCTGACAGAACTAAAGATAGTCTTTCATTTTGAGGAGCAAGATCTGAATTTCTGGAAGGCATCTGAAAACTCACAGAAAGACTGTAAGCTCTGGTCTGATAAATGCATCTCAGAACACATTGGGGAAGGGAATTGCAGCAGCAGTGCTTTCTGCCCAAAATCTTGGCACTGCTAGAGGCACGGGGATGAACAGCTGAATATTTTACATCTGAGAAGGCAACGTCTAATGATCTGTCATTGCTTTTCATCTCTTATCTATCAAAAACCCGAGCACTCATTTTTATTGGCGATTTGTTGTTGTACGCACCCTTTGCCAACAGGGTGGTGTTCCAGCTCCATTGTGGGATGTAGAGCATCGGTATTTCGCTTCAAGCGTTTGCCACAAGAGAGCAGTGTTGGTGTAATATGCTCGGGGAGTGTGAGCTTCTGGTAGCCTTATTCTTCCAGCAAAACTGGACTGAAGTACTGCAGGAGAAGTTGACATGCAGCGCGACAAATCTCCTGGGAGTTCAGCAGGGTTAAGGGATAAAAATGATGTCTGGTGCTTAATTTGAGGAACTGAGTCTTTCAGAGACATAATTGAAATGACCGTGGGATCTTTGTGGAATTCTGAGGAATTTACCTACATTTTTATCACATTTTATAGCCAGTTCTTCAGACCTGCAGACCTGCTGCTGCTGAGCGCGCCGCCAGCTGAGATTCCTCCTCCGTGGAACTGCGCAACCGGAGCTCTCTGGGGATACGTCTAACGCTGAGCTGGGCTCATCAGCACCCAGACTTTGCCTCATTTGCAAACATGGAAATTAACCTGCCGAACCTCGTGCTGTCGGGGAAACTCGAAGCGGCTGCTCCTCTGCAGGTGCCCAGGTGCCACACACAGAACCAGTACAGCTGGGCCAGTGGACTCGCTGCTCCCTGCCCTTTTCTGGCTGGGGACCAGAGCTACAGCATTAACCGAAACATTACTGCCAACCCTCCCTGTTTTCAGAATTTTTCCCCCCTCAGAAAAAGGAAAAAAAAAGTTAAATTCTGATTTGGAGAGAGGGCAGATCTGTTTGGAAGGAACGAACCTTGATCCGTGTGCGGTTTCTTAATGAAAATTCGTTTCAGTTTCACAAAATACAAGCACATTCGGCTGTTAATCAAAATGACTGGTTTTCACTGAGTTGTGAGAATCTAGCTTTCTATCAACAGAGCTCGATGCATATTTTTTGAAGCGTGTATGCTGTAGTCTCTGAGTTGAAAGCCTGATTTTCAACCCGCCACCATGACTTGACTCGGAGCCGTCAACGATCTCGTCCATGTGACTGAAAAGTTGCTGCCTAAAAATGACAAGGGAAGCGTGTGTCAAAATGAGACGCGACGGAAGGTGGGCTACGAAAGCAGGAAGGATTACCTGAGGAGGAGATGTGTCCAATGGAGGCATAGATATAAATGGGGAGGAAGTTGCTATGAAAAAAAAGAATGATCTGGTCGTGGAGCAGCGTTTTAAGCTTGAAATAGTGGAAGAGAGAGACTGCATTATCTTTTGATAAAATAAAAGGCTGAACGTGGCTGAAATACATCATCAGCTAATTTGATCCCTGTGCAGGAGACCAACAAAAGCAGTTGGGTGAGAGAAAAGGATGGGAGACCACGGCTGTGGTATGGCAGGGGACAGCAGACTAGCGGGCTGTCGGCGTATCTTGAAATACCCCGTTGGATGTTTAGGAAAGGGAAATGGCAAATTTGGTTGCTTTTCCCTTGCTTTACCTGTTAGTTTTCAGAAGGCTAACGTGCAGAAGTAGTCACGGTATGTGTCGTCTTGTCAGCAAGGCTGAGAGCTGGCACGAAGTGTATCTGCACTGATTAGATGAATTAGTGCATTTCCTAAAGTGGCCCAAACTGAGCATCGTTCTGACTAAAAATAGTTATCTTCCCTTATCTGAACGTCATGTATCGACCGTGCCTTCCACTTCCCAAATGTTGTCACAGCTGCAGTGTCCTGCATCCTAAATTTAGACCCATTCATCCTACTGAATTTTCCACCACAGCACATGGATGCGGAACAGCAGCTTTTTTTTAGAAAATGAGAAATAAAAATAAGGTAAGAATAACGGAATGCAGTGCTGCTAAACTGAAACGCCTCTGCTTAACCTTCAGGAGCTGTTACTGGCTTTACTTCAGCCTTTGGATTAAATAATGGCTGTATAGAATAGGTGGGGATTTTCCTGTGTCTCGATTGTCAGTGCTGCTTCTGTTTTTTTTTTTCCTAGCATATTTAGGAGCGTCCTTGACAGCCCTTTTGTAAAACATCAGCTACAGCAAGCGAAGTCACGCAGGACACAAACCGTGCTGCCGAACTGCACCTCCACAGCAGAGGTCAGGCTCTGGCGCTGCTTGTTGCTGCAACTTCGGTCTGAACGTGACGTACGTACCTGACGTGCAGTGAGGTGAGACCAGGGGCTTCTGGAGCTTTAGCAATTTGTGGCGTTTTACGAACCCTCAGGTATTTTTTTCACCAGTACCTGCAGAAGCAAGGACAAAATCTTTTTTTATTCTATTCATACAGAGTCGTCAGGACAATAGCCCCTTTAATATCTAAGAGCCGATGTATTTTCATATTTTAGGACTTTGCAGAATAGCTTTGACTAAGTCCAGGCTTAAATGAAGGGCACGTACTGCTTTATAGGTTTCTGTTGTAAAATGCTTGTAAACTTCTCTTTTGTCTTCTGTCTAATCCAAATGTCTCTGAGGCTAAACAATCTGTTGTCAGAGGAGGTGAGTAAGCCTTTATGCTTGATTAGAAGGTTGCCATTCTGCCGATAGAAGGAGCACAGCTCTTGATACACTCTGAATTGCTGTTAGGGCCAGTAAATGTTGCTTTTGTTGTAATGTTTTGCCGGTTCTTTTCTGTTTACCAGCTAAAAAAAATGTTAGCGTTATATAAAGCGTGAATTTATAGAACAAAGTTGCTTTTTCATTCCTGACAAAGGATGCAGAAACCTCAAGGGACTTGTGGATTAACAGAAAAGTGCCTCCCTGTAATCTATACATCTGCTGTCCTTTGCAAGCTCTATAAACTCCAGTGACAGCAAGAACCACGTTCTTTGGCTGGATTCTTCAGGTGACACTGACGGAACACAGAAATCCTATGAACGACGGGAAAAAGAAGAAGAAAACAAGTTACTTTCTGACATTTGGAACGTCAGAATGCAGCTCCTCGCGGTGGCCAAGCCAAAGCAGCCTTTAGACGCAGCCCTGCAGGGCGAGCCGTGCTCAAAGTGGATTTCATGCTCACCCGTCCTCCTTTGTGTGGCTGAAAAGAGCGGCTGCTGCCCAATGCGGGGCCGCGGGGCTGGGATTCCATTCCCAAAGCAGGCTGGCTGCGGGGCCACCCTTCTCCCTGCGCCGCCTGCTCCCGGAGAGATACGGGTTTGTTGGCGTCCACAGTTTCAGCGCTTTTCAGAGCATTTGCTTTCTGTGGGGCCAGATCGGCTTGGTGCGTATCTGAGCTCTGTCGTCACCTTCCACGCCTCCAGCCATCGCCTCTGACCCTTCTGCTAAGGGTCTCTTCCCTGACAAACCTGAAATCTCAGCTGCCAGCTACTCAAGTTGTGTTCAATTCCCGTCCCTTAGCTTTTGGGGTAAGCCAGTAAATCCGAGGCCCGCGCTGCTGTTTTCTGTTGAGAAGGGCACGGTGCCACTTTTCGACAATTTGGCATTCTCGCAGGGCTCTCTTTTGTAATCAGCCAGGGTAACTGTCTGGAAAACAGACTTAGTCATTTCTTTCTTAAAAAGCAACTCCATTTCTCAACGAACCTCCCTCCAACGGTTGGGTGGCGGTTTCACAGTTAGAGCAGTCGCGGGGAATGTGCATTGTTTCATCCTTTATCGTGGCTGTGCTTAGTCAGACATTAAATACATACCGCCCTTGGAAACTCTGCAGCTCTCTTTGTGCATTGTGTGACCCCATACCTGGACCTTTAATCAGCCTGTGGGAGTGCTCGTGTATCGCACTTCCTGAGGTTAAGAATAGGTCTCTGTAAGAGAAAGTGACTCAGGATCAAAGATTAATAATCACCCTTTTGTTGCCTTTGCCGTTTGTTCATTTCAGAATAAAAGGCATAGCATACAAGGGGAGGGAAGGTGAATTTCAGGCAGCGTGGTCTATTCCTACGGTATTTTTAGATCGCTTTAAATATTTTAGTCAAAAAGCTGGAGGTTGGTGGAAGAAGGACTGTGGGATGCCTGCTCGCAACTGGCTCGAAGGGAGGAGTCCATTTACAACAGGAATGTTCCTGTTCCCAAAGGCAGATCCGGATCTGAACTTCTGCAAAGCTTTGAGATGGGCTTCGCTTCAGGTTTCTCCCCAGTTGTTATTTGCTCTTACAGTGCCTGAGGGCTCCTGGTGAGATCAGGACTTCCTTTCGCCGAATGGTTTATGAGAGCCAGGTTCACGGGATGAAGAAAAAGGACAGAACAAGCGCACAGGAGAGGAAACATTATTTTCCTTTGTATATTTGTAAGATGACAACTGAGTCACAGGGTCCCTCTGAAAGTCTATGAAATATTTGGGAACTGAGCTCAGATGTCCCCAGGTCAGTGTTCCAACATCAGATATCCTTCCTCTGTTTTCCGTGGTTGTCGCGTGGTTGGGATGAGAATAGAGTGAAATAAACTCTTGGAAGCTACTTGGGAGTGTTTGGCAGCGCTTCCTTGAGTTTCCTTCTCTACGTGTTTTTCTTTGCCCTTAGCCCCCGTTCCCATACGTTGAAATTTCTCTGCAGCAAAACTTCAGCGCTCCGACAACGAAGACGTTCTGAAAAATGGCAAAGCAAAGGTCTGTGTCGGGCCTTTCACCCTGCCAGAATCCGTCGTTTTTGTCCGTGAGGAAAGCGCAAACCTGCCAGCTTTTATCGAGCTTTGTGTTGTGCTGTGTTAGAGCGGTTCATGGCAGTAGAATAATTCTGGCTGTTAGCTTCATCAAATACAATCCTGAGTTGAGTATCGCTGATTTTCATGCTTTATTATGTACTTCACAGCTCTTTTTTTTTCTTTGAGGCCTTCAGTCATGTTATTTGAAGGTGTGACGCTTCCAGTTCTTACTGGGTGGGTGGGACCTCGAGAGTGTGAACCTGGGGCTTAGAAAACAGCAAGCAAATACGGGCTTCTTCATTAACACTATTTAATCAAAAGCTTGCTTGTTGTTTTTCCTTTAAGTGGTCATCTCGCATTGCCCTCACATCCTCCCAGCCCACAGGAACTATGGGGTAACAGCCTTGCGACAGGGGAACTTTGCCTAGAAAAGTTTTAAATAGTACTAGGCTTTTTTTTTCCTGCTGCTCCAAACTTTCCCTGGGGCTATTGTCATGGATTGTTAGAGAGTGCAGTGAATTCATGTCACGTACGCCAGCAGGTAAACCGGCTTAATTTCAATAAATTGGCTTCGATAGGCAACAGCAGCAGGCGGTATCCTTCGCTAACCTTGGAGCTGATGAATGTGGAAGCCACGTATTCATCTCAGAAGGTGCCTGATAACCCCCGAAGGATCCATGCCAGCGCCATTAAGTAGAAAGTCAGATCTTGAAGAGATGTTCTGGGATAGACACAGGTAGGACTGCTCAGACACGCCATCGGTTCCCGAAGGCACGATTTGTTTGGCATGGCAAGGAGTCTGCAAAGCGTGCCTGGAAGCAGCCTTGTGACTTTAACTAGGACTCCAGTTCCCTGGCACTTGCTTAAAGCCCGTGCTAAAAAGCTGCTGGCCGCTGTTGACGCGTGTTAGCGCGGCTGCTCCGTGAGCTTGAGCTTCGCCGCATCCCCCCGTTATATTCGCTCTGTCCGCGAGGCACAATAAATCCACGTAATTAAGACATCTCCTCCGGACGCCAAGTTTTTTTCACGTAAAACCACGTTGACTTGTTAGAAACCGTACTTCAAAACCTACTCGTTGAGGCAAAGAGGGTACAAAAACCAAAACGAGGAGCGGACCAGGCTGTCTGGACGCCGCTCTGTGAGGATCAGCGCGTTCCTTTCAAAACAGATATTGTGAACTTGGGGCATAGGAAACTGGGAAACGTGCCAGCGCAGGATAGAACGAAGATTAATGCAGGCAGGTCGTAGGCAGGTTTTCCACATTTCCTTTACAGGATGTCAATACGTGAAGATTATTTATGAATTTATATAGGATGTTATTGTAAAGGCTGCCAATAAGAGACCCTCCTTCTTAGCCCGAACTGTAGCACTTGTTATGTTCAGCGTGCGGCTTCTCCTGTACAAAGCTGCTACTGTGTTGAGCCGCGTTCATCCGAGGAGAACACATTTCTGAAGGGATTACGTTGGAATTGCCCGACTTGTTTCCATTTAGGCTTAGGCTAGGTTTAGGTTTTGCCTTCTGGATGTGAATAACAAACGCATTGATTTGCGGAACTGCTTCCCGTTCCCAGGAAACGCTCCCAAAAAGGAAAGATGAGATTCTCCTGATTTATTTTTTCTTACACCCTTGAATACAGGAACGAACTCCGGATTTGTCCAGGGACAAGCCTGCCACGTTAGGATAAATATTAGCACCTCTCACACGCCGTGTCCCAGTTTTGTACGGATGCTCCAGTTTTACAACGGTAGCCAATTACGTCTGAACGGAGCGCTTTGTCCCAGTTTCCCTAAAATAACACGGTACGTTTATGAGGTGCCTATTATCTCGAGTTCTTGCAGCATTTTACCGATGACAAAAATATCTCTTAATACCCGGACGAGCTGCTGGGAGATGGAGGTGGCAACTGGAAACGGAACAACGGTGACAATATTAACAAGAGAAAAAACAAGGACGTATCATACTTTGAATTCTTATAGTTACCAAGTTTGAAGCGCCTTGTGTTTTTGCAGTGTCTGAAATCAAATGCTGCATCAAAGTCCGGGAGAGCAGAAAAGGTTAAGATTCTCTCTTTACATTAGCCAGAAATACCTTTGATTTCAGCACAAAAACCCTCGTGAGCGTTGCCAGGATTCCCTGTGGATTTCTATGACGTCTCCTAGTAAAAAATCCATTGTCAGAATGCTTTTTAACGACGGGATTTCTTCACTTTTGGTCGATTTTTACCAGCTTAATAAAAAAGCTACTGTTCTGTCTTGCTTTGGAGGACCGTGGCTGCCAAATGAAAGTTCCTCACAAATTAATTAAAGATTATTTCCTGCTTTGCCTGGCATTCCTCAGTAATAATGCCAGGTTTCTTTTTTCCAGAATTCGTGCGTGACCTTCTCAGTGAAGCTCTGTTTGGGGGGGACGCAAAACAAAACAACCACAATAAGCTTGTCATAAGCGTATCTTTGCCTCCGCGCTCTTCCACGTAACGCAGTTCCATTTTCTTATTTTCTTTATTCATTGGTGAGACAGGATTATGCCTAATCCTCTCGACAGCCTGTTTGTGATGTGCTGGCATCTCTCCCCTGTATTATTCTGTTCTGTCAATCATTACGGAGGCTATTAGAGAGATGTGCATAAGGCATTTCAAATTGTTGAGCTGGCAAATGTTTATTCTAAGTGGCTTTTGATTCCTGAGGAAATTCCGAGGGGGTTTGAATTAGTCCTTTGCTGTTTGCCTTGTATGTTAATTTTCTGGGGTGTTTTTTTCGGCGGGTGTACGCTAAATATTTGTGTCAATGAAACTGTTAGGTTAAAAATGCCACCAAATGGAAATCAAACTGTTTGGTGAGGCATGCTTAGTAAACCACAGGCAGACTTGATAAATAACCCACAGTGTGACCGTCCTTAGAGCTAAATTTCCCTCTTGCCCACGCAGGAATAGTGTTATCCCACTTGAGAGATGCTAGCCGTTGTAGGCGGCCTTACTGTGGCTGCAGGAGTTGCATCCAGTTCCTCTCAACCTGAGATTTCAAATACCGCTCGGCAGAAATGATACAGCAAGCTGCAGGAGGCCAGCGAGGAGACGGATTCCTTCCCACTGGAAACGGCAGAAACATCGCTTGTTCCGCAGCTGGAAGCTTCTCCCTGGTTCGCAGAACAGCCCAAATCTCCAAGCAGGTTTTTAGGAGGTGGGAAACTTTTGCTGCTTAGAATGAAGCCGTTATTCTCTTCCCTCTTCCACCGCCAGGCCCGCAGGATGTAGTTATAGCTCAGCAAATGTGTAATTCTTCGCCAGGGATCTGCCAGATCCCTCTAGCTACAAAGGCTGGGATGCTGTTATACCCTCTGCAAAACAATCTGCGTACTTGATTTAAAAATTCTTCATTGTTCCACGTCTACCTCTGGGTCCTGATACCCACCCAATTCGGTTGAAGTGGACTTCCACCGGACGGGTTTTGGTCTGAAGACCTGGAGCTAGAAGGAAGGAAAGTGAGATGAGAGTGAGTAGACGGGGCACTGGCCTTACGCTCAGGAGACTGCCTGCCTCTTAAAGTCTGCGACTTTGGCCAAGTTTTGCCATGTCTTCTCTTTCCTTGCTTTTTGTCTTCCATCTTTTTCAAGGCATTACTCTTCCGAGTAGGACGGCTCTCTTGGCACACATTTGCATGGCACAGTGTAGAGGCACCTTGGTTATGGTTAAAGTCTCCAGTGTCTCGCGGTTTCTTCCTTGCTTTGTGCTGTTTGCTTATCTTCCCAGGAGAAGGAGCTGTTAGAGGCAGGGACTGCGCCAGCCCTGCTGGGTCACGCGCTCCTCTCTGGGAGGCTCAGCACCAGCCACGGAAGCCGCATGGAAGCACGTCTGTTAGCTAATGTGTAATCAGCTGCTTTTTGTTGCTGGTCTTTGAGACTTTTTTTTTCTCCTGCCAGCACGTCAGTGCTTTCGTTTTCTTCTTTGCTTAGAAATATTGGACTTGAAATATTTGTGTAAAGCGATACGGTAAAGCAACAAAATATTCTGTGATTTTTTTCCAGTTTTATAGAACAGAGCAAGCCTTATCTGCAGGTAACAATTGTACCACGGCAACTGCATTGCTTTTGGAAGATGCTTTAAGGCACGGGTCAGGTCTGAATGCAGGATTTGGTTCAGGTCCGGGAAGGAAGGGGATAAGGGGGGCAAGGATATCACCTGCAAGGATAGGAAAATGCCACACAAGGAGCCTGGGTGAAGGACAGCGGTTTTTTCTCTGGCAGGTGGAGGTTATGCTTAACCCTCCGCATCTTTTCCCCGTCAACCAAACGGGACTGGCAGCCAGCTGTAGCTGTGTGCTCGTAGCTTGCCTCAGCTGTAGGTCGCTTTGCTGTCATAACCGGATCCTGCTCGGTCATGTGCCTTTGCTCTTGGTCAAAACAACACATCTGTTTCTTTCTGACTCTCTTAAATAACCTGACATGCCCCCACAAGAGGAGGTAACGCTTCACCAAAGACATTGCCAAACGCATTTAGTTGCATTGATGGTTTACGCGAACAGCAGCCTTAGTAACACTCTAAGTTTAAAAAAGGAAAAAAAAATGGCTGTGACCTTTGGTTTGGTATGCGTCTGGGTTTTCTTGTTCCTCGAAGAAGCCTTTCAATGCTCATTGCTTCGGGGAACGGGAAAGCAGGAAGCTGAGCAACAGCAGCTTTCCGACAGTGATTTGCTGCCTCGTTAGATGACAGCGGCTTTCACTGAGAGACTTTCCTGCAGGAGCTCAAAAATAGGTTCTGGGAATGACATTTCTACTTAGGCAAATAACGAGACGAGAGGATTTTCAAATTGCAAAACAAATTCGTGACACGTAAAACCAGCAAAAATCAAAGAACAGCAAAAACCTGCCCGAATCCCCGCAGTGTGAGGCAGGAGCTACCTTTCTTGTTCTGCTCCCCCATACCTGTCTGAAAGCTTTCCTCGTTTTTCACTCTGTACCCGCTCTTTGCTCTCGGGTCACGAGGCACCCCTGGTGAGACATGATGACAAATATTTGCGCTCGTTGTATGCTGACATATATTGCACCGATCACTTCAGACGGCTAAGCGTGGGTATGCATTTGAGGAGGCTGCATCGTTAGAAGCACCCACCAGAATGCAACCTGGGCACGGAAGCCCAGCCTGCAGCGGTGCCCCAGGACCCTTCAATCACCACAGTGCCCCAAAACCGGAGCACTTCGTCTGAGTGAGTAGTCCTTAAGATGCACAAAGCAGGTGTGAGGTTCCAAAGTCTCCTTCCCGTGCACCCAATACCTCTGCCAGCCGTGGCCAAGTGTTTTGGAAGGCGCACAACACAGAACCTTCTTGTGGGAGAATCGAAGTCCTAGTGCCCTTTTGTCCTATAGCCCTAGTGCCCTTTTATATGTCCTGACTAGGGAGACAATGGAGAGCGAGACGTGGGTGCTGTAGGCACCTACAGGTCCTTACACTAGCGGGGTTTACTCATTGGCTTCAGTGGCTGAATGTACGTGAGTTCAAGATGCACTTAAACGTCTGCAGGACTGGCTGTAGCTTTAGGTGTCCTGAAAATTTAGAAGGACCGGTCATGCGGGGTGTTCAGATGACCCTTTGGTTCCATCTCTCCATGTACTTGGGTCACTAATGTGATTAATTAATATTGTTTAGAAGAGTTTGAGATTTCCTGCTGGAACGTGCGGTGTGTTACATGCTGCTGCTGCCAGCATTCTGGAGACTCGTGCCAAATCACTGCCTTTTATTTAAGCACCTAAATTGATCTTACCTTTGTCTCTCTGCCTGTCCATTTAATCACGCTGACGTTCCTCACAGTTTCTGCGTGTTTCCAAGATACTTTAAAAGCTGGGATATTCATATCCTTTCTTCACAGTGGTCAGGGTGCTCCCGCCCCTCAAGGAATTAAAATGAAGGTGGTGATTATTTTTTACTTCGTGTCTCCTTCATCAAGAACACTTTGAACACGTGAGTCTCTGAAAATGCCATCCATACTCTGATAGGCATTTACAGTGGAATTCAACAGTAAGTATTCACAAGAAATCGTGTATCTGTCACAGCTGGGGTAAAGCAGCAGCGATGCAATTGAGGACTGTGTTGGGCTGTTTACAGTAACTTATCCTGGGCATTTGGAACGCTGGAGTTGTCTGCATGCCTGGCTGTTATTCTGGGCTGATGCAAAATTAATTACAGCCCCTGTGCAGTTGCTGTCCCTTGAGAATATGAGAATCGCACTGGGGCAAAAACTTAAAACGAGCACTGAAAGATCAAGGCATCGGCACTGGGGTTTGCAACAAACTGAGTAACTTTGCAAGTAGGATCAAACTCTTCAGTGGTCCAAGCGCAAAAAACAGCGACTCCAAAAGAAAATCATGAGACATAACCTTCTTGCAAACCAGAATTAATCAAATGTAATCTTAGGCTACCACATATTTTAATTAATGCCTCTTTCAGAGGGATGGTGGTTTCTATAAATCCCATTTGCATACAGAGGACTGCCAAAGAAGTTGGTATGAGCTAGAATTCCGGTCGTTTTTCTCCCTCCCAACAGAAGAGTCTTCACAGTGACCCCTAGTACTCAGATTATGTTGTAGCCAAACTACTTACCTAATGACGAAAAATGATAATTGACTTTAAAGTTGGCTATTAAAAAAATAGTTTTATATTTCTATTTGCCCATGCGTCTAGCATGAGCTATTGAAAAGCTTATTTATTGTTGTTGTTACGTTGGCAAAGATGCATAAAATCTATACTATGTCTTCTCTTGTGTCCGAAGATACAGTAGGAAAGTAAGAAAGACAAATTAATGTTCAGGAAAGCACCATTAAAAGCCAAAGTTTTGCCTTTCCTGAGTTCTCATTTATTGTCCAGAGCACAAATTCCCATATTGTAGAAAAAAAAAAGGCTTGAGAAACAGACAGTTGATGTGGAAGAAAGACTACTTAATTCCACACTGTTTGTTGTACCTGATGTATCTCTTCTTGTACTAAAACCTGCTCTTACAAAGTCTTAGTCTGCCTCTGCAATTAGTGGAACTATTCATCATCATAATTACCATTATGCCAATTTTTATCACTGGGAATAATATGTAATTATCACAGTGTGTGGATAATGTTAAAAAAAAAAAGTTTAAGAGAATGACTATTTTGGAAGTCTTCGTTTCTCCAGCAGACACAGAAGCAGTTAAAGTTGCACAGAGCATCTTTAGCGGACGCAGTGGTACTGCAACAGTGGACAAGAGAACTGCATCATCGTGCAGATCCCGCCTGGAAACGAGATCATCATTTGCCATTTCTGCTGATGGAAGTCAGCGGCGTGTTATCTACTTCCAGAAACGTCCATTTCAGAAGGCTGGTCTCCTAAGGAGAAATATGCTGACTTCATTAGCGTGCCAAGGCGCTAGAGGTGGGCCGAAGGAGCTCATCTCTCCTGGTATTCCATTGCTCTTTTCTTCATGTTATTGGTGGTGATAAAAGTGCTTGAATTCACGAAGCATTGAGAAGAGCTTCGGGCCGTATCAGACAGTTACTGTGTTTTAGAAATGAAGGAAAGCTGTTCCCAAAGGCAGTGATAGAGCTATTTAACCTCGTTTGTAATTCCTTCAGATGTTCTTTGAGACGTGATATGGCATTGCCCCTGATGGGGAAAATAGGGTGAAATGGGATGAAAATAAGCAAAGAGACCACGTTACCCAACTTCTCCTTTCCCTGTGCACTTCGGAGGGGACTTGGAAGGAAACACACGTAGCCTTTCAGCTGGACGGGATGGTACCAGAGGGCTTTCCTCGCCTGTGAAGTAATACACCCTTCAAATGCACATGCTGATGAGCTTCGGAGGCTTTTCTGAACCAGTAATCTACACTACTTCATTCATTGTAAATGGGGTAATGTTTTGCATTTAGAGAGTGCATTTCAGCCGGGGCTTTACAAATAGCTGTTAAGCCCTGAAACACTGCTCTGGAATAGATGAATAAATTATATGGGGAAAGGAATCATTAGGAACCAGCGTTGTTTTGTCAAATGGTGTACAGTTTTCATGTAACTAAGGACTTAAGTGCAGCAAGTCCTTGACACCTATTTTCACTTTCCTATATGAATATTCATTTGGCCTAAGTTAACATTTCATCCCCACATCTTACCGGAATTCAAATTCATCCTCCTCTCATGGAAGCTGCGCTGTTGCACCGCTGCAGACAATGGTTGGCATCAAATAAAATTGCTCTTTGTTCCATAACTATGGTCAGAATTCAGTGGTTAATCAGATGCTGACAGCAAACACTCAGGGCTTCCTTTACGTCCGCGTGACGGTACAAAAGACAATTGATATGTGGCTAACACGAGACTAACTCTTGACTGCTGCTCTTGGTGCTGCCACCGGGCCCTTTCAGGCTGGCACTCGGATGCTTGCTGAGCCCAGGGTAAAAGCCTGGAACATCCCAGCTCTCCTTGGGACTGCTTTATGTGCGGTAGGATACCTTTTGTTCTTGAGCTTGATTTACAATCAGACGAAACCATCTTAGAAAAACATTCTCAAAGTAACTACAGCTGGAAAGGATAAAGCTGATTTCCCATGCACCAAACTTTGATTATTTTCAGGAGTTTATAGGATGGTGTCTTCATTAACAGCGGCTGTTTTTCTGCAGTCCCGGTGGAGGTGATGCTGATAAAACGTAGAATTAACGTTTTTATCTGATTTGCTTTATCAGCAACAGTCTCAAAAGCAGGGTTAATTGTAATAATGACCTTCAGATGAGGCATTTCTTTGGAAATTAGTCTGAAAGTGGAGAGAATGGCCTGAAGTGAAAATGTTAGCTTGTTTTGTCTCTGGAAATACCTCGGCCTGCTGCGGCAAAGCCGTGCCCTCCACTTGGGAACGAGCACGTCCCTGACAGATTTGCATACAGTGGATGAGCAGTTGTGATGTTTTTCCCCAAAAATCTTTGTTTTCACCATGCCCGTGCCAAACCTGAGCCAGAAACGTGTCATGTAAGGATTCATTTATGGATTTAAGAAGAGTGCTGCTTTTACACTGTTGCCATGGGACAGCTATGGCAGGAAAGGAGCAGAACACCCACATAATTATTGTTGACAGGATACGGCTCCAGTTTTATCAAGTGTAACCCCTGTATGTTGTGAAGGCAGCCATCAACATCTCAGTGAATGAAAGACTGAATTGCAAAGTATGCAGTGCCCAAAAGCAACGTACAGTCGTTACGCGTGGAAAACAGAACACGTGAGGGACATCTGCTCGACTGAGATGACAGGGGTGTCATTATTGCTAAGTCTCTGGAGAACAATTAGAGTTGTTCTTTTTATTAGATTTTGGTGTTAGGATTGACATAGAAACTGAATGAATCAATATGTAAATCCAGATTATGCTGACCTAAGAAGATACTGCAAAAGATGGTACTTTGCAAAGTCGTCTGTGGAAAAATTCCAGTGCTGAGCCAAAAACCCAAATTTATCATTTTGCAAACTGCCTTTTTATTTTTTTGTATTTAATCTGCTTAGCTACTATTTAAATTAGATTTCAGAGGACCGTGTAATTAAGAAGTGGGATATAATTCATCATTTGTAGAGATTACCTCCGTCAGATATCTAAATAACAGAGGCTATTTATAACAGTGTCTAATAAGACCCAGAGAGATTTTTAACTATTATTCGATAACAATGGGAAGATGTCAAAGTATAAAGCTGATTGAGGTATAACAATATTCCAGTCGTTAGGACGTAACTTGCTGAAACACGTCATTCTTTCTCCTTAACTGCATGGTAACTTCAATGGTGAAAAGGAAATCTGTTTCGGGTGGGTTTTATTGAAAACATGAACACGTTGATGTGTATTTTGTAGATATATGGAACAGTCTTAGTCCCTCAGAAAGGGAACATCAAATAAAAAAGAATAATTTGTTGAAAGGTGATGCTGCGGTAAATAAAGATTCATTTCTTGTCATTTGTGTAAAATATGCGGTTTGCTAAACAGCGATTTCTACGTCAAAATTTTGAATTCTCAGAAACCGCAGTCCAGGTTTGCTCAACGGCGAGCTGTGTCACCAGCATCGGCCGGCAGCCTCCCTGCTTTGGCAGGCAAACAGATGTCTTCAGGCAGTACGGCACCGCTGAGC
Organism: Nettapus auritus; assembly: GCA_011076525.1. Classification (NCBI taxonomy): domain Eukaryota; kingdom Metazoa; phylum Chordata; class Aves; order Anseriformes; family Anatidae; genus Nettapus; species Nettapus auritus. The sequence goes on from CM021769.1 coordinate 59,480,082, forward strand.
TGTGGAAAACGTCCTCTCCCAAACCCTGGCTATCCTCCCAGCCTCCTCCTGGGACTCCCTGGTGAGGCCATTGCCCTTAAACTAGGGGAGAAAAAAGTTCTAGTTCTGTCTCACCCTGTTTTGGGCTAGGGAGGAGATACAGTTAAGTAAAGAGACGTAGGAGTGGATTTAGGGAACCCTGCAATATCTGGGGGTAGAGGGAAGATGGGAGACCTCTCTTGGATTTTATTTTTGTTTCATTTCTGTTTAAAGTATGCTTTTCTGTTACTATAGCTACTGGCTCTGTCATGCTCAAATAGAGATGCTTTATCACATTGCCTTTAGAAATGGATTGCTGTTCCAAACCATCAAAGCCTGGGGTGAAGCAGGGTAGAAGGAGACTGGAAAACCACGGAAGGACCAGAGTCCAGCGCAGGAAGAGAAAAAAAAAACGGGTGCAGAGGACTGGCAAAACGTCATGGTTGCTAGGCTTGTAACAGAAAGATGGAAGAAACAAAGAAGTAGGGTATGGGGAAACCTGTGATGAAGTATTTACAACGTGAGAAAAATCAAGGAGCTGGGTTAACCCTGCGTTATCTCCTGCTCCTGGAGACAAGCAGGTGGCCAAAACTTAGATTCTCCTGCAAAGGAGTCTGAAAAAGGAACTGGGAGACCTCTGTGAGAAGAGATTGCTCTGCCAGGCCAAACTCGTTTAGAAAGAGCTGAGACCTCGGTGAGTTGTGAGGCTGCTGAGAAAAGCACATTTCTGGGAAGATTGGGCAGAAGACACTAAACCTGAGTTTTGTCTGGAGATTTGTGTGGGGGTTGTTATTGAGGGGACTCCAGGGAGGTGTCTCGAGTCTTACAGTGCAGATGAGGAACAAACTTCAGGAGGAGCCTGGATACTGAATTCAGTGATGTTTGTTTGCTCTGGAAAACAGGTCATAATGAAGATCACCGGGAATATGTGGCATTCTCCTTGCCCTGGGTGTGGTATGCAGCTGCAAAAAGGCAAATATGGTAATGGCAGCTGCCAGAGGTCCTGGAGAAGGGTAATGCCAGCCATGAGCTATTACACAGGATGGTGGGAAAAAAGCTTTGACCGAGAAGAGGAAAGTGAGGTGTCTAATTCTGGGGAAAGGAGCAGGAGGAAAGTGCATAGTCAGTGAGAACACTGGAGAAAATTCAGTAGTTGGATTTCAAATTTGAAGCTTTTAGTCTTAGCTGGTCAGTTAGAGATGTCCAGCTTCTATTTCATCCCTTTTCTTACAAAAGGATCTCCTCTTCATACCCATGGCTGTGGGATGACACACATGAAAGGTCTTCAGGTCTCTGCTTTGAAAAAAAACAACAAACGTTGACAGACACGGGTGTGTAAATGGTGAACCGAGTGCTTCTCAGTGCTGTCAGGCCTGCAGCAACCTTTGCCAAAGAAAGTAAGAAAAAGACCCTGAACTGTTCATTTTAAATCTTGTTTAAATCCCTGGAAATGATCCTGTACTTTGCCATGTAGTTGTTCTTTTGTATTTTTAATGTATTTCTCCCTTCTACAAATAACTCCAACGCTGTGCAGCCTGATAACTATAGGCACTTGTTTAGTTTAGTTTATTTATTTTTTAATTATTGATTATGGAATACAACTTAGTTCAAGGATTCTAGGCATGAGGTATGCAAATTATTGGGACACTGGGAATTGAAAAAGAGAAAAAACTGAAGAGATCTGATAGGACTGCGTTAAATATGGTAACTATAAAAGTTCGTGTGACAGAAAAGTGTAAACTGACATAGTCATTAGGCAATGTATTCATTCATTTTTGCTTTCACATGCATTTTTGTGCATTTTAGGGGACAAGCTTAACTTGGTTCCTGAAATAAAAGTTTTCTAGGCCATAGGGTGTTCAGGTGGATAAGGTAATTGGATATATATTCAGATATGAGCATCTAAAAGGTAAATCAGCTGGATAAAAATGAAGACCTGTATGGAAAACACAAACAGGTAACATTATTTTGAAGTTATCTTCTGGATTCGACAAAGGTGCTTTCAGCACGGATACAATTCTAAATACTGACAGTGCTTTGAAAACCACTTGACTAAAAATAGTTACCTTTTTTGTTTGTTTTGTTTTGTTTTACTCCTAGGAGCGTTCAGCATGTTTTGGAAGGAGAAGTTTGGATTTGTTACGCAGCACGAGTGTTGCCTTCTCAATGTCATTTTCCCATCTGTGTTGCTCAGCAGAGCCTCAGCTGATCCACGTGTGCAGTCACCAGTGAGATCACACCGCGCAGTGATACAGTAAGCCTCAGTAATACCCTTGTGCAACGTCTGCCCTGCTCCGGAACGTTCTCAAAGGAAACGCAGTTACAATTTCAGCTTGTTTATATTCTTTCCAGTGGCCAGGAAAATGAATAATTCTTTTTTTTCTGTATTTGGAATTCCCTCAATGATAGATTTTACATTATTTAATCTTCCTTGCTGTATGAGCTCTATTTATCTTCTGGCAGGCTTGCCTGGCACTAGTCCCATGGAAATTCAGGGTAACCTCTTAATCTACTGCAAGGGGAGCAAGCTCTAAAAATCTTTCTTTTGCTAATATTTGCCATCGCTTTCCCCTTGGCATAAATTGCACCGTCCACAAATTGCAAAAGATCTGTTTCATGTAATATCAGTGATTACAGAAAGATGAAACACAGTCCATCGGTGGCGACACCTTTCTGGTTCTCTTCAACATTTATTTGGAATTGCAAGCAATCAGTTATTAATATCTTTTTGAAACTGAACGCTTTCTAATATCCTTCACGAAAAGGCCACCACTTTGCTTTGAATAGTGGTTTTGGATATATATTAATCCTGTCCTGAAAAGTACTTAGGCTGGAAACAGGTGACATCTTGCAGATGTTTTACCTGACTTTTGTACGTACCTTCGGACTCTTGCCACCCCTTCCTTGTGTCTAGCTCTTTTGTCTCCTGTGGATCGTGTCCTTACCACACGTTCTTTCTGTGAGCTACGTCGCCACTTGATAACGCTGCTCTCCGGTAGACAGCAGGTGATGAATTTTTTTTTAATGTCCACTAATTTCCAAGAAACTTTTCATTTTGAATCAGCTTCTGTTTTCCTGGAAAGGTGGGCTAAGAGAGATCTTGTGAGATCATCTGCTCACAGCTCCTCATCTGGAAAACAACAACAAATAACATTTAGAATCTCTCTGACTGAAATTTCGTCTGGACCAGCCTTTAAAAACTGGGGATAAAGAGAATATCATGACATATTCCTACTTAATGTTTCATTGAAAATTACATTTGGGAAATTTTCTATGTAGTATCTCTCTTCAAATTTATCCTCATATAAATCAAGATAATTAACATTCACCTTGAAATGGGTGAACAGGGAATGCAATTGATTGATATGTATTAAAAAAAATACTGTATTTTTATTTTGGAAAAAGATATTTTTGTTTTCTTATTTGCTTCTCACACCTAACAAGGTAGTAGTTTCTCTGTGTTTAACTTAGATGTTTTTTATTGGCCATCTTCTTGATGAAAACAATTTTTGTATCTCAGACTTAAAACAAACAAACAAAACACAACAGAACTGTCAGCATGTCCGATCTTTTTCTCTATGGTATTCTGTAATCATGGGGCATGGCTTGGGTTCTACCTTTGCATGGCCTTTTTTGAGTTTTCAGGTTACTGAAGAGCCCCGTTGATGCCACTAATATTTTTATTCTGCACTGAGATACCGACATCAGCTAATCAATGGCAAATGTTCTCCTTTTTTCTTTATAATTCTTTTTGAAGAGCCCCTTCCAGGAAGTGTCTTTAAGTGTTTGACGTCTACCATTTCTGTGGGTTCAGACCTGTAGTAATCAGGGCCCTCAGCATGTTTCCTTGAGTTGCCTAGAGATAGGCAAACCTGTTATTCTTACTGTGCTATTTTTGGAATCATTAATGGTGTTATCTGAGATGAGTTTCCCATGCTGTTTGAGAGCTTAACAGCGAAGTTGCTTTCCTTAATTTGAATGAATAAACCCTGTTCCTTAGTGAAGTTGCTCCATCACCTGAAACAGCGTTGCAGTGTTGGCAAAACACTACCAGGAATGTTCCTGGAGTACAGGTTTGCCTCATTTCTCCAAGATCTTTCATGTTTTCCCTATTGTCTGATTAACATCTTCTTCTACCTGTAAGAATTTAGGTTTTGTCATTTTAATTCTCAGCTGTTCTGAGCAGAGCTGGCAAATCACTCCAAAAGGCTTATTATACATTTTACAACATGGCTTATGAGCCTTCTTAATCAGAATTCATTAATTTGAATTCATTGCTTCTCAAACGCTCTGCCTCTGTCTGGCCTCTCACCTTTCATAGGTTGTCCTTTAAAAAATGTTCAGACCATGAAAAAGTATGAAAAAGCCATAACTGGCAGGTTTTTCTGTGTATCGTAGCTCACTTCAGTTAAGTTTTCCTGAAACAGCAGCAGCTCTTGACCTCTAAGACCATCAAATTCAATTATACTCAATTCTCAGAAAAAAAACAGAAAATAGATCATTAGAGTACACAGCCAACTGTGTGAAACCCAGCTGTGACTCTGTAACCTCCTGGACACTCGATCTAATTGTGACTGATGGAAATCATACTTCAAGATTTTTTTGGCTGGAGACTGTTCCAAAGCATTTCCAGTGTTATTTCTAGATTTGTCTGTATATTTTGTTGAGAAGTTATACGGAGGGTTGAAAAAGTGCAGGGAAATATGCTGACCTCAATGGGGCGGGGGAAACAATATAGAATTGGGGGAAAAAAAACTATTAAAACAAATGAGAGTGAGATATTGGTGATCAATAAAGGTGATTGTAAAGCAAAGGGCTGAAAAGAAAGGAAAAGGATGCTCGTATTTGGTTGTTTGATTTTATTCTGGAAGTAGCAAAGCGTAGATAAAGATTTTGGTGTATCTTTTATTACTGTCCTCCCTAGGCAAAAGAAACTTAAGAATTATCCGAGAAAGTGCTTCTTAGGATGCAGACAGAACAAATAACACTAGTAATGCGTTCAGATAGAGCTGCCAAATGTGGGTTCAAACCTTTCTGGGGACCTCAGCATGTCTCCTTCGGTTATCCAGTTATCAACAAAGGGAGCCTGGAAACTCTTAGCTTTTATTAGACTCTTAATCTTGTTGAATAGCACATTTCATTCCCATTAGCTGAATTCCTGATACTGCAGCCTGAAACTCCTGATTTAACTCCGAATGACTTATTCCAGACAGTTCCCTACAAGAACAATAAATGATATGGAAAAGAAAATAAAAGTGGCTGAGGTCAGCCAGGGAAACTAGAGCTTTAGCACCAGCTATAAGCAGGAAAAATAGTAAAAGAAGAAGAATTTGGTAAACTTCTTAATGAATGATGCCCGGAGGCATTCTTTCTCCACTGCTCTAAGTCATAAACCTGCCTCCTGATGATGAACCCAACACAAGTTAGCTTGTGAACTGTTATGAATTTAGATTGTATTTATCTTGATCTTAATTTTCGAACAGAGCTCTGCAAGTTACTACAATAAAAGGTGGCTTTTAAATACCGCATTTATCTGAAATTAACTGATGTACGTATTCTAATGCTGCATAGATCATCTCAAGATTTGGTAGCATGACAAGGGTCACAAACTGAAAAAAGGGAGCTTCGAACTTGATGCAAAGAAAGAATCTTCTAAATTTAACGTTGGCCCTGCAAAAGTTGGACGCTTCCATTGCCAGCACTGAGGGAAATCAATTAAATCGCAGCTGGGTTCAAAGCACCCAAAAGGAGGTGATTCTTCATACGTACTTCAGGTAAGATGAGCGTCAGGAAGAGTTTGCCACTGGCTGTTCTTCATGTGGGCTCTAAGGTAGTCTGGACACAGTCACAGAAGAAGATCCATTTGGCCGAAGTGTGGAGTTACCTGCTGACTTTAATGAGTTCACACAGCTGACAGAGAATGACATATTTGCTCCACGGCATCAAGGTACATTAATCTCTCCAGAGCACGACATTCTTATCTCTTCTGTGCAGATTTAGCATGTAATGATGCTAAGCAACTAGTATTTGATTTACTCTGTAATTGCATGAGGACTGAACTCGGCGCAGGTACTTCTTTACGTGATAATTCACTTCTAATCGTATTACAGCATGTCTCCAAATTGATAGGGTTTCAAAGAGAAGCAGCACAGAAGTTTTAGTTTTGGAAGCTCCGATCAAAACACTGACAGGATAAAGGGCTAGAAATCATTCTCTTCTGCTTTTTAATCGAGCAGGATAAATGAAAATCCTGTGAATGGTTGGAAGATGGAAAAATTGAGAAAGAACTATATGATAGCGTCGTGTCAAGGAAATTAGTCTGTAGAAGTCAGAAATAGTTCTGCAGCTGTAAAGTTCTGCTAGATTTTCTCAAAATCCCCACCCAACTAGACTTTAAGCCTATGTTTCCATAGTGCATCTCAAGCCAAACCGCGTTGCACTGTTTCTCCCATGACTGGTGGTAATGCCCAGCGGCCAAAAAGGGCGAAGGACCAACACGGTCACTCCTTGGCGCTCCAGGTACGGGCTGCAGCCCCTCCAGCAGCCCGGCGTGCTGTCCCCATGCTGGAGGGCTGACACTTGTGGCGTGTGCCGCATCTCCTCACGATGCCACCTCCACGCACGTACCTGCGCCTTGTCTGAAGGTCCCGGGAAGCGGGGCAAAGCCCCCCCTCCCTGCATTGCTCCCATGTCCTTCTGCTAACGCCTTTCGCCCTCGCAGAAGAAGCACACGCGCACGGCTGAAAGCAGTTCTTTCCCCTCGTTCCCTTCCACGTTACCGGCTTCTCCCTCCCAGCCCTCCCCTCAGCCGCTCGGAGGCGGCCAAGCCCCTTCAGCACCCGCGGCGGGCGGG
>CM021769.1:59494608-59674330 GCA_011076525.1 Nettapus auritus
ACCACCACCGCCAGAAAGTCTTGAAGGAGTTAAAAATACAACCACCAACACCAGAAAGTCTTGAAGGAGTTAAAAATACAACCACCAACGCCAGAAAGTCTTGAAGGAGTTAAAAATACAACCACCAACGCCAGAAAGTCTTGAAGGAGTTAAAAATACAACCACCAACGCCAGAAAGTTTTGAAGGAGTTTTGGATACGCTGCTGAAATGAAGACTTTGAGTAACACTCAATCCCATTTACAACGCTGTGTCAAGCCAAGACGTTTATTGTTACTCGTTACTCACTTCCTAGAGGCCAGATCTCCTGACGGAAGAGCACTGAGCGCTCGCTAAACGTGCACTGGTGTTGCAACATGCAGGTGATTTACCAGCAGCTCTGTTCAGACCGGGACTGTCAAACGTGACTAAGCAGCAAAGCCGCTCATAAGTTTCTACTTTACTTTATCTGACAAAAATGTGGGGCTACTGGCTTTTTGCAAGCCGCGTATTTGTTACAAAATGTCATAGTTTCACAGCAGTCTTCAGATGGGCCAAGTGCTTGAGCAGGAACTTGCTCCTAACTGCAGTGTCTCTCTGCCCTTTTGCTGGGTGGAAGGCTGGCTCGTTCTGGTGAACTGAAGGTGTTGGTGTTATGTTGGTGTTAACATCATGGAGAGCACAGAAAAGCTGGGGACTCTTTATCAGCCTGTGTAGATCAGAAGTCAAAAGGCCAATGTATTCAATGTCTTTTTTTCTTTTTTCTTTCTTTTTTTTTAATAGGTGTTCTTAAAAGCTGTTTTTTTTTTGGTGTTTTTTTTTGGTTAATTTCTTAGTGCCCAAGTTCAATGCCTACTTTGGATCAAAGGGAAAGAAAATGTTTTTTTTGCTGGTTTTCCAGTTAAGACAATGGTCTTGTCAAGTGGCTTAGGGCAATGTTTTGTTTTCCTTCCTTGCAGATCTTTGGAAGATAAAGTTCTCGAAGTGCTACTTCTGTGCTTTTCTTTGTTATCATAGGAGTCCTTGAATATCTGAAACGTTCAGAGTGATGAGACTTCCTCCTGCAGCACTGCGCGTGTTGTCTCAGTATTCAGTTTTGAGTAGCCTGAGCCCCTTCCTTTTGCTTCCTTTTTACTTAAGAGTTCTCAGTGAAAATGCGAAGTGATGCATCTCTACTTATCAAGTGTTAATATCAAATGTTAATTCTTTGGGGTCACTGCCTGTTCGTTTTGCTCCTAAAGCCACCTGGGTTGAGCAGCTGGGCACCTGCATCTCGGACAGAGGCTTTCTTGTCGCGTTTCCATACTCTTGGAGAGTATCAGCTTGTCTAAAGCAATGTCGAAACAACGGAGTGGGGGAAAGAAAAGCGACTTACTGAGCTGTCTGGCAATGCCGTGCGATGAAGCAGTAAACCAGTACTCGTGGTTGTGACTGTGCTTGTCGTTTCACTGGTCAAATCTGTGGTTCTGGTAGCGTGGGGAAGGATGCCCGGGTAACGAGAAGGTCTGGAAGCTGCAGGAGAAGGTGAGCAGGCACGGATGAAGGCGTGAACAATGTTTGTGTGTATATATACATATATGTAAATACATATATGTGTATGTGTCTGCCACCTCTGAGGAGAACAAATTCTTGACTGGTGGGCAGGATGTAAAATTTACAGAATCACAGAATGTCTAGGTTGGAAGAGACCTCCAGGATCACCGAGTCCAACCTCTGACCTAACACTGACAAGTCCTCCACTAAACCATATCCCTGAGCTCTACGTCTAAACGTCTTTTAAAGACCTCCAGGGATGGGGACTCCACCACTTCCCTGGGCAGCCCATTCCAGTGCCTAACAACCCTTTCAGTAAAGAAGTTCTTCCTGATATCCAACCTAAACCTCCCCTGGCACAACTTTAGCCCATTCCCCCTCGTCCTGTCACCAGAAAAGCAGCAGTCACAGGGAAAAGACCTACAGATGCCAACAGGAGTTCAATTTTTACAGTACGTCTTCCTTGACAGACCTAATTAGGGAACCAGAGGTAGCACTTTAAGGGGCGTCTCTGATTACCAGCGTGCTCTTCCTGTGTCACCGTGGTAGGAAGACAACAGAAGTTCAAGAAGAAGGTGATGTAGAAGTTGAATTAAGCACTGCCTGGAATCTTTTTTTTAAAAAAAAGCAGACGCAGAGTGTGTTTTTAAGTGATGTCAGGAGTAAAGCAACAAGACTTTTTGAATTATTAATGTACAGAAGAGGATTTTGTTTGTGTAGGGAGACGAGAAGGCTCGGAGATTTGTTTAGGCTGTCATACAGCTCTTTGCAGAGCGGTTTCTGTAACTCTGATGAGGTACGTTGTAAATGAGCCTATTCCGTTTTTTATGTGGGCGTAGGAAAAAATACATTTTTATTGTTAATGGCCCGTTAGCGAGTGTTATGTTTGTTTCCTGTAGAAAGGAAATCTCAGATGGCTTATTCTTGATGATTTTTTAAGATTGACATGATTAGAAGCACAAGAGGAAGTTCTATTAATGAGCTGAATAAACGGTGACGATTCCAAACCTGGGCAATGCAGACGGTCAGATTAGGAACAAAGTTCAATGGGGACAGTTCTTTTTTTTTAAAAAAGTTAATGCTAAATTAACCTTTTGTCATTTGATCTCACCTTTAGGAGTTGTGGTGCTGATAATGAACATGGTTTCCACCTGTTACCGGGTCTGCTTAATGGTTTGGGGTGAAACCGATTTAAAGAAAGGTGCTGAGAGCGCTGGCCTTAGCGAATCCCAGCACTTTGTAAAACGCAGAGGTGAGAAGATAAATTAAGCACAGTTTTATGCTTGATTAATTTAACCAAGTTCTGAAGCATTCTGTCACAAGCTTTCTTGGTTCTGCAGACGTGCAGAAATCTGCTGACCTCTGCAAATGTATCAAAGCTTCCACTTCTATTGTATTACGTATTTCTGTGTTCCGTTCCCTCAGCTCAGCAGCTTCCATGCCAATTAACCTGACGTCCCATTTATTTTGGCTGCTGAAGTTTGCAGCGAAAATGCTAACTGGGTGTGTATAAGGCTTGTCTAGCGGGGAGGTGACTAGAATTTCGAAGAGGGCACGAATTCTCAGTGCTCCGTTCTGTGAAGAGTGCCCACGTGAAGATTTAGAGTAGAATAGAGGTATTAAAAAAGCCCTTGTGTTCTCAGCTGGTTTGAAGGTTAACGTGTGTGTCATGTTTTGGATTTTTCTGCATATGGAATAAGAAATCTTTCAGAGGTTATTTCGTGCTGCACCCGTGTTTCTGGAAATGAATGGTTGGTGATCGGGAGGAGAGGTCCCAAAACAGCTCAAGTCGTGGCAACAAGTATGGGGATCCCCCTTCAATTTAATTTGAGTTGAAATACATAGTTTCTGATGGATTCGTTATAGAAATGGATTTGTGAATTTCTCGATGGACTCTTTATAAATGCCTCAGCTCACTGTAAACAGTAGATGTTGATGTCATGCTCCAATTTCAGACTGCTTTTAATCTCAGTCTGTGAATTTGTTCTTCTGTTCCTACCTGGTAATAAATTGCAAAAAGAACAGGAGCGTAAGTGTTTTCCTGTAGTTTTTCTCAGCTTCTGACATAGCTGTTGACTAAATTAGCTGAGTAAGAAGAGGAAATATTTTCTCTGTGCCTGCCAGGAAACTCAAGCATTAAACAAACTTTGCAAAGCAGCTCAGAGGTACAAGAATTACTTTATCACCGTGTGTTATGGGCAAGTTAAATTATTAAAATGTGAAGTTTCTGATACTGTAGGAAGGAGTTGTGCAGTATTGTTGTGTTTAAAGAATCACCAATGCGTACCTTTTGAATAGCTCTTGATCACATCAAGCTCTTAAAAGCAAGCCTTTGCGCTTCGTTTGCTATGAGGGGAAAAAAACCCAACCAAACAACAACGCAACAACAACCAAACACAAAGCCCAGAATTTTAAATTCTGTATGCGTGAAAACTAAAAATCATGGGACTTTTTTTTTTTCTTCATGTCATTCCATCTAAGATAGCAAATGCATTTATAATGGCTTCCATTCTTTAAGGAAGATGCAGAGCTCTAATCTTGGAGGAGCCGAACAGTGAAAGTATTTTCGCTACCTAATCAGTTGGTGTTTGAATGTGTTTGTGTTAAAATACCTTTATGACGACGTAGCTAACCTCCTCCTCGTCCTTTACAGAAAGCTCCAGCAGGTCAAAGACTCCAAGGGTTTGTGTAGTGGAAGCTTTTTTTGTATCTCATACTAGGCAAATCTTCTGAGAAGTGAGCACTTGCCATCTTTGGAGAACAAGATCATCAAAAAACACTGCTTACTGAGACAAATGAGTTTAAGGAAATGTTTGTGTTTGGGGGATTTTTTTTTAAGGCTGGGGGAAAAAAAGATCTTATCCCAAAGCTTTGGAAAGCAGGAGGAAGAATTATCTCTGTCTTTCTCGATTTTTTTTTTCTGTTTCAGCTGTTAAAAGGTCAGTAAGCTACTAGTTTGTAGAGTGCTGAGGATGGATACCTGCTTCTCAACAGATAGTCAGAGGAAGGAGTTTACACCCCATCTGAAATTCCACAGCAGAGGAATGGCTTGTCAAGTTGTCTGGCTCTCGATTGTCCCTCTGCCCTGCCTTCCCCAGAGGTGTTAAGAGCAGTTTCTACAGGGCATGAAAAACGGGTTTAGATTTAGGTAATGCTTCTCTGGAAATAAAGACAAACTTACAGAAATAAAAACCGCCTTTTGGAGATTTTCTATTGTGGAAAGCAAGTGCTTGGGGAAAAAAAGGCAGACCAACCCACTCAAACGAGCCACTGCTCAGTGTGTACTTAGAGAAAAAAATCAACAGTGCTTATAAGCGTAGGCTTCTCCTTAGGTTGGCTGCTAAGGAGGCTTATCTTAAATATCACAGCTGCCTTTTGAAAGGTGGCTTGGTCTTGAAGTTTTCTTCATTGTTCAGGCTGCTGGGAGCCTGCGGTGTGGCTTCACAGCTGTTCGGAGGCAATAAGGAAACTTGGTGATTTATTTTTCTCTTCTTTCCTGACCCATAAGCACTCCTCTTACATGGGAGTGTATACGTGTGTACGAGTTCCTTATATTCTGCAAGCAATGGAGGAGAGCTAGCTAAAACTATAGGAAAGACTTGGGCTTTGGTAGCTTGGGGTTTTGACCAGATAACTGTTGTTTTTCCCTGTGGGATGGTTTTACTCAGTGTCTTAATTGTTAACGTTTCCTTTTAGGTAGCGGGAATGTAATGTAGAGGACACGAGCTAGGATAGCCGTGAAAGAGAATATTGATTTATTGATTTCAAAAGGGTGGAAAAAAATTGATTAATCTTGGAAACAAAAGAGCTGTTGAACTTGTACACCCAGAAGAGTGCAGCTTAACGATTCCTGATTCTCTTCCTTTTGAGAATCTTTACTGGAAAAGCAGCGTGAGCACAGCGATCAAAACCACCCCAGCGCCTTCAGATCTCCGGTGTCGGCGTGCTGCGTTGGTGAACGGTCTCACGATTCTCCTTGCAGCTCGGGAACTCTCCGAGGAGCTTTGCAGTGTGGTTGGCGGGCTTTGTCCCGAGGAACCTGCTGCTTGTGTGCTGGGTGTCAGCCGTGTGCCTTCGTGTGTTTCCATGACCACTGCATAAGCGGATCTGTGGGGCTGGGAGGCGGTCCCAGGCTGCTGCAGGACACAAGGCAGTCCGACTCCTGGCTTGCACCACGGCTCCATACGAACCAGCTTAAAGAAAATGCTTAGTGATGTTGTCCAGTTTCTTCTTTTTTAATTTTACGTCTGTGCTCTACTGAGGTGACAAAGTAATTCCGCTGATGCTTAAGTAAAAACTTGGTTAACAATATTTTTAATAAATATTTTTAACAAATTTATCTTGTAATCTGGAACCTCGGTTGATAACTTTGAAAATGCCTTTTTATAAACCAAGCGCAGATGGTTTTCTGTCTGAAAAGAGGAAGTTTCAGATACTCAAATCATTAAAATGTTTTATTTTTCTAAGGTTGTCTGAATATTCCAGCTGGATTTTTGGGTTTTGGTTGAGGGCTTACAATAGGCTGAGAAGGAGCTGTGTATTATGTTTTGGTTGTTGTTAATCGTCACACTGAGGTAAAAATGTTGATTGAATAGCTAGCTTCCTTTCTGAACACAAGGGGTTTTCCCCTCTCAGGCTCATTCACTCATCTGATCTGCTTAGCAGTGCTGCGTGTGGCGTTTCGAGCGTGTTCTGGGGAAATACGACCGTGGCCTGGGTTGTCACAAACTACCTGGCAGCTGAAATCTGTTCCTGCGCTTACAAGCAATAGTTTCCTGCTTCGGCTGCGTTGGGACGAATGGAGCAGCACCTCTCAGGGCTGGCTGCCTCCAGAGGAGCAGGACTGTGGAAACGGGCTGCCGGTGAGTCCCCCAGCAATAACCCGGCGTGATGCCAAGCATGGGGGGAGACCCCTCCTCGGATAAAGGACCTGAGGCCTGCCCGGTCACTCCTTGCAGAGAAATAAGCTGTGCTCCCTGGGAGGCAGCGGGCAGTGACGCTGGGTGTTCCCCTGCCTGCAGTACGGCCCTGGGGATCCGTAGGGATGTGTGATGGGAGGGAGGCAGGCCTGCAAGTTGGTGCCTATTGTTGGCGACGTCAAAATGCACCGCTACTTTCCCAGCGAAGCTGTTCTTACACGCATTCGTTGATAAAAGATTGGAAATGGCACGAAAATTCCCCTTTCAGGAATCCTTCAAAGGACAGGAGGGACCAGATGCTCCCACTACTTAGAGTACCACTCAAGAGAACCATGTAGAGAAACCAAGTTCAAACATTTCTTCAGACTCCGGACAATGTCTGCGGTTTAAGATCAGTTTATTACAGGCTTTCCTATTTCATTTCAGTTTCAAAACGAGACCTGAGAAAGACATGCTTGTTTTAAATTGTTACTTTCAAGAACTGAGTACAGGCTCTGCAGGCTTCTGCTGTGCCACAAGAGGGCATTTTTGGTGCCAGCTGTGCTGCTGCTAAGGAATAAATGTGCTTTTAAATGTCTCACTTTGGGTGTATTCTTGAAAAATGGAATTGACGTGATGCTTCTTGTCTCCAGGCTCCGTAGTTTCATAACTAAAAAGGAGTAGTTTGAGGTCTTTGTATTCCTAGTTGTAGAGCTTAGGGATATGGTTTAGTGGGGACTGTTAGTGTTAGGTCAGAGGTTGGACTCGATGATCTTGAGGTCTCTTCCAACCTAGACTATTCTGTGATTCTGTGATTCTGTAGTTAGCATTGAATTGTTCAGTGCTTTTTGTAATTATGTAAAGCCGAAGTATTTAGAGTAGATTCTTTTAGGTTCTGTCTTCTGTGCCCGGTTAGTAAATACATGATTAAATAAATGATCTGCCTAGTAGTGATTACAAAGAATTAAATGGGACATGGAGAAAATACGATGCTGTGGGTCTTTCTGGAACAAGTAACTTTAAGGTGATTAAGCGTGGAGGATTGTACTCATGAGAGCAGTGTATCCTTTTGTTGTAGTTATATAGAACACAGGAATAATAAAAGTAGAGGAAATGTAACTGGGAGTATCGTAATTACTGCAGTGTGCTGTAACTAACGCAAGATACCATCGTGCTAACATTTTATAGAGTTCACATTCTATTGCTGTCAGTCAGCAATGTGGTAAATGGGAGATGTAATTGGACTGCACGCGGTGAGTATGACATGCGGTGTCCTTCAGAGACGCCCACCCTTGCAGTGGGACAAGCCAGGTTCTTCCCATGACCCCGGAGCCCGATGCCTGTTGCGTCTTCCCCGCGGGTGGATGCCATGCGCCGTCGCTCAGCGGTGCCAGGTCCGTGTGAGCATCTGTCCTCTTACCAGTGCACAGGCCTCTCCTGCCTGGCTCTCCTCTGCCGAGAGGGCATGCTGAGGCACTGCGGTGGCTCGTCCTCATCCCCATGTCCCGTTGTCATGGGGGAACGGGGCTCTCTGCTCAGAAAACGGAATGCTGGTAGAGTTTATCCAATACGAAATCCCTCTGGTTTTGTGCATCCCTTAGGAAACGTGGCAGTGAGGAAGAGCGCAGAAGCCAGATGAATTGTTCTGGCGGGTTGGACTTGTTGTGCCAGCTCAACTAATCTGCAGGGGCTTTCCGATCTCACTGAGCATAATTGTGGTAGGATTTAGTTTGTTTTTCTTTTTTTAAATGTGTTGATTTAAGCCTTGCAAACCATTGCTCATGCTTTCGGGTTGGTGGGGAGGCATTTACAAATACTACAAAAACAAATGGAAATGTGAAGCAACAATTCTGTCTGCAGCTAAACACAGATAGGTTGATTAACATAGCTTTTGCTCAACCAAGTTCACAACAGAAATGAAACAAACAAGCAACACCCTTCCTATGCCTCTTATAATCAACCCATGCATTATTAGTCTCAAAGCATTAAGGTATTCCACAGATTGAAAATAAATATCATGTCTATGTCCATGAAAGGTTAAGGTACGGGAAGACCTTTAGCTTTATTTACTTCAGTCACTGGCATTTTTTGCTGTTGAGCTAGCATTCCAAAATACACAGGTTCAGAAATCAAATTCATACTGAAGTTGTGCCTTTAAAAGTCGGTAGTCAGTCTGGACGGATCGGAGAGCTGGGCGGTCACCAACCGCATGAAGTTTAACAAGAGCAAGTGCCGGGTCCTGCACCTGGGACGAGGCAACCCTGGCTGTACGTACAGACTGGGTGATGAGATGCTGGAGAGCAGCCCCCAGAGAGGGATCTGGGGGTTGTGGTTGACAGCAAGCTGAATATGAGCCAGCAGTGTGCCCTGGCAGCCAGGAGGGCCAACTGTATCCTGGGGTGCATCAAGCACGGCATCGCTAGTTGGTCAAGGGAAGGGATCGTCCTGCTCTGCTCTGTGCTGGTGCGGCCTCACCTTGAGCACTGTGTGCAGTTCTGGGCACCACAGTACAACAAGGACATTCAGCTGTTGGAGAGTGTCCAGAAAAGGGCTACAAAGATGGTGAAGGGCCTAGAGGGGAAGACGCGTGAGGAGCAGCTGAGGTCACTGGGCCTGTTCAGCCTGGAGAAGAGGAGGCTGAGGGGAGACCTCATCGTGGCCTTCAGCTTCCTCATGAGGGGGAGTGGAGGGGCAGGCGCTGATTTGTTCTCCTTAATCACCAGCAATAGGACCCAAGGGAGTGGTGTCAAGCTGAGGCAGGGGAGGTTCAGGCTGGACATCAGGAGGAGGTTCTTCACCGAGAGGGTGGTCGCACACTGGAACAGGCTCCCCAGGGAAGCAGTCACTGCACCAAGCCTGTCAGAATTTAAGAAATGTTTGGGCTGTGCTCTTAGTCACATGGTCTGAAATTTTGGGTGGACCTGTGTGGTGCCAGGCGTTGGACTTGATGATCCTTATGGGTCCCTTCCAACTCAGGATATTCTATGATTCTATGATTTTAGTTCACTGCATCAGGAAAACAGAACTGTGCTGTTGTTCTGTTCTGCAGCATGTCTGCGTGGTTATTCGAAGCGTGGTTGAAGCCTTCTGAATACTTCTTGTGGAGGGGTGCACTGGCGCTAATAATTTTCTTACATCAGCTGAATAACATGGATGCTAACTTTTAATAACGCTGTTCTGTAAGATTTGCCATGGTTCATTATGAAAAGCATTCATTCTCCTGCTGACGTGGTTCTCTCTTGGGATTTTATTTTATTGTGCTGTATATTTTTCCTGAAATTTATGTGCTTTTGCACTTGGCGTGCCTGGTTTTGTAGCTTGCTTGCCTGTAATGAGATTATTTCTTCGCTTGCTTTATTCCTTTAAAAGAAAACCTACTTTATTGGCTTAAAAAAAGGATGTGAAAACACTGTTGTAATGTACGTGCTTTGCGAAAAGAAATAGCAAACTGAATGCGTGCTGAGAGAAAGGCTGTCCTGAGCAGGTTGTTCTGAGATTGGGCTGAGCAGTGCTCCTGTGTCTTCGAACAATTTCACTTGGAGGCTGTTGCGGAATTTTAATCTCGTTGGAATGAGCAAGTGCGTGTGCTGGTGACTCGCGGTGTTTACTCCTTGGGAACAATGTTTTAGTCATTAGGAAGAATTTATTAATGCTAGGGCGGTAGTTACAAACATTTGACGTATTCCTAGTTTCCCAGTTTTGGATGTTTTTAACTTGTTTCTGCACCAAAGTGCAAAAAGCACTGGTTCCAAACTAAAGCTGGGTTCTTTTCACAGCGTTAGGGGCAACGATCAGAAATGTAGAAAGCTACTGGAGATTGGGGTTTGCCGTGTGCTTTTAAAGAAAGTGTGTCTGAACAAAAGTGAGTAAAGGCTAATCGGTCTTTGGCTTCCTGGATTCTTAAAGCGTGTACTGTCATAATTGGCACCAAGTAATTATCATTTTGAAAGTGCTAATTGAGGCTTTGCTTGGATTACTCATGGAGTCTGTGTTGTCCTCCTCTATAAATTCTGCTATAAACTGGTGCTGAGCTGCAGGGGAAGCTGGTGGAGGTCCAGAGCCGTACACCCCTGCAACAGATGTACGTGCCCACAGACCCACGCGTGGCTCGGATCTCGTGCTGCCAACGAAGCGCTCTGCCGGCATCCCTTCTGCTCCCAGTCGAGTCTGGGAACGATGACAAGTTGTGCTAGCTCTATTTAAAAACAAACACACCTCTTCCCACACACACACGTGTGGAGATGACAGGCCTTACCCTCAGCATCGGCGAAGAACTACAGAATTTGGATCCATACACGTGAGGAAAAACCACGTGAGGTTTGTAGAAAGTAAGGCTCTTTACGTGTCTTGTCACAAGTCACGGTCTTACAGAGATGCTGCTGTGTTGTCTCCAGTGGAGACCTGTCCAGCAACCGAGCAGTGGGTTGCAGGGAGCTTCTGTTAAAGCTTCGTAATTGCTGAAGCTGTTGGAGAGTACAATAACGGGCCCTTGTGGTGTAGAGTATTTGCAGTCAGCCTTCGGCGGACCAGACAATGATTCCTTGTGTTCCTATGTGTAACGTGAATGGCACTGCTGGAGTAACCCTGTTTAACTTCTGATGCCTTCCAAATGGCTTTGCAAAACAGCATCTTCAGCTAAGATGATTCATTATTGAATAGGTTGTGCTTTATAATAAAGCCAGAGTATTTTTCGTAATAGTTTTCTAATTTAACACTCTAACTTCTTTAGAAAAGCTCTTGAGATGTTCCAAGTCATACGTGCTTTGTACACTTCTTCACTGTTAAAACAATGGATGGTGTTTGTATGCTGCCCAAGGCATTTTACAGGGAAGGAATTAGTGGAGGGACAGAATGTGAGCGACTGTTCCCAAACACCCCACGGCTGGACACGAGCCTTGCTGCGACGCTGTGAGGAGACTCGGCAGCGGTATCCGGGTCTATAAATGAGTAAACAGTAGTTCTCACTTTACTTCTGGGATTACTGTATCACTTTTTGTGGGAAATCAAATACAGCAGTTACCAAAACAACCGATATGGCGTTACGGGATATAACGAGCATGTCTGCTTTGTGGTTTAAAGCCAGGGCCAAATCCTGGGAACGTTCATTTGGCCGTGATGTACGTGTCGCTGCTTGCGGTGCTTTTCAATGTATCATGTGCTGCTCTTTTATTGCAGGCAGAATTGTTCGGTGTACAGAGTACAGCGCCTCACCAAAGGCACTGTGCTTTAATAAAATCCTCTCTATGTGACATTCCAGGGGTTTGAGAAGGAGAAAGCAGGGGAAAATAATTGTATTTACCCCGGACAAAAATAACCTTTTGACTCGAACTACACGTCAGCATATATGTCAAAGCTCGGCTTGTTTACAAAGTCTCTTCGACAAATATTTAATAAACAGAATAAGGAAAAGTTTAACACCATATTAATGATATTTGGCACAAAATAAGGTGTCTGTACCACCTATGCACTAGGTGTACATGCTGTCATAGATAAGGGCAGTTGCATTTGCTGGCCTATTTCCTTGGTGGTTGCTGGGGGGGGGTGTTGGTATCTTCAGCTGTAATGGATGATGTCTTGGTTCGTTAATGAACATAAACATTTTTTGGTGATGATTCAGCTGACGAGACGACCTCAATGGTGCCTTTTAAAAAAATGTAATTTCTTTAGCAGTTCATGTTCAAACTCCTCCTGTGTTTTGTGGCATTTCTTTAGGCCTTTTGTTTTTAAGCTAAATAATGAAATTGGATGATAGGCTGTGTGTCCACAGTTTTGAATCTCGTTGGAGTCGAGCTTATGTGAAAAATTATCAAATGTATCTAGCTAAGCAACTCACTTTTGAGAAAATAGTGACTGCTGCTTATTTTGGAAGAACATCACGACTGTAGAGGTTTCATATGTAGTTAGATCCTAGTCTAAGGATTTGTAGGAAGATGGTAGGTTGGTTTTCTATACGCACACTTAATTTTGTGCGGAAGACTTGGGTACATCTCGTCACGTGTTAGGTTAGTACGGCTCACAGTAGTGCTGATGTACATGTTGGTCACGTCCTGCGGCTTTTAACGTGATTGTAGCACACTTGTTGCTTTGTGCACGAGGATTTGCTAGGTCTGCCTAGCTGTCACTGTAGCTGAGACTTTGTGTGACCACAACTTGAGTTGCATCACGTCAATATAATTAACTCTCATTATGCGTGCCTCGTAAGTTCCATTCAGTTATCTGAGTTGTAATCATCCGAAAAAGTAGTGGAGATACTGTTGTGTTCTGCAGCCACGCAGAAGAAACGTAGGAATGTGTAAACAGTGCTGTGATTTGTGTCGGGCAGTGCTGGAGCTCGGCAGGCAGCTCGGCAGCCTCCAGGACAAGGAAGCCAAGAGTCTTGCAAAGAAGAAAAAGGAGTCGGTAAGCTGCAAGGTTATTGACTGTGACTACATGTAGAAGGAAACGCAGAGGGAAATGCTTCACAGGAGAGGAACTGAGCGTACTGCTTTTTTTTAATATTAATTGTGTAGATAGAGATGTGTCCATTGCTCCTACGGTGATCGCTCAAAGAGTCCTCTCTTGAACCAGAAGTCAAAGTTGGCAGTTCAAGAGCTTTGTAGGTTGCCTGTAAGCAAGGTACGGATCCTGAAACTACGCTTTTCAGATCCCACCACCCTTCTCACCAGTGTTGTAAAGCCGGTGAGTTCTCCATGCCCACAGTATTTATCCAGAACGTGCGTGTCATCCTTTCTGATGAGATTTCTACCACAGTACCCGTCAGTACTGAGTATTAGTGACTGTAGGTAAAGAAAGGAGGAAAACATTGCTTGGGAAATAGAGCAAAACTTTTAAAAAGCATATGTTTGTTTACTTGCACGCTCGAGATTAGCATGCTTGAATGAAATGCTGAATAAAAATTAAAGGTTTTATTCTGTTGTTTTATATCCCATGCCTTGACTTTTTCTAGAAACTGTTTCCATTCTCTGAGGTAAGGCCACAATCTGTCTCTCCCTTTTCCTTTTAACAAGCTTTTAGT
Organism: Nettapus auritus; assembly: GCA_011076525.1. Lineage (NCBI taxonomy): Eukaryota > Metazoa > Chordata > Aves > Anseriformes > Anatidae > Nettapus > Nettapus auritus. Next base: position 59,508,032 of record CM021769.1, read on the forward strand.
TATATTCTTCAAAGTAAGCTGAGTGTGCTGATGGTTGGGAGAATTCATAAGTGAAGTTTTAAGCGATGGAGAACGAGGAAGGCCAAACAATATTCTGTTGAAGTGACAAAACTAAATGTATTGAAAATTAATGTATGTATAATTGCATAACAATTGGGCATGTTGCAGATTCATTTCTGTATGTTGTCACACTCTTGACATGCATTTCTACTGCAGCTTGACTCTTGAGGTGTGCAAAGGAATATATTAAAACTGGGAAAACTTGACTCTCACAGTTCTGTATTTTAAAACTGAATGTATTTATGAAGGAAACATCATTTCTGCCTATGCAGAAAATATCTTAATTTAACATGGCCAAACATCTTGTAAAAGAGTCATGTTTTTAGCCTATGTGGAAGACTATGTGTTGATTTAATAAGTCATTACATTTAAATAAATAATTAAAAACTTGCAAGCTTTAGAAGAGAGAAGCTTCCAGGTGTCGGGTGAATGTTGTGTGGTTGTATCTGTCAGGATAAATAATACTGTGCCATCGGAGGGGATTCAACTGTCCGCTGGTCTTGGCTGAAGAACATTTAGCTGTTGATTTAATAAATTATGTTGGTGTGCATGACTAGCTCAGCTACTGACGTTCAGAGACGTACAGGTGAATCCCATGCTCTGTCTTAGGTGAAAACTGAACGTGCAGCTGCTTCCTACCAGCTTACGCAGCCTGTACAGGTACAGGACTAGAAGAGTCCCTTACTGCTCTAACTGTTCTGGGTAAACAGCTTTTCTTTCCCAAATGCTTTCAGTGAACCTCCTAAAATGAGTACCCGCTTGTCAATTCTGGGGCTTGTTGATTTGGGTCCAGAGGGGAGAACTTTCTCCTTGTTAGGCAGTGCTTTCAGCTTCCCCTTAGCGTGGGACTGATGGAGGAATGAGTATTTATGAAAGAAAATAGTAGTGTTGGCCTTTTAAAATCCATGTTACTCTTTCAAAGTGAATATTTGCTCCTGTGTTGTAACATTTCCTATTCTTTTCTTATTTAGTTAAGATACTCTCTGGGATTAATCAAAGTTTTGATTCTAAGCTGATTCAGGTATCTTGCTGGTTTTCGGTGTTTGGTTTGGCTCTAAAATGCATTTGCCTGCGTACAATTAGGCTGTTCAATGAAGTCCCTGTTTTTGCTTCTCATTTATCACAATAGCTGTTGTGAGCTTTCAAATTCCAGAGCAGTGGCAAAATGCTGTCAGCCTAAGTGAGAGAGGAAGAACAAGGGTGGCTGCAGTCCGAAAATCCAGGAAGAAAGCACTGGGGGTACTACAGCACCTAGTTTGAAAGCCAGATGGTAATAAAACTCTTCTTCAGATTGTAAAGCGTATGGGAAGACGAAACAGGGCTTTGGAAAACAACTGACCTTGAGTTGTTTGGTGCTTTTGTTTTCTCTCGGGTACTGCTTGCTAAGCCTGCTCTCCTCATCCCATTCGAAGCATGTGCATGGTATTTTATGAGAAGCTTTAAATGGTGCCCTGAAAAAAATCTTGGTGCTTTTAAACACTTGGCAGGAATTTCTTTCTTGCGGTGCTGTTTTTATTAAGGGGGGTACTATGTGCTTGTGCCACCAGGCAGTGGGCTATTTATATCCAGCACGTGGAAGTGTCAAAGGAATTAATGTGCTCCAGTTTCTGAGCATTTCTATAGAAGCAAAGGACAAGAATAGTAAATGATGTGTTTTTACCACTCCGGCTCATTAAAGGTACAGTCTCAAGCTTGCTGATTTTGGTGGGCTTTGGAGTATTGTACGACTGAGTTATGGAAGCCAATTAATTCAACTTCTTCACCATCATTAGAAGAGCAAGGTGTGAAGTCCCACCCTGGCTGCTGTGGATGAGAAGAATGCAAATTAGCTAGCTAGTAAGTTTCAGGAGGGACTTCAACTGATTTAAAACTGAGCTGTCAGTGAAAGGGATGCTAACATTTCCTTTACAGCCCTTCCCAACCCGTCCTGGAAGGCTTGTTGAGCAGCCTGATGCTCCAGCTCACTTCTTTGATCTAGGTGAAAAATAAACCCTGTGAGAGATTAGTTTCAGCCGAATCATTTGCTCCTCACCTCACTGGATGGCTGCACAAGCACCAGTGGTGGTGCTGAGCAAGCACTGGGGACACAGGAGGTGGGACCGTGCTTTTCAGTAGCGATGGGACCTTTGTTGGACTTAAGCCCTTTGCTAAATGTCCATTTAGTGGCACTGCATGGCAGGTGAGAGTTCAGTAGCAGAGGTTTAGAACACCCAAGAGACTCGGCGTTCCTTGAGATTTGGCAGTTGTCCTTGAACAGCTGCTTTATATACTTCCCATCTGAATTGGATTATCTTTTTACGTTCGTTTTCTGCAATATCTCCTGCCTAACCGTAGCTTTTTACACCTGTCGCATCACTGAGCCAAACTGAAATAGCTTCAAGTAAATAAAAACAATGTATAAGTAAAACAAAATAGTTTACCTGTGAAAGCTTACCTTGGTTTTCATGTGAGCTTTGAAATGAATTCAGTATGCCAAAAATCCTCTGGCAGGGATAGGAAAAATTAACAATTTTTTAAATGATGTTTAGGTTTATGAGAAGAGCTTTAAGCTCTCGAGTGTTTTTTTTTTTTTTTTTTTTAATAAATGTTCACTTTACAAATGCTTTTAGTTAATGGATTCCTCGTGCAGTTTTGAATACAGATGTGCATGGTTTCAAAATAGCTTAGGCTTTAAAGTAGCATTTACGGAGTCTGATTGTTGCTTAAGGATGCATGGACACTCAGGCTAGGTCACCGATAGCTTCGGATCCATAGTTATGAGAGATGTGGTAGCACTTGCCGTTTGGTTTTTAGCTCCCTTTGAGATTGGGAAGCTGAGTGTCTTTTTCTAGAACTTCACAAACCACTGTTTTGGTGTGGAGAGAGTTACTTCTGCAAAAGTTGGATGTTTTTGTCCTCTCTTCCAAACAAGAAATACAAAGGAACACTGAAATCTCCAGCCGCGGTGGGTGTTTGTGGTTTCTGCAGGGACACCACGTACATTCCTTCTCGTGGAATGTACTTGGTGTGGCATTTCACAAAACGGGGCGCCTAACAGTTCCGGAAAAGACCGGCTTATTTCCAAGGATGCCCCTCCTGCAAGATGGCACGGCTTTCCTACGGCTCGAGAGAAGACAACGCTAAGGTAGAAAATGAGATTGTGCAGCTGCTGAGTGCTCTCCGCAAATCCGCAGCCTAAACCGAATTACAGGTGGCGTGCTTCTGGGTGTCCAGCAAGCAGGAGGATCGCCTGGCCGTGCGTGGTTCCTGGTGAGCAAACTGAAGTGATTTCTCTGCCTATGTAGCAAGGATTGGGTTTTGTTTAAGTATTTGTGTAGTCACGTTGAAAATTGCAGGTAATTTGCAGTCTGCTGCCGTCTGCTTCTTATGCTAATACGGTTTGGTTTGCAGGGGTGTTAGAGGGAAGCCTGTTGTTGGGTTTGTTGATCTTTGGGGTATGGACGAGCTGCAAGGTAGTTTTCACAGATGGCAAAACAAACTCAGGTGTCTGACTTAAGGTGGTGAATTTGGAAGTTGTACTTCGGTAACTCAGTGAAATCCAACAAAATGATGTTCGGGTAGCCCCTTTTCGACGAGGGGCTAGGATTTTCAGTATTACAAAAAGTAGTTCAAAAAGAATGAAATCACAGAAGCAAATTAGATACTCAAACTTAGACAAAAATATACTTACAGATTTGGCAGAGAAGCAGGGTATAATAATAGCTGTTTCTGGATATATTTTACAGAATGTGTTTAAGCCAAGAAAATTTCTTGATGACTCTGTGAATTAGAATGGTATATGGGTATGTATGGTCTCAAGTATTCTTGAGACATTGAGAGAACAGCAGTACTGAAATAAAGTGTATTAAAAATTCTTATCCGAGCCTGTTTTAGAGAGGCATCACATTTATAGTAGAAATAACTTTGAAACCTTCATGCCTCGAAGAGCTCACTGTTTGTACCTCTTTCGGATAGGTCAAGAGCATTAATAGCGTAATTTGACTTTTGCATCTGTAATTGCTACTATAATAATTTTGGCTTCTGTAATTGTTTTTGTCAGCCTGTGCTTTTCTCCAGGAGCCTGTCAGTCCTCATCAGTGAACCAGCTTATTTTGGTGTTCCGTGTTTCTGAGCAGAAGGTTGTCTGTCCCTTTCCCCCTGCTTTCTTGATACCGCTTGTTCTATAAAACATCAGGTGCGTAGACTCTGTCGTATTTTTTTGTTTGTATTTTTCCTGCTTTCCCCTGTTGTAATGTAGTTGAGAAGTCAAGACCTAGAATGAAAATTACACAACAAATAAATAGCCTTCAAGTTCTTCACCAGGACCCCTAGGCCCACCTGTATGAAGCTGCCTCCAGCCGTTGCTGCAGCACGGACTTTTCCCACCCCAGAAGCAGGAGCCTGCAGTAGTTGCTGTGTGCTGTAGGTTTCCATCAGCATATTTTCCAGCCTGTCGGAAGCCCTCTAAATGGCAACTCTGTCCTCTGGTCTAGTGTTGTTTAAAACCGTGTTTCGTAGCCATTTTCGAAGGCTTAGGAGGCTTGGCTTTTGGTCAGCTCTTGCTTTGGGTTCCTCTTTAGTTCTGTGTTGTGAAGAATGGCTCCAAGGAAGTATGGCAAATCAGCAACCTCCACGGTGTAGGAATTTTAGCATCTTACTGCGCTAGAGCACGGAGTGCTGAGCCGTTCTGTCTCAGTTTGCTTATCTAACATAGCACAAGTAAGGGACTTGGCATATTTGACAAACACGGAAGATGAATGCTTCTCTGTAAAAGGTTTTTGTGCGTGCTTGAAGAATGGTAGAGAGCTCTGTACGAGGTGTTTGTTGGAATCTACATTCTTTGGTGCTTTCCTGTGTACGAGCTAAAATACTTGTAAGTAAATATTTAAGCTTCCAAAAATCTGCTGTTTTTCTAAATCAAGCTACTATTACTGAACTCCATTACTGTCAGTGATCCTATAGCAAAACTTCAGTCAAGTTAGAGTAGAATTAGAAATGAAGAGTTTAGAGAATAAAAAAAGAGGAGGGGGAGAGAGGTTCCTGAGGAGTACTTCCTAGCAGAGGAAGACGTCGTTGCTTGTTTGAGCTGGACAGCTGTGAAACTGTCTTAAGCCAAGAAACAGGCATTGCTCAGCCAGGGCTTGGTTAGCAGTTTGAAGCAGCGGAACAAAAACCTACCCGTAAGTAGACTACTGTGGACTTAAAGAAATCATTTTCACAATCTTAGCAGTTTTTAGCGCATTGTACGTTACACAGTGTAATGCCTTCATGATGTGGGAAAACCATATTCTTTTTCCAGCAAACTAAAACATGACTTGGAGTTTTAAGGCTTTGCTGCCCTCGGCCCTACGGTAATGCTTGTCGTCTCGCGCTCACCACTCGTTTAAAGGGCAATTAAAACAAAAAAAAAAGGTTAAATCTTAGCTCCCATAGCACCTGAGCATAGCAAGCTTGTAGCAAATTATCTTCTAATATGCTTCTGGCTAAGTCTTCTTTTGCATATTCTGGATTCAGAAGAAAATAGGTTCTCTGGATTTTTAAAGGGTTGCCAAATGTTCTGGAGTTGGAGAAGCTGAATTTCACAGGGTCTACTGATACAGTAATTAGTGGCACGCTGTTTTGAAATAGTCCTTTTTTTTCTTTTCTTCACTGAGTTACATTTCTATGGAAACAGATACACTGTAAAATTCTTGTAGAGAGGTACTTAAAATTACGAGGTAGTAATAATAGCATCTGAAGAAAAGATGGAGGTAGCTAAATTAAGCGTTCCTTTAACTTTCTTACATTAACAGAGCATGTAGCAGTCTTGTTCATGTGGCAGGTCTTTGCTGCTGTGATGTATGGGGGTGTAGTTATCGCAGCGTTACACATGGGGAAAAAAACCTCCATTTACCAGTAACTAGCGGGTGACTTTCTCTGGTGTAGCAGTTAATTGGTATCCAGTGACCTTGAGAATATTTCATTTCAGAAGAATTACCGCTACATATAAACGCGCTGTTTTCCACATATCTTACTTCATCTGAGGTATTTTGTTTGAGGGTGGCAGTGCCCGTCTCATCTCTGGTCTGTTCTATGACGGTTTTGTGAACCATTTCAGGGCTTGCCATTCCTGCCTGCCAGTTTTGAGCTGGTAACCTCCTTCCTCCAGGAAAGCTGATGAGAAAGCAGCACAGGTGAGCCCACATCCTGCCGGTAACCTTCCTGTGCTCCTGTAGCTTGGCAGGTAGCGGCTGTCTCTTCTCCAGCCGGCAAGCAGCAGCAGGGAACAAGCGGTGAACTCCCCACGACTTCGGTTGAAGGTATTACCGCTTTGGCCTGCCAGCCCCCAGCGCAGAAGGCAGGTGAAGAAGTCTGTCTGTTGGACCCCTGAAAATTATTTTGTTTCTTAGTTTCATGTGATATCCCCTCATTCCTGTACCCAGTTATGTTCTCTGGGCTGTGGAGTAGGGAATAGTCTTGGTGAGATGGTGGTTAGCAGAGGACTGGAAGACTGAAGCCAGTAGAAGAGCTGTGAGACTGCAAATATAACTGCACCGCTAAATATTTTAACTAGAGAACTAAAGCTACCTGGAATCGTTGTGCGGGAGGCTTGGCAGGGGCACTGGTGTCTGCGTGCTGTGCTCGTAGCGATCTAAAAAGTTTTCCAGGAAAATAATAATTTTAAAAAGCTCTAAAACTACATTTTAATTTAGAATGCAAAAAGATAATATGAAACTATCGTGATTAGTTATACCGGGCTTAAACTTTTAAGTCCTTTAAACTTTTAAGTCCTTGATACTATTGAGGCTTCTGATTACATTATCAAAAGATAATTGTTTGAATCCTTATTCATGTTGATGCTAATGCAGGCACACGTCAAATATGCCATTGGTGACTGCTTTCTATCAGCGTACTGATTGTAATAACCTCTTTGTTTCCACTTGAATTTTTTTTCTGAACATGAGCTCGTGGTTTTTCTGCAGCACTGTAGAAGACAAACGCAAATAAAGATACCGTGGTTCCATCACTGCTTTCTTCTTGACTCAATAATTAGTATTCTGATGGCTTGTTTTAAGTGATGACTACCAATGGCATTTGTTGGTATCCTGAGCGAGAAATGAAGTCAAGGAGCAGCTTTGTGACAAAAGGACTGTTTACTCCTTGCAAGGTGTGCTGTGAGATTACATGGCTCTTTTTTCATCTTTTCCGTATTAAAAACAGCGAGTGTGCGGTACCACATTTATACAGCTGAGCTTCACCAGATTGATTGGATACGCACGTAAATTGCATTTGTAATACTTCCCCAAACCATGTCAGTGACAGCTTTCAGACTTCAATATCGCTTTGCCATTTCATGAATTTTACAGAAGAGCTATTTGGCAGAGAAGATGGAATTTCATGAACACGTTACTCACCAATCTTCAATCAACAATGCATACTTTTAAAGGGTATGGGCTTGAGAATTATGGCTCTTCATTCTTTGATTTATAATACAGATGCCTACAGTAATAGCTGGCTTTCATTGATAAAGGCCAGTAACCAACCCAATACCTGAAAGGCTGACTGTAGCCCATGGATAAGGCCAAGTAATAAATTTTGCCATAGAAACTTGGTCCTAGATATGTCGTCCTTTAGCTCTATAGAGAGAAGAGCCTGTTTATCCATCTTTAGAACAAACCAGCAGTTGCCAGTCCTTTCTAAAATTTATCCTCTCTGCTACACTGAGCAAACACAAGAAAAAGGTTTCTTTGTTAGGGACTGTGGTATTTAGTTCTTCTTACTGATTAATCTGTTCCGTATTATCTTGAGAGAAAAAGCTTCCTCTTTTCTTAAACCGTTTGTTTCCATGGAAAATTTTTGCCTTTTAAAGATTATTTTAGATGTTATTTGTAAGATCTGACAGAGATGTTTGAGATATTTGCAGGTTGATTGCAACTTGAAATAACAATTAAAAAAATCCAATTAGAGTTAGTTGGAGCAGAGAGTGGTTGGTAAGTATGCTAATTACTCTTCAGCTTCCATTGTCAGTTGTTGCCTGTGTTCATGAGCTATAAAATGTGAATAAAATGGATGTCTTACTCATGAAGATTTGGAGGTCCAACTAGGTGCTGATCTTACACACCGCTCTTGTATTTCACAGGGAAGAGAATGTATTACCAGCCTATCATCTGCGAAGGAGATTTCTGTTACAATGAACCTGCAGCAAGCTACTACATCATTTTGAAAAGCCGAGAATTTGAATTTTAGACTGTTGTGCTGTAAGAAAGGAAGAAAATCTCATTCTTTTATGAAACAGTTCGTGGGAAATCAGCTGTCAGGATGCTTGCTGTGCACTTGGGGTTACCTTCAGTAGCCCATAAGCGGGTGGCTAGCTGATACCACTGTGTGAAAAGCTAAGCTTTTGGCTCTGTCTCTTAGGGTTTAATTCAAATCTTGGAACTGATTTCATTTCAGAAACTATTATGCCATTTCTTGAGCCTTTTCAGATCCCGGATAGGGATTGTACTGGCCCGCTTAGACGATGCAAAGACAGACACGTGAGGAGCTGCAATGGAAAGGTTAGAAAGGATAATGAACTTCTTTTGTCATCCCTTGGCTCCTCTGCTGAGTGGAGGAATGGCTCCAGCTGGGTTTCTGCACGAAGTGAAATAGGTTCACGCTCCTGCATGTGCTTAGGATTCCTGTGTTCCGACAGGCTGCCGTTTTCTAAGCAGGGTACAGGCACAGCTGTGTATTTAAACTAGTACAGAAGGCAGCTTCTCAACAAAAGGAAACAGATTTTGCAGAATGAGGTATGATTGTGAACTAAGAAAAGACTTTTAAAATAAAAGTGTTTTCCCCTTTCGCTTAAGCTTTTATCCTGCCTGAGCTTGCTCACGCTGGTTAAATAGGATGGTGATGCTTCTGCATCATAACCAGAACTCAGGAAAAAAAAGTTCTTAGTTTTGATCTATTTCTGCTAAAGCTGTTTTAACAGAAGTGCCTGAAGTAAATGAGCGTTACCACTTTTCCAGCAGAAGCTGGATCCAGTTGCTCCTTCTCATGGGCTGTCTGTTGGTTACGGCGCTGGCTGGCTGAGGTCTGACAGCTGGGGAGGCGCTCACGGGACTTCTGGCATTTTCTGCTGGCCTTGGGGGTACGTGGGGTGGCGGTGCTCTCACCGTGCTAGAAGCAAAGCCACAACTGCCTGTCTGGCTTATCTGATGGCTGTTGGTTCAAACCCGCTGAAATTAGAGCTGGGTTTCCCTCGCTGCACTTACCAGTCCCCTAATACCACAGCCACATGGATTTCACTTCTTGAAGCGCGCGCTTCAGCTCCGCAAGTAGGTGTTTGTGCATTTTGAGAAGTTTTGTGGCTTCAGAGATACAAGAGGATCCAAAATATTGTTATACTTAATGAACAGTCATGAATTCTTTGCGTGAGCAGCGTTATGAAGGACGAGTAACTGCATGAGTTAGCTTTTGGAGGCTGGTGTCTGCAAGCCACTACTGACTCAGTCGAGCTCTCTGATTTTCACCACATCACTTGAACTCCCTCGTGGACTGATTAACTGGCATCTGTTTCGTTTTGTTTGTCCCTGGAAGGGTGAGGGTGTTTGTTTCCATTTTCCTGCACCTACCAGGCTGTGTTAGAAATGAAGATATTTGGGGAATGCTGTTCGAAGTTCTGGCTTGCACCCACCCGCGGCAATCTAGCATCTGTTGGTCTCCTGCCATCCCTGCCGTCTGATGTAGGCAACTTTCCCTCCTCTGGTATTTGTGTTGGTTTGTTTTCAAACAGGGCAGCCCTACACCCTACAACATAAGGGGCTGATCGAGGTGCGTGTTAACGCTTGTCCTTGGTGTGTAGCACGGCACCGGCCGGAGGCAGCGGTTCTCAGCCCCGGCAGCCTGGGGACACGTCGGGGCGATGCGGTGCCGGGCCGTGTTCCCCGTCAGCCACTCGGGGTCACACCAGATCCACCAAGTCCTTCTTTTTACGTGCTCCTGCTTGACGTTTTCTAAATGTGGATGATGCAGAATGGCGCATGACATACGCAGTTAACTGTGAGTGTTTCAGCAAGACTTGAAGACTCTTTAAAATATTTCCTTGTCTTTTCTGGCAACACCTGTCGTGATGTACCCTGGCACTGAGTTTTGTCTTTTTCACTTCCATGTCCGATGAAAAATCACCTCTGCAAAACAAAATCATCTCTGCATTTATGTGCTTCAGTTGTTAGCTCATGCTTTGGATCTAATTTTGAATGGTGTATTTCCCTTGTTTTGTAAGTCTGTGCATTTCTTTTACTTAAAGTTGCCTTTGAATTATGTCCTGCATAGGGAACTCAGTTCAATAATTAACAAAATTCCTTTGTGCTACATTAATTACACACTTCCACCTCTATTAAAAACAAACAAACACTCTGCTAATCTGTAACAGTCGTATATAAGGCTGGGGGGGAAAATAACTTGGGAATTAAAATTTGTCTTGCCCAGTTCACCTTTTTATCAGATTCCCCCCCGGAACTGACAAGCTGTCATGCAGTTACTCCCGCTTCTTTTAAGGTGATTTTAGGCTTTTCTATCTCCACATGGCCGTGACTATTTCATTATATGTTTGAAGAACTGCTTTGTTGAAAATGGTGGAAGTCATGGTTTCTAATAGCTTCTGGGTAATTATTTTATATAACCTCAACTGACCTCATCATGTTTCTTAAACCAAACATCACTTAAAGGAAGAACAAACTGCAGGACCCTTACCATTACATTGTCGTTATTATATAATAATACACACAAATGTACGTAACAGAGTTTTAAACCTAGTAAATGTTCTTTTAGCTGAAGAGCTTGGCTTTTTCCTCTGCCCTGTTCTGGTTGTGGCTGTGTGTAACGAGGCAATCCTTTTCTGGAGCTCCAGCTGTTCCCAGCCTGTGCTGCTCATGGAAAAACCCTGCTAGCCGAGGAAATGTGGTAAAGCCCCGTTTCTGTCTTGGCCAGGCTAGGTGTATGGGGAGGAAGAAATCGTGAGGTTTCTGGAGGAATAATAATTCTGTTAGAAACCGTAAACGTTCAGGAGAGGGGCTTTGACTTTACAGCTACTTTGTGTTTGATGTGGTGAGTGTCTGTTTGCTCTGCAGCGAGTATAGTGCTTAAAAGCAAGGATGCTGCTGGTTTGTTTTAATCTCCTTATTGTAAACCCTCAAATTAAGATAGGGTCAGTCTTTCCATTCAGTGTAATCCGAGTCTGATTTGAGAAGATTTGAGAAAATTGTTGTTAACCACCCCGCTTACCATAGCATGGCTAGAATTGCCAAGACGTGGTTAGGAAAAGTTTAACTACATCCAGAAAACCTTTGCTACTGCTTTCGGCTCGTATGTTGGTGTGCACGCACATGTCTTTGCTCTGTCCAGAAGCACCGTGTCACCGGGGCTGCCAGGACATGCGGGGTGCAGGATGCCAAAACGTACTGCACGTTAACCTTCTAGCGTATCTGTCCTGCGTTTTGTGGGTTAAAAACTTCCTTCTATGTTTCTTGCAGCTTCTGTTTTATCTAAACCAGTGTTGCTGTTGTTGTTTTTCCTTTTCTTTCTGGATGTTTGCTCTTTCAGTCTTTGTTAGCGTGTAGGAAAAGGGCAAGTGGCCGTTTATCTTCACTTTGATGGAATCCCAAGACTGCTCCCTTTAAGCAGTGGGTGGCTAATAGGAGATGGTGTAACACTGCAAATTGGTAAGGTTCTTAGGTAAGTTGAAGGAGGGAACACGAAGTGGATAAGAAACAAATCAAGATGCACTTCTGATGTTTCCGTTCTGTGTAGGTGTTCTCAAAGAGAGTGAAGGGCTTGGTGCACTTTTGAAGGCCACATACAAGGACAGAACTCTTGCGATGGAGCAGGAGGATGTGATAGCATTGCTTTGGGACTTCTGGTACTCCTTACCCCTCTGCTCTCCTCTGAGGGTTAACTGTCCCCGTGGGTCTGCCAGCATAGAGCCATTATGTGGGCTCTTCCTAACCCAGTCTGTCAGTGGTCTGGGCTACCTTATGCTCTGTGAAAGGTGAGAAGTATTAGAAGTAAGACTTCCACAATCCTTACAGCTGTCCTGGCAGTTTTAAAATTACTGTTCCTTCTCAGAAAACTGTGGAGTCTTTGAAGCCATGGTGTTGTCCTCTTTGTGAGGGGGGTGAGAACAGACAAAACTTGTTGGAAAATTGTCCTTTGCAAGAATTTCTTGGATCTTGAGTGAAGCCTGAACTGAGGGATTCAGGCCGCCGCGTAGGTCCTGCAGTTGTCATCGACTTCTCAAAATGGAGTATGGAAACGATACCTGACTGAGCGTATGGGGTAGGTGCATTAAATTACACATCACTTGTCTAAATACTCATTAGTGTGGGACTTCTTGAAAAATTGTGTGTGTGAAGTAGTACAATTCTCCTGTGAAACTCTGGGGACCAAATAAGAAGCCTGTGAAGTAGCGAAGGAATGCTAATCAAAGGGGTGAAGAACGAACAGCAGCGGCGGCTCGCTCCAGAGCAGCTGGGATCTCACTCTTTTGTACGCATAGCAATGCCTGTTGTCACTTAGCACTTGATCAGGACGGTTTGTGCTGCCATCAAGAGGAAATTTATTACAAGTAGCTGCTTCTGCACTGTGGTTCTCGTTCATTATTTAAGCAGTTTTAAGACAAGACCGGTGAAGCTCCTTTTAAATTTCCTTGAGTATGCCTTGAGTAGCCAATCTTGGATATTTAAATTAGTTAAAAAAAAATATATCTTTAAAAATATTTCAAGAACCAGCATTTGGGAAATACAAGGTAAAATGTAACAGTGAATCTGGGCAGCTCTGGTGTTTGGGTTTCTGCACTTTTGGTGATTTTTATTTTTTTCAAAGAGATCCAATGAAGCCTGCAGTATACTTCTGAAATTTAGAAGAGGAAAACATGGGACACCTTCTGTAGCATTCTGGATCCATTGTGCTGCTTTTAGCCTGCAATGCAGAAGGAAAAATCATATAAAATAACCCATCATTTTTGATGTGTAGTTTATGAGGTATGTTTAATCTGAACAACCACTTGGAAGCTTCTACAATGGGATGAAAGTGGTTCTCTCTATGTTAGATGGCAAAATTTGTTTGTTGGAACAAAAATAAATGGGGAATGACTTTGTCTTTAGGATGTTTTTCGCAAAACTGACTAAGGAATAAATCAAAATTTCAAGTCTTGTGTATGATCTTAGAGAGTAATAGATTACGGGGTCTCTGGTATTTGCTCTGTGATTTCTCCATAGCACCAAACATTTACCATGTGTGTGGGGAAGGTTACCTTGGGTCTAGAGCAGTCCTTTGGAGGTTTTTTGTTTGTTTTTAAATACTTCCAGAGCCATTATAATTTTGAGTTTCCTACATAATTTTTCTTTCTTTGCCAAAAGCAGAAAACTTAGGCAAGCTTTTCGCGAGGCTTCATGTGGCTTCAAAGTTTGTCTCCGTGCAGAAAAGCAGTTTGGCTTGCTGGTGCTTCCTTCTTTTCTGGATGACATAGCCAAATTGGAAGACAGGTCCACAAATCATCACACGCATCTTACGTATGATCTTGTTCTTTTCTCTTTAAGGGGCATCCGTATCACAGATGCCGTAGTTCAGTGTTCCCTTCTACTAACTTATAAAGCATAAAAGCTGATGCCGTTGTGTTGCTTTTCTCATCGTCCTAGTTTGAAGACTAATCTATCTCCCTTTCCCCCTTTTTAAGTGAGAAAACCACTCAAGTGTAATAGAGGAGCCTTGAAGTAAGTTTGAGATCTTTAATTTGTTGAATTCAAATGCTGGGGGAAAAGAGTGCTCACTCGTTGGAGGCGGAGGTGGTCCTGCTCTGTGTGATTTTGGTAGTATATTTATCAGCCGTTGCCTTTTAGAAATAAAAATTAATGTTAAAACAATTTGTACTTCCAGGTAATGAGATGATTATGATTTTTGAAGAATGGTAAAAATACAAACTTCTAGGCCAGCTGAGAAGAAATGCTTCCACTAGGAAGGGCCAGGATCTCTCGGTCTTACAAACACACAGCAAAACAACTTTGTTTTTTTGGAAATGCCTGAATGTGATGAGCAGACTTCATGTGGTAAATGGGTCCCGAGTTCTGAAGGTGTCTGGGACAGAAGCAGCAGCAAAGAAATGATTGTGGGGATGACAAGGAATGTCTGAAGAGGGAGCAGAACAAAAATGAGTGCGTGACCAGGGTGGGGAGGTTGCGACAGGGAGAGCTGGGAGCCTCTAGGATGGGAAGTGGGTGCTTGAATGTCTGAAATAATTGGATAAGGCAATCTAAAAACCATCTCTTAGCAGGTGTATTGATGAAGAATTCCTATAGGAAAAAAAAAATCCTTGCAGTGGGAGTTGATTTTTCTGATAGCTCAGTGTGGAGAAAGCGTCCACGGCAGGTTCTGAGAAGTGGCTGGAAGGACGGGCAACCAGGATTTCAGCAGTCACACGTAGCTGGGGCACTGCAGGAAAAAATTCCTCCTCTTCCACCTCGTGCACTTTGTGGGAATGAACAATGTGGGAACCGGTGTCAGGTTATGCAGGTAATCGGTGGGACTTTTGGATAAAGTAGAGGAGTGAGAGTTTGTCAGCACCGTGCAGCCGAGATAGAGCAGCTTCTTTCAGATGTTGCTCGAAGCCCTTTGTGTGCTGGTTTCTATTTTTAATGCACCCCTAGGAAGGACCGTCTGGGACGTGTTTGCTGAGGTAACATTATGTAAATCTTATTTCAAAGCAAAAATAAGGTACTGTTGACTAATTAACGTGATGATTCCAGCTTAAAATAGTTTATACTAAGCAGAGATCAGTATTAGTTTGTAAACTTCACAAACACCTGCAATGAAATGTAAAGTAATTAAAAACAAGTGTTGAGCTATGATGGGCTGTAGCTTTCCTAGATCCCGTCGTCTGGTCGGTGTCAACGGAGCCACTTGTGTAGCGTTTACTCCTGGAACCGCTTCTCTGCATGGATTTTCATATCTCATTTATTAGGTAAATCAGAAGTAATGGGAGGATTTCCAAACTTTGAAGCTTTTGATCCTGCAGCGATGAGTAAAATAAAAGCTTAGAGAACAGTTTAACTTCTCAGCGTGTATATTTGGTGACCTGGAAGGGAAACAGAAGCCTTGCAGTTCTCCAGATTTTTTATCGTTTCCCTTAAGAAAAAGAGCATGGTAGTTTTGCCTTTTTTTTACATCACATTTCAGTGGAGTCAAAACACTTTTATTTAAAAAAATGTACGTAACTATAGCAAATATATGCTTATGCTATAAAGACAGACCTCTTTCGATTTTATACTGAAAAATTTTATACTGTGCAGGCCCCTGCTCGCGTCAGCTCCCGCAGCCGGTAAGCACGGCGCTTGTGCCGCCAGGAACGGTGACACTTGCACAGAGGCTGCGCTCTGCACCTGCAGCACGACCAAATTCACCCTAAACACGTCTTCCGCACTGTGATGGGACCGGCAGAGAGTGTGGTGAGTCTCTCAGAGGAGGTGGGCTGCATCACGTGTCGTATTACACGAACAACTTCTTAGAGAAAAAAGGCACAAGTTTTCTTGCAGCTGGATGTAGTCGGAAGAGCTTTAAGGCAAATTTAACAGAAGCAGTGTGGCCTACTTCAATTAGCATGAAACACTAGATGATTATTTTAATACCGGGTGCTGTTGAGACAGAAGAACTTGGCTACCAAGAGCGGTTAGGTTGGGTTTTTTTGGTTGGAAGTTGGTTCCAGAAAACTTAGGAGCAGGTTGAAGTGATCGGACCAGTCCTGAAGGCAGTTTTAACACAAAGCATAACGACTCCTGATAATTTCGTTAAACTAGGAGCAATGGGACATGTCAAGGCTCTTTCAACAAATTGAATATCTCGCAAAATAGAAGAGATTTTGAATTCATGTCTGAGGAGAAATTTACAGATTCAACCCACCCATCCCCAAGTGCTCCAGTGTCAGAAGAACATGCATTAAAATCGTGCCTGCAATAACTGTTTCTTCTCTGCTTAGAGAAATTGATCTGAGGAGGGGTATTTTCTTCAAAGATGCTACTTAATTTGGCTTTGCATAACAAGATGATTAACTTGTTCTAGACGGGATGAAACCCAGAAAGCAATCGTCTGCAAATGTAATTGTGCGAGGCTGCTGTCATCGCCGCAAGAGACGTGTGAACAAGGCCTAACGTAACAAATCCAAATAATGCTCCTCTATTAAAACATCCATTTCCTGGGGTTGGGAACTATCTGGGGTATAATATCTTGATGATAGTTTCTTTGGTATTGAAATTAATTTCTTATATCTTGAAACAGAAAGTGGATCTCCAGCAGCGAGTGGTTCTACCATCAGTGTTACATCAACTAACGTGAAACGCACAAATTTATGTCAGTTACATCAAGCGAGCTGATCACATTTTGTTTCTCTTAACCTACAGAACCAAAGCACCTTTAGTCCTCTGTCTGCGTGCAGCCGGCCTGTTGGGGGGCAAGAGCGAGGGCAGGGAGGTGGGCAGTCTCCGCTCTGGTCTTCGTCCCTCCCCTCTCTTTCTTCCCTAGGCAGAAGGAGGGCAGTGGCGGCGTTAATGAATTTGTCAGCAAATGGGGAGAGAGGAAGCATGGTCCTTTTTAATGACCCTGCTTCACTTCTGAATACTTCTGAATGCTTCGGGCTTAATCATGAGAATGGCTAATGGCTGACTGAAGCTGACGGTCTGTAAACACCGCTGTGCAAAAATATTATCTTAGGTATGTATTGGTGTTCAGCCCTTGCAGATAGATTGTAATGCTTTGTTTGAAAGCCTCTCTTTTTTCCTGCGTTTTGTGTACTGAATGCCTCAGATAATGTCTGGGGTTTGTGCTGTTCTCTTGCTAACTCCTTGGGCTTTTCCATGCTGTAACTTTAAAAGCACGGTGTTGATTTAGTGCCACGTTTTCCAAAGTTTGCTTTGTGATTAGAATACCTGCCTGAGAGTTGAGTGCCGTTATCTGAAATAATTACGGCGATGAGTGCTGGACACAGCGTTAGCGCCCGGTCTCTCCCCGTGCTTACATTCCGCGTTTGTGAAGGACCCCGAAGGGTAGGATCGTTTCTTCGTCGTTGTGGACTTTGCCTCCAAATCGACGATTACTTCTTATCAAAGCGAATAAATATTGCCATTATTTCAAAAGTGTTTAAATAGATTTTATTAGGAGGGGTGAAGACTGGAAGTATTTGTAATGCCTTCTGAAGTCATTAGGTTGCTCTAGCAGTCAGAAGCTGAGTTATGAATGAAATCATGCCTTATCTCAGAAAATATCCAGCTGTTTCTTACCGTGGTAAGTCAGAGACGTTATTATCCAGGTTTGAGTCTACTTGTGCATTTTTATCCTTGTAGTTCTTAAGGAGAGAAATAAAGCTCTTTTGGTGAAGCATCTGAGGTTACTGAGGTATTGTAAGCATGGATCATTTCCCAGGCTTGAGAAGATGATCAAAATATAATCAGTTATTTTATTTGTGTAGGCATGCCAGTGTATGGGTTAAGGGACATACTTTATTTTGCATAGAGCTGCATTTTGTGTCCTCGGAAAGCACGTGCCTTTCTCCTTTACACGCTGCCACCCAAGTTTGGAAGTTAGGGTGCCTGGAGGTATTTCATTGCTTGGCTTGCCGTAAATCCCAATTCTTGCAGAGTTCTGTGCAGCCCATTCGGTCCTCGACAGCCTGACTGTGATTAAAATGTGTATTGTACGTTGTAGGATTTCATGCTTGAGCTTAATTTCTTCCGTTGCAAGGTAGTTACGATAATGGAAACCAAAATAGCATGACTGAAATAAAAGGATTCCTGAGCATTATTTTATTTCCTGAGATCAAAGCGACGTATGCCAAAGTTAAATAAATAAAATAAGTTCTTACACCAATACAGAATGGGGAGTTTAAGCAGCTGAATGTGTAAAAAGACGAGTGTGAATATTTGAACTTCAGAGAATGGAATAGGTTTATCTTGTTCAGTCTGTAGCGCCCCGTTGCCACTTAGAGGCACAAGAATTCACCTAGCAAATGCAAAAGGTAGGCTAAGCAAATTAAGTGTATTGAGTGTATTGAATAAATAAAAGTACAGTAAAAAGCACCATCTGTCTAATTAAGCAAACAAAATATTTCCTCAAGGGTGACGAAGGCTTGATTAAAACTTCGTACACAGCATTTCTGCCTTACAACCACAGGCACCCACCCTGCCTTCAGCAGTCCAGGTGCGCCTGTGGGGACACACGAGTAGAACTCCGTAGATGCAGTCCAAGAACCGAACAAGAGGTTTGGTTTCTTTCTTTTTTACTGCTCAGATCAGAACGCATGAAGGCGATAGTTACGAACAAACACTTAACCTTGAACTGATTTAAATACGGAGATCTCAACATTTTTTTT
This sequence comes from Nettapus auritus, assembly GCA_011076525.1. Lineage (NCBI taxonomy): Eukaryota > Metazoa > Chordata > Aves > Anseriformes > Anatidae > Nettapus > Nettapus auritus. The sequence goes on from CM021769.1 coordinate 59,526,447, forward strand.
TGCGGGTTTAGTGATGAATTTGCTGTCCATCCCATGGCTGAACTGTATTTTTTTTTTCATTCCATCACGACCTTGAACTGATTTCAATATGCTGGAGTCAATACTAAAAATAGTTTATCAAGAATATTCCAGATTACTTGTAACAGTGATATTAACTGAATGCAAGCCAGCTCTGGCTTAGATGCCTTAATTAGGAAAGCTTATTTTGGAAGTGCTTTCATTTCTCACCCTGACCTCAGGAGCTGGTACACCCTACGGTTTCTTTTTATTCTTGCGCTTTTGAGCCATGCCGAATTAAAGAAATTGCCGACTTTGAAGCAAAACGCCAGTGTTTCATTTGTCTCTGGAAGGCTTCTCAATAAGCTGGTATTTCATCTGAGCGATTGTCAAGGCATTAGCCACAGCTGATTTGTCGGTAAGAATTATGAATAGGTCATCGGTATAGATACGAATTTACGGGGGCCGTTCCCATAAAATTCCTCACAGATAAAAAGGATGCTGTGTGACAGTTCTCTGCTTTACGGGACTTCGTCTGATTTACCCCGAAGCCCAAAGATAGACTCGGCCTAATTTATTTGCAGTCCTGGGAGAGGTCCAGTAGATACTCCGCAGCTTCGCGCAGGGGTAGCAAAGCAACATTTGGATGCCATTAAGTAGGCATCTGCTGAGTTTGTGTTAACGAGGGTTGGAGCTGCTGGAGAGACAAACTTACTACGTTCTGGTAGCTCAAATAAATTAAAATTCATTTGGGTCACGGGAGAGAGAAACCAAGGGCTGTCTTCTAAATGACAAGTTATTTTAAAAGCTGCTGTAGTATCGGCATTCTGGCTTCTACATATGTTCCTGGTGACTGTGTCTATTTAATCACTTCAGTGCAATTTGCATGCATCCATACTCGGTTAAATACTACATTTCCTGCTAGCTTTTATTAGAAATGTATTCCTTTAAAGTTTCTTTCTGTCTCATTTTTTTATTCAATTATTTTCCTTGTTCTTCCGTTCAATATTTTAATGTCACCTGGAGGTAGGTTTTCACCTCGATCCAGTATAACTTATTTTTATGTAAGAACCCCATTTCAGGTGCTGCTTTATTTCTTTATTTCTTTATATATGTATCTAATAATGCCTTCAGAAGCATGTTTGTTTCAATGGTGTTGTTATTTAGAAGATGTAAGAATCAGGAATTATTTCATGCAGCGGGAGAATGGAATTGGATTCTGTAATTCTCTTTGACCAGAAATGTGGAATTACTGCTGAATCTACAGCACATGGGATTTATACTCTTCTTTTTTTTAAATGCAGCACCCAGAAAATGGAATGCTCGCTCCCAAATGGTATTTGAAGATGGTTATTCCCTGGTACATGTCTTAAAAATGTTTGCCACCCAGAGCTGTTTGGAAGTCTTGCACAGATCGGTCAGTTTGGGTGAAGTCCTGCAAGGAACGGGGTGGGGTTCTGGTTTGGTTTGTTCATTTTTGCTGGATTTGTTTTGGAATTCTCTCCCCTTTTTCTTGCCAGCCACAGTGCTGGCACGGATTCTCAGCCTTGCAGCGCCGATAGCCCCGGCTCGCAGGCACGTGAGTGCTGCAGCCGTTCTGTGCCAGGCTGCTCTACCCGACCCGAGCTCCCGCGGCGCATTGCAGGCAGCAGCCCTTGGGCTCTGTGCGCGCTGCAGTGCTGGGGGAAACGGTGCCGAGCCCTTCAGCCACCTCCTTCCAAAGCCAGGCCGAACAGACTCGGCTGATGAAATGCTGTGTCACCGGTGCCTGCTGCTGCAGCTGTGCCGTGGCCCTGAACCTCTTGCTTTCCAGCAACAGCAGGCTGTCTGTTCTGCTCCGCTGGCGGGTGATGGATGGCTGGTAACCGGCAAGGCTGCGTGGCCAGATGATGTTTGCTCTGTACCCAAAGTAAAGGTCGTGGGGAGGAGAAGGGGTGACCCCGCTGACGGAGGACAGCCCTTCCTGCTAGCGGTGGGGATGAGAGCATCCTCCCAGAGCTTAACGAGTCACCGGGAGGGAGGTCAGGCTTCCAAGACACGCCGTATGAGCTGTTCATGTGCACAGGGGTGTATATATATATATATATATATATACACACTCCATCTGTTGGTAACGATCAGGTTAAACTTTTGAGTTTCCAGTTGCAGGTTACTTGTGGCTGTTGGTTCAGCTGGAGATGCTGTTGAAGAGGAAGGCAGGGTCATAAGGAGGGTACGTACCCTCTCCTGTCTCTGTCACCATCAATGGATTTGTGTCTGTGAGGTTTCATGGATTGCACTAGGTTCACTTCCAGCCCAGATTCTCCCCTTCGGCCCCAGAAGACATCCAGACGTTTTATTGTCAGCAAGAGGCATTTTCCTCGCTCCTTCTGCGAGCTGAAATCCAGATCAGGAATGCAGTTGATAACTCTCAGCTCTAGTGGGTGCTTGCTACCCCTGACAGCAAATAGAGGAAGAAATTGAGAGCCATTGGGAATTCTTGGCTGGCAGGACAAAGCCTTGACGGAAATGAATCCCTTATGTTTCAGACGCTATTCTTCAAGGTCCTAAAGTCCTGCCTTATGGAATTCCACCTCTTACACCAGGCGGTGTGGTCACGGAGAGGAGCGCGTTGGCAGCCCGCCCTGCCCCGCTGCCCAGGGCACAGACGTTGTGTGTCACCATTTTGTGCCAAGGAAAGAGTAAATCTCTCATTTTCTTCAGTCCTTTTTCATCTGATCTCTCTAGCCTTTTGATGGCTAACATGGGGCCAGCTGCAAATCTAAGGCTCCCTCTAAAGGAGATTTCACTTATTTTTATGTCATGAGAGATGCCAAGGTTGTGTTCCAGTTTGAGAAAGAGGCTTTACACTCAATGCTTCCTTCTAAAAATAAACAAGAAACAGGCTTGAGAAACTAAGAGCAGATTCTTGCTTTTCTTACCAGTTTTGCCTATTGAGTCAGTTCTGTGTCGTGATCGCAAGACATACTGCAGGGAATGGCAGTATGTGGACAGGGAGCGTATGGAGAAGTGGAGGGGAAACTCCTGCGTCTTTGTGAAGACCACGTAGCTGTTCAGTCAGCTGTTGCTTGCTCTTTGACGTCTGGAAGTTGGCTTCAACATTTTGCTATATCAGATATCTTTGTAATATTTTCTTTGTAAGGGTTTTTTGTATTTTCAAACTCTGTGTAAGTTTTTTTCCTACATTTCCTTTAATTTTTTTTTCCTTCTATTTTAGTGTCCGTAATATATTTCTTATCAGATGGGGAAAATATTGAATAAAACATTTTGTCTGGGGGTAAATTACTGATTTTATGGTATTGACGTTACAATAATTTCTGCAGGGCACTTCATTCAGCTTTTTCACCAACACTGCCCTTTTCTATGCATTTTGATGTATCGCCACCTAACTGTGTGCAATGCGTCTGGATTTGATGAAGCTTCTGATCCAGATTTTATGAAGTTAATTTCGATTCCAGTAATGAGGTTAGTTTCAGCTTCTCCTTCAATCGGCCTTTTTCAAATTACAATAATTTTGTCAGCTTACCAAGAACGTCGCTTGTCTGAAGTACCAGAAACCAGTCACGGCATTTTTAATGTTTTTTTTTTTAATTATTATTATTTAAAAAATAAAAATAAATTGAGTACTTGCTCTCCTCCAGTCTTTCAGACTGTCCCTGCTTTTTGAAGAGCAGTTACACCTCAGTTCTTGCACACGTTTCCATCCGGCAGCGTTAAATGCTGTCACGGGTCGGTTACTGCTCACTGCTAAGGTTGTTGTAAATGGGGGAACACACAAAGCTGGCACCTCAACATTAATTTTGTTCCAGCAAAGTCCTGCGTGCTGCGTGGCAAGTTCTACCAAACAGTCCTAATGTGTCGGGTTTTTAAAGGGTTCGTTTGCTGGCACTGGAACCTGGAAGCAAAATGGGGCTGAAGAGGCCTGAGTTGGGAAGGAAACCCATCTGTCTGCTTCGTGCTGCTGGTGGCCGGCACGCGGAGGTGGATCCCAGCTGTAATCCAGCTGCACGTGATAGGGGCGCTTGGTAATGGTGGGTGTCGCTGTCTGGAGGTTTTCCCTGTGGTCTTCACCGGTTTTTCTCATCTCTCTCCCTCTTGTGTCACCCATTCCCTTCCTGTTTCCCAGTCGCCGACGGCCGTGGAATCACCGTTTGCTGCGTGGTGCTTACAGATGAAGGGCTCTGCTTCTGGAAAGACCACCTTCAATTCAGTTTTTGCCTGCCTGTTGTGATCTCAAATATTCCCGTGTTTAAATGCTACTTAACGCCGTCCACCTGTTTAAAGCTCAGTGGGTTCTACCACATTTTAAAATTTAAATGGCTTTTATATTTAAATAAAATCTCTGCTGTTGTGTTAGAGCTAGGAGGAGGAGACGGAAAGAAACCTCTATTCCGAATATTCCCACGCATCTTTTCCCTCAAGTACAACAGCTGTATTATCCCTTCATAAAACTTTAATCAAGGGATTTCAATACTTAATTACAAAAAAATGTAGCCTCCCATCATTCCTCTGCTGTCAGCGGGTATTTTCCTCATTATGTGGATAAGCCAGGCATTAAGTGGCTGAGTGACTTCTGCAAAATGGTGCAGCAAGAGGGAGGCAGAGCCTTGTTCAGGAGCCTGGGGTCTGCTGGCTTGGTGGTACCGTGCTTGTCAGCTGGCAAATCGAATAGACCCCCCAAATCCTGCTCGGGGCTACCAAAGGCTATTCTGAGATGAGAATTGGTGGACGAACGCTTTAATGCTGGCATTATTGCTGCTGAGCACTGAATGAATGGGGAAGAGAAACTGAAGTGCTTCAGGATGGGGCCGTGGTGGCGGCCGGGTGTCGTGGTGGCAGCAGGGTGTCGTGGTGGCCATGCTCGTCCTCCCAGGGAAGCCAGGCATGGCTTGGCCAGTTTTCGGAAGGAAGTTTTCCTCTTCCACGCACGTACAGTTTTTTGCTCTCGTGTGGTTTTTGGGAGTGGTGGTTTTTGGCATTGCTGCTCCGTGCTGTACGTGGGAGAGATTATATTTATCATAGCTGGTTTTCAAGGTGATTTGTAAAAGCTCAGCTGCTATCAGGCCGTTGTTTGTGCTCGACTTGCTTTTTCTAGCTTTTTCCTTATGGTCAGGAGAGGCATAAAAACTTCCGCAAAATGATGTGCCCAGCAGCCCGCTTGTTTTCCCAAACATATCAGGTAGGCTAATAAAAAGTTACTTCTCTGGGCAAACCTTGCTCCGTCTGTGTCATTCTGGCACTTTGACTGGACTTGAGAAATCGCTGTCGCACGCAGTGACCTGCGGTGTCTGAACATTCATCCGTGTGCAAGTGTGGGTCGCATTTATTGTGCCGAATGGCTTGTCGGTCCCGTGTCGTAGCCGGTGTCAGCTCAGCCACTCGATGGAGCTCTGTGTGTGAATGTGTAGGGCTAATTAATCACCATTCCCAACTTCTTGAGGCCCAAGTCCTTGTCCTGCGGTCTTTGTTGCTGCTGTCTTGCCCCTGCTGTTTTATGGCTATGTGAGATGCAGATACCATGCTGCTAATGCCAAGCGCCCTTTTTTACACCTTGACAGGCACTGGTCAGCAACGGAAAGCATCACAGTGCTGTTCAAACCCTGTGAAAACAGTGCGGTTACACAAACAAGAAACTGAGTGTTTCACTGAGATCAGATTTACTTTAAAATTTCAGGTACATTTAGGGTAGGAGGACAAGTTCCCGTTCCTCTGTGTCAGACTGCAGAAGTCACTTAGAATGGTGACAAATTTTTGCACCGTTTTCCTAACGGCTGAGATATTTACTGAAAACTTGTAATAAGCCAAGTGAAACCGGTCTGTATATCAAACAAAACCTTGCTTTTGATATTTTTTGATTCAAACTGTGGTAAAATACTAGAGGAATGCATGTGCAGAATCTTATTTCTGTATGCAGGAGCTTAGTTAATGTGGTTTGAGATCCCGGCTCCCATCCTTCCCGTGGTCGAGGGGCTCGTGGTATTGTCCTTTATTAGCAGGGGGAAGCTCAGTGTGATTTTACTTATTCCTGTGAAGTGCAGAAATGCTGGCTGATGCTGCTTAGAAAACAATAGGAAGCATTTTACATTTAACCGAAAATCGTCAAGGAAATCCTTGCCACCGAGCTGAAGGTCACAGATCTGCATTTTCAAGGCGATTCTTCTCCAGGCTACGGACGCGCTTCACCTGCAGTCTTGATCCTCATTAGCTGATAGAGGGATTTGCGGCAGTGGCACTAAGTTGTGCTGCCTGCTGGCCGCCTGCCAGCGCGGGGCTGCTGCCCGAACCGCCGGGTTGCTGCCTTGCCCCGGCCGCAGAGGCACCGCACGCGCCGGGGGAACGCGGTGCGGGGTTTTGCGCCCAGCCACGGCGGCCGGGCTGCCCTCGCTGCGCTGAGGCGGTTGCGTGCGGGTGGTTTTGTAGTACGTGATGTCATGAGGGTGTTGGCTCGGAGGGATCGAGCTGCCGAGGAGGCAGTTTGATATGCAGGCAGATTTCTCAAAGCTTCGAGCGTGCGGTTTCTTTGCAGTCGGCTTTGGACAAACGTACGGATGGATGCGAGCACGTGTGGGTTTTTGGTAAGGAATTAACATGTGGAATACAGAAGCCAATTAAGTGGATACAATACCTGGAGGCGATGTCGAGTCAGTCTGGATTTTCAAACTCTCTTCCTCCGCCAGGATATCCATTCTACCAGGTGTCATGCAGGTACGCCGCGTTTTACATTCCATTTTTTACTGCTCTGGCATACGGAGCTGTAGCAGATTGTCGGGAGATTTGTGCTTCCATTTGTTTGCTGTCTGAAAACAAAATACGAAAACAGACAGATAAGGTGATGAAAAACATAAATGCATTTTTAAGTGCTTTGTGCTGGACTTTTTTAACCAGGATGGCATTTCTTTAAAGCAAATATGTTTGATTTCTAGACATGCTAAATGTTTTGTGAGTTTTTCTGACTGGGAGAATGAAGTTGTAACCTTGGAGATTTTGAAAGTGAGTTATGCATTCTGATTTCTCAGTCATTTGCTAGGAACTGGGCATCTGCGTTGCTGAGAATCAGAAATTACGCAGATTTCTAGAAAACATGAATCATTTTAAGTGTTTTCATGCCGAATGGTGTAAAGTGAATAAACAGAGTACTTAGCTGTCATTATGCTTTTAAGACAGCGATTCACAAAATATATGCACGTGTGGAAAGGTGCTAAACGCCAGTGTTATGATAAAGCTTAACCACGCAGGGTTCTTGCTGCTTTATCTGTTTGATTCAGCAGTCCTGTTTTATGAAAAACCTCTCCTGCCAGGAGTGCTAGAGGACAGCCTTCGAGAGAACGGGTTGGATTCTAACCGTGAAATTGCCGTGCCTGCCGTGGAAGACTGTAACGTTGCATAATAATTAGAGGGAATGTGTTACAAATACTTCTTTGGCTGGGAGGTCTCGGGTTTCTGGCACACCTTAATGATGGAATGTGGTCTCTGTTTATTGTGTCTAAATCTGAAGTCCTGCCTCTCGTTGCTGCAACAATAACAGAGGGAGGGGTAAATCTGAGTGGGAACAGGAGTTTTGTTCTATTACTCATCTTTCTGTAATGCATTTGAAGAGTAGGGTAAGAGAATAAGTTAATTATTAACACGGTCATATGTAGAGACTGCACCTGGCAAATAATCTTTGTAAACTGTAGAATATGCAGCGGTGTGGGTTAGTTTTGTAAGGCTGGAGAGACAGAGAGTCATTTGTGAGCAGAAGCAATAGTAGTTCTGCATATCGTTCCTTTAACCACCTTTCTGTGCGTTTCTTGAAATAAAGTCCTGCGCTCACTTGCTTATTTACCTCCTCGTAGCACTGCTGGGTTGCCTGGTCAAAGGTACCAGTAAGGTTTTATTGAAACCAGAGTTAGCCATTTAAGGTCAACTACGGTGATTGTTTGTGGCTGCTGTTCTTTGGCCTAACTATGGAGGATGCTGAAGTCTAGCCTTTTCCTTCCTTTTTTTTTTTTTTTTTCCTTTTTCTTTTTATTTTAATAGGCATGAATAAACTAAAAACCGGCCCCTCGTAAATGGCAGCTGCTGTAAAAGCCTTCTCTTCCCAGAAATACGTTAGATGCTCAGGCAAGTACTTGCATTTTCGTTCCTTCTCTGTAAGATCAAAACGAGCGCAGCCTACCACCCAGCTCCCTGGTGTCCACAGCTGCCTTCAGGACAGAGCGAGGGGCTTGGGAGTGAGTTCTGAGTCCTCACCTCTCCGTCGCGAGAGGACAGAAATTGAAGCTGCTGAACTTTTGGCTCCCTGTAGTTAACCTGCATTTTTGGTTTTTAATTCACTCCTCCCTCTTCCTTACGTGGTTTTTAAATAGTTCTGCATTTCCATGAAGCTTGTGTTTAATAATGTCCAGATAAGATAATTTCTGTGATGTGCAACACAGATGATTAAATCCTGTTTTATGTATGTGGAATCGCATGGATTTATTTGTTTTCATCGCTAAGGTATTCCCACCTTGTGACTTAACTTTTGTTCTGGGACCTACAAAGACAGTTTCTTTACAACCATGGCCAACTTGACAGCTCTGGCTATGTCAAATTAGTGTTTCTGCAGTCATTTTAGAGCTCGTGCTCAGGTGCAGAATATTCCTTCAGAACAGTAACACACGACCCTGTCCGCCTGCGGCACCATATGCTTTGCAGGGAGAGGGCTGAATTAGGATTTGTACTCTCTGCTAGTGGTTATATGCTGGCGAGTGAAGTTTTTCCAGTAGAATTAATCAGCATCTAGACTACTGTTTATCACAAAAGCTTTATGATCGTATGATCAGTATGGAGCGGGGCCGATCAGTATACGTTATGTGAAGTTTGTACGTTGGCGGAGTCGTGTCAGTTGGATGTGGCTTGCACCTGGGATGGCAGGAATTTGGCTGTTCCAAAGTCTTCAGCAGAGGTCTGGAGAAGCTCTGTCTTCACAAAACTTTGTCTTTTGTGTAGACAAGCTTCATTTTCTAGAGGTGTTTGGAATTAGTTACGTTTTCTGATGCACGTCAGGAGTAGCAGTGTTGGTATGATACTTATGTGGATGTGGTCTGAAGTACGGATGCCAGCCTGTTGTGGAGAAGCGTGCAACCAGCATTTTGTTCGTGTGTGCTTTTGTGAAGTTTGCATGCAGCATTGTTTATACGACGTCTTGGAGGCGACCAAGGGGCAGTCGGCCCCCGAGGTCACCCGGGGCGGCTCGGTCTCTGGGTTTCTCTCAGTTACAGAACCGCGTAATTGAGGCGCTCGTCCTGGTGACCGCGTTCCTGAGCCATATCATAACTCGCTTTTGATGCCCGTGCGGTGCAGAATTGGGATTTCTGAAGAACATTTCCGTGTTTCAGAAAAAGAAGAATAGCATTTATGTTGAGTTTAACAAATTTCTTCTTGATTTTTTTCAAGGCATGACGTAAGAGAGCTTATCTGGACAGTAGCTATAGAAAATATTCTGTGTGACTGAAAAACTTCCGCAAGTAACTAATCTTTCTTTACAGCTTTGCTGTTTAATATAGAAATATTACAAAGAAAATATTACCATCTACGATGCCTGTAGCTTAAGAAAAGTAGCAGCAAGTGTCATGTTAGTGTTGGTGGTTAAACTTTAAACGTCCCCCAGGGCACAGCGCTGGACATAGTGGGTGCAGCGTGAGGCCTGCTTGTGGCAGCTGGGCTGGCACGGGACAGGCAGCCTGCATTTTTTGTCCTAACACTAGTTTTGTGTCATATTTCATATAGGACAGCACTCAGCCTATTCAAAAGACAGTCTTTGAAAATCTGGTTATCGCTCTTTGATTTTCATAAAGCTTAATCAGTAGAGATTAAGAACAAAGTTCTCTCTGGCAGGACTTGCAAAGACTACACTTGTGTCTTTCTCCCAGTTACCCGGGCAAGGCAAGAGGCATTTTCTGTAAGAACATTTGCTGTTTCTCATTGCTCTAAGCTGCCTGAAGATCTCCTTGGTGGTAGCCTGATGAGGTTTTCCTTTGGTAAAGAGATCCAGTGTCCTAGCCATGTTTGCCAAGAGAATCCCCTGCAAAGTGATCATGATTTCTGTGTTGGCCTCAAAAAAAATGCATTCAAAAATAATTTTGAGTAGAGAAGGTGGTTTTTTTTTTGAGTAGGAGGAGTTACAAAGCCGTCCTCATGCGGAGAAGTGAGCTAATGCAAACGCAACCCTGTCTCGGCGGTGGAGCAAACGCTGCTGTGTCTGGAAGGTAACTGGAGCTGGGCTGGAGGTGCTCTTAGCAGAGCTCCTCTTCAGGCAGAATCTTCTCGTTCCTGACACAAACACATCGAGGTCAAGACGTGTTTGTTCTGCTTCGCATGGAGAGCTCGCCGTTTTCAGTAGCTACGTGCAAAGCAGCAAAACATTTTTGAGGGTTTGTTAGGTCTGGCATAGTCCTTTGGCCTAACCGATATCAGAGCCCTCTGCAGCCCTTTGTAATGCTGGAGTTTTGTCTTCTAGGGAACGTGCTGGAAACCCTATTCACAGGAACAGGGTGCTGTTGCTATCAAGACTTCCTTGAGTCACCCGTGCTGTTACACTGAATAAATAAACCAGTAAAAGATAGCTGTTCAGTGGGGAGAAGGAAAACTTGAGATTTTGTGAACTGAAGATGGGTCAATTGCATCTGTGCAGTTGATTCAAAATGCGGTCCCAGCCAGTCACAGCGATGTCCTAAGTAAGCCGTTGTGATTGAAACTAAGCAACAACCCGACAGCGCTCAGCTGTGGAAAGGAAAGAGATGTTGCTGCATGAATCTGCTTTTTCTTTGAGGAAGAAGCCACTGTCCGTTTCAAATGTTAGTATTTAATTAGCATCGAGTCCTTAAATTTAACAGAAGATATTTCTTACTGCTGTATGTTAGATGGAGGCGATCAAGATTTATTGCTCTGTGTTGCTGAGTCTTAGGAGAAAGCCATTGCTTCTAAAGAAACAAAGCAATTACTGAGCTTCCTTCATAGCATAATCTGACAAGCTCAGTGGAACTAAAATCTCTAAGAAATAATGAGGTCAGGCAAAGAGCAATCAAGAATAAAGTGAAGGACAAAAATTACATTAAAATATTTGCTTGCTTGGTGGCATGAACCAAGCTCCTGGGTAACTATTTAATGCAACTGTGCCGAATATTTGGAAGTACGTATGCATATGACTAGAATTTACAGTTGCATTTTATTGGAATAATTAAATCCATTCAGCAAAACTTCCTGTATTTTTTGTTCTTTGTGCAGAGCCATTCCCTTTCCCTGTAGGAGGAACAGGAGTTGAAAGGGGAGGGCAAAGTTATTGATAAAATAAATGCAAGAGCATGGTGTGCTGGCTGCAGAAGCTGTTTCCCCATAAGATTTGATTTTATATATGCCCACGGTAGCTTTCATACTGGAGAAAGGGAGATGGGTGTCTGCTTTTTAGACAGAAAATCCTTTTTCAGGACTTGGAAAGAAGTGATGAAGAAAGCTGCTGCTGCTCACGCCAGCTATCTCATTTATGTCAAAGAAGAATAGGTTAAATTCACATTTGAGAGGTAATCAAACTACGAAGAAGAAAGTTTTACATATTTTACACTCTACAATATTTAAAATGCAGGCAGGCTATTTCTATATTGAAATGGTTTAGATATAGTCTAGTTGCTTTGCGGGCAAATATAAAGATTGCTTTTAAACAAATCACGCCAAACCAAACCAAAAAAAATTTCCAAGGAGCCCCATGATTAGAATGTCAGCAGTTACTTGGGCTTGACAGAACAAACAACGCAGTAAAAAGCTTCACGTAATAAAAAGTAACTCATTAAGCAAGATTGAACTTGAAAAAGAGTTTTGCTTGCAGGGAATAAATCTTAAGTACAGGCTGCTCTCTCAGAAGACAAAGTAGTAGGAAAACTGTTAAAGACGTGGCAGGTTGCAGGATCACCGCCTCTGACTTTTGTCCAGGAGCTACAAGCACAAAACCGGGAGTAGGAGATGGTGATTAAGGTACGGGCTGCAGTTCCTGTACGACTTTCAAGTGCTTCCTTTGAAAAGTCCTGCTAGGTAAGAATGTTTTTCTTATAAAATGTCTTTGTTACGGGAAGTCTCTTCTCTCTTCTTCATCTCCTGTTCCCCGTTTTTCCCCCCTAGTGTATTTTATTCGCTTCTTTTAATCTCCCCTCTGCTGTCAGATCTCAATGGGAAATGAAAACCCTCAGCTCCTCGCGAGTGGCCGGTAGGTCGATGATCCCAAATGTGGCTCCCTTGTGATCTACAGGACAGCTTTGGAAACTGCAAGGGTCTTGATGCTGTACCAGAGTTGAACTGGGCACTTGCAAGCCTGTTTGCAGCGGAAGGCTGCTGGTTTCACCCCTGTTGAAGTGTGCTGGATCCTGCCTTCTGTGGGCATGGGTGTCACTTGCCTATCCCGCGTTACTTTCTGGCTCCTCAGGTCTCTTTCCACATTCCTAGCATGGCTCCGGTTACACTTGGCGGTCAGGGTGTAATCAGATGAACGCGGCTGCCGATTGCAACAATTCATTATAAATCATTCTGTCAGAAAAGAGGAACGCTGAAGAAAAATGGGAGCAATATAATAATGCCATCTGTTAGCCTCCTCAAAAGAAGGCAACAGTGTAAACTGCATATGATTCAACGTAGTAGCTTCTGATTTTAATTCTTACTTTCTGACTTAATTCTTACTGAAACTTTGAATATTTCTTTGTATTTATTTTGGGATATCTGGTATTTCAGGCTCTTGTGCACAGAACTGTAATGGTAATTCTTCTAATGACATTGATATTTGGCCAGCAGAACCAGTTACAACAAGTTCTGTGCTACGTTTTCTTCTAACAGCTATTTTCTACCTCTTGGATGCCTTAGAAAACCTTACAGGGATGTGTCCTGAGCATTTCTGAGATTTACTTGGTGTGTTCAGGGGTCCTTATGCAGCAAAATGAACATCAAAGAGCCATCCTACCAAGCTGAGAGTTTATGCTCTTAACACATCGTTTTTGAACATAAATATTGAAACTAACATTGAGCGTGTCTTAGAAACTGAATCCAGAGAGAAATGACCCTTCTTTCCAGTATAAATAAAGGAGACATTGAACTTGTAATAAGCACACGATTTAAAAGATGGTCCTTGAAAAGTCCTGGTTCGTGCAGCACTCCAGTTGGTCGTTAGTGAAACGTGAAGTGTAGGATTGGGTTGCAATTTGGTTTGGAGTTGAAGCACCGGTAGAAAATTTCTAAGGCATAAATTTGCAAGTTTCTTCTTTGTGCACATTCAAAGCTTCTTATTAAATCAGAAAGGAGGACATTGCAGTAGTTTATATGTGTTATTTTTAAAACAACTAACCCTAGGAACATTATAACCAACGCAGTGATTTGTGTTTAAATTTTAATAAGTGTCAGCTAATATTTGCATTATAACAAATTGTTGAATGCAGATAGTATCTATTCAAACAAGGTGTAGATTATATTTAGTCTCACTTTTTATGCTGTTATTTTGACAGGCGTATGATACATGACATTGTTAATCCAGTTTTGTGAGTCCTGCAATTCATTTGAAGGACGTTTTCCTGCAGAAAATAAGTGGAAATCTGAGCACTCGATAAATGGATACTTACACATTCCGTTTTTAGATTTTTTTTTTTTTCCAAAATAGCCTACTGCTTCCTCGTGCGCTGAGGAGAGCCGTCTTAAATTAAAGGCACTCGAAACAGACGGTCAGTCCTGTTGACGTGCAAATGCCTCTGTACGCTGAGCAGAGGACTGCAATGCAGATAATACCGATGCTGCTAACGTTTTTAGAATTTACATCAGGTTTGCAGCTCTCTCGGTGGTTTCATTTAGTCGTAACTTTAGGTAAGGAATAATAATCTGCTGAAGGTGTGCCGTGGTAGTGGGGAGGATTGTGATGGCTCAGAGGGTGACCTCGTGTGGGGAGGTGCCAGGCAGCGCATGGTCGTGCCCAAGGTTGTTCCTGCTTCCCCAGCACGTCTGGCTCAGATATGACTTGCCCCGAGTGAAAAAACAGACTTCTGTCAGAAATTGAGACCCGTGACATTTCCAGACATCTCAGTGCATTAGTCCTCTTTCCTTGGAAACTCTTGGAAACGCTTTACTATTAAGTTTCATTGCTGTGACATTCGTGATGTTAGCTGTGTACTCCCTGTGTCTGTCACTGGCTCTTGATGGGGCCAATCATCCCTCCTGTTCTCTTTTACTCCCCAAACTCCAACTGTGCCCACACATTGCTGCCCCTTCCTTTGCTGCAGTTGTGTCCCCGTTTCCGAAGGATTTACAGAGCCTCCTGGTAGAGGCCTGATCACTCTGCTGGGAGGCTGTAGCTTCTCGGTGCTCTACAGCACTTCCTCCCTACCCTCTTCTCCTTATTCCCATGCAAGTAAGCCGCGTTTTACCTGCTGCTTTGACTGCTTCACCCATTTTAGAAAATCCGTTTCTTGGCTCTCCTGTTATACTGCATCAAGTTCAAGCTTGTCTTTCTTGCTTTGAAGACATGTCATTAGCTCTGTCCCTACTCTGGTTACTCCCTCTGTTTAAGTCTATTCAAATGGGGCTGTAGTAAAAATGATTTCTACATTTGTCTGCTGTTAGGTAGGTAAGACTTCCAGACTTGAAATATAACCATGGTTTATGGTACTTGTAACTCTTGGTGTGTAAGAGTAATTATTCACTTATTACTGTTCTGAAAAGTTAATTATCTTTTGTCTTTCTCAGCCAGATTTGTTTTTTTACTGATTTCCTTTCCCTCCTAAAAAAGCTAGAATGTTTCCCTTCATTTTCTTACAGCCTGTCTGTTCCACTGCTTGAAAAGACGCCTGAAGGAAAATAGAAGACAATGTTAGAGCGTTGCCTGTAATTGCAAAGTCTTTTAATTCTGCCTCTGATTTCTGTTGGCATGATGCAAGGAAAGATGGGTTCCAGGTGATGTCAGACACCTAGAAACATTTTTTCTCAAGGGTTTCTCCAGTGCAAGTTGCTCACACTATTGAAAAGAGTCCGTGGGTGTTACATGGATTAGAGAAATTAATGTATATTATTTTGCAGGTCAACTGGATTTTAATGAGAATGATTTTCAGATGTGTCGGCTAGGTACCCCTCTGCTTTATCTCTGCCTGGTGTGAGCTGCTGTGTGATGTCTGAAGAGCGGTAACGATTTTGGTGTTGCTTTTGGATGGGGATAGATGCAGGCGAGTTGTTGTTCACATTCTGACCACAAAGAAAATCACGTGGAAAGCTTACAAGCAGATTTATTTTCGCCCTTCACCGTGTTACCATAGGTGGATAACAAATCTTGTAAAATGCAGAATATTCAGTATGTGGCCTGTGTCAACTTGTAATCCTAAAATCTTGGTTCACAATTCAGAATTGTTCAAATTGACGAAAAGCAGCCCTGATCTATTAATACCTACTGAGAGTCTTTTGTTTTCCTTCCCTGGCAGAATGTTTTTCTTTTATGGATTTATTGCGTCTGTCTGTCAGGTCTGCCTTATTTCCATGTGCTGAAAACATTAGACAAATCTGCAGTGGATTTGCTAATGTAAACTTTTCTGTTGCTGTGCACCATGGCCCTTCATTTCACTCCATTGTGCTTTCTCTCTCTGTTTCTTCTGCCCACTCTCACCCCGCTGGGTCATGGTTTGCTGTATTTCAGATGCTAAAAGCTCCTAGAGACAAGCCCCTTCTTTTTAAGCACAAGCTGTTCACAAAACCTCAGTTGCTTAAATGTCATAATTTTCCAAGTTTTAAACCCAAATTTTCCTGAAGCCTAAGCTGTCGGATGTTTGCAGGTAGTAAGTTTGGGTCGTTTACATAGGAAGCTTCTTTCAAATCACTGCAGTATGTAGTTTACCGATATTAGCATCCATTAAATTATTCTTGGTACGGCATCCTTCTGTTTTCACCTGAAACCGAGGTAGAGTGTGGTTTCTCCAAGTTCACAAGCATACCCCCATAACCTCTGTTTTCGTATTATGACTGGGAATTTCCAGAAGCTAGAAGCATTACAGATGTGTCAGAAGTGGCAGCTTTCCTTTTCTACAGCAGTCCTGGATGGGCCAGGAACTGCCAAGTGTTTGAAGCAACACTGTTGCCCTGCTAGTTAGTCCTGTTAAGTGCTGCTATTTTTCTCTTCTTTTTTTTGAAACCAAGGAGGTATAGTTCCAATACACGAATCCATTCTCTGCTGTGTTATTTTTAAACTATTGCGTCCCACTGTTTGTTTTTCCAGTTGTGCATACCCACGTGTTGTTTTTCTTGACAGTTTATTCAGCTTCTCGTTGCATCACACAGAGCGTGTTAAGCCCAGTTTAATGTGGAAGCGGAGATCTGTAAGTGTTAGGACATGCCTTGGATCCCAGCCATGCATGTTGATATACTTCATAACAACCTGACGAAATACTGGCAGCTTTGACTGGAGTCCAGTTGGCGTCACTGTGTGTTGTGCAGGGGTTTGTGATTTGAGTTTAGAAATACAGCTCAGGAGGCTGAGTTAGTTTTCAAAGAAAGCTTCCCTTTAGCATAAAGCTATTAATATACTACTGCCCAGCCTTTCCTTAAAAAAAAAACAAGTATCTGGGACCATGCTGTTAAGATCTGATGCTCTGAATTCTGCACCTGACCGTATCCATCTTTAAAAGTTGGATGTCCAAGCTATGCCCTTAGAACTAAGGCCATTGTTTTTGAAACATCATCGTTTGTTGCCAGAGAGCATCTGTCGCTTCCTTTCTGCTGTTGATTTATTCTGAATTCAGTCGTCATGATAGGGCTCAGGTTCATCGTTTGCACATCTTGCTGTGATCTTGTATGAGCAGTTCTCATGTATGAGGGATCCGAGGAAGTTTTCTTGTATAAAGGAAGGTCAGAAAGTGAAATAGGAGACACCTTGAAGACTGGGGTGACTTTGCAGTCCTTGTATCAGATGTCTGTAAAGCTGCAGCATGGCCTTGAATTAATGTTTTCAGAAAATAGCCCATGTAACGTACATGCAAGGCACCGGTGCTTTGCAAAGGTAAAGTATGTTTCAAAGGTTGTGTAGTCTTGTTTACTGCCCTTGAGAGTCTCTAAATTGCAGTGCTAGTATATGTAAGTACATGGAAGTTTAATCTGACAGTAAGTGTCCATGTGGTCATCCGGTCAATCACTAGGAGCTCTCTTACTGATAGAGAGAATAAATCCTTGAGGATTTATTTTTGTTTGTTTTCTTTGATTAGTAACGAGAAAAGGATTTTTTTTTAACTACAGTTTATTGTGGATGTATAGGCAAAAAGGACTTTTACAGGAATAAGAGGGAAACAAATAGTATGTCTGAGTAAACGTTTGAGGCAAATAATTTTGTGGTGTAAATAAGTAAATAATTCTTCCCGTAAATATGAGATATACTAAGTGCAGAACACACTTTAAAAACGCGGCATTTTTCTATGTGCTGCATTGAAAGACCTGGTTATAATTTTAACTTGGAGCTTACTTTAACCAAAATTATAACTCACGCTGAAATTGTGCACCCTTTTAATTCGAGTATTTGCAATTTGCTCGGATATACTCTTTGCCTTGTATAACCTATCCCGATGTTTGTGAATTTGGAAGGTCTTATTCAGATCTTTCTGGAATACCAGGTAATGATTGAAATAGTTTCCGTAACCCTTGGGCTAGAAGTAGGCAGCCTGGTTAATATTAATATCCCTGGTATCGGGAAGCTGTTGTTTCTGAGACACTGCTCCTTTCCAGTAGTACAACTTGCGTTTTGCTTTCTGACACCACAGAAGTTTCGTCTTCTGTGCGTAGTACAAATTGCAGCATTTATACGATCGGATGGATTGCCAAACATAAGGGCTTTAGAGTTGAAATCCCTTACTGGCATATTTTTTTGGTTTAATATTACGAATACGTATTGGTAGTTGATACTAGCTTCCATCACTTTGTGCTTTTATCAGTAAACTTTTAAAATTCAAAGAATCTGACATAAAAGTGAGGCAGAGCACAAATAGAATCCGCTATTGCTAGTAGGTGAGCTCTGTTTCCTGGAGCACAGGAGGGCTGAAGGTTGCGGTAACAAAATCCTTCTGACACCATCTGTGTGTTATGTAGCCAGCATATGATTAAAATGGAAGTCCAGGTGCTGAAGATAGCCAGCGAAATGTTTAGAATGATTTAAGCTAATAATTAAGAGCTGGCAGGATGGAAGAGTTGGCAGGATGGAATAGTTATTCCTCTATTTCAGATGTGGCTTTCGGGAATGCCTCATTTTCAGTTAGTTAAAGGCATAGTAAATCTCGTTGGAACTAAGAGCACCTGTTTCTCACCTGGCTTGTAATGCTGCTGGTTAAGCCTGAAACAGGAACAAATTTTAGTATCAACAGGAAAATACAGCTATGAAATATACGTGTCTAAATCGCATTACTTTTATTACCACTCTAATGGCTACAGATAACTCTAATGCCAGTATCACAATGTGCATTTTTCATCTTGAATTCTGATCTTTGTTTATCTGTCACTCGAGAAAATCGTACCCGTTGTTGAAGTGAAATGTCCTACATCTAGCAGGTTTGGTATCGTATAACACAAGTAACTTGTGCATCGATGTATTTCTTCCTAATAGGGCCTGCTATGAGTGATCAGCTGTTAGATAAATAGCAAATTCCGAGACTTCTTAAAAAGGCTTGGATTTCTCAAGTGATACTGGCAACTTGTATCACCGGAGGCTTTTGTGGTAAGGATTGATTACATTAATATTTCATAAAACCCTCTATCCAGGTGCTATATGCTAGTGATTTACTGTCCTTACCAGCCCAGTCTGGATTCAAGAAACTGATTTAAAGAATCCCATTAGTCTCCCAGAGTCATTTGGTCCCTGCAGGAAATTTGGTTTAAATCAGTGTTCGTGTTAAAGACTCTACAGCTTCTGTCCATTAACTTCTATAGCACGATGGTTCAAACAAAGTAAATACAGGTTATTAGTGCTATCGATTTTTATTTATATGATTTTCCTTTTAATCAGCATACATGGCAGAATTTGTGTGTGTGTGCTGATTTAGGACATTCTTCCTGTAGAAAGCCGCTAAATTGCACGGATGAACTTGTGTCACAACTTGCCTTTGTTAAATGTGCAATTCAGAAAGGCAGTCGGCGCTCAGCATTGTTTGGTCATGATTTGGAAAAACTTGAAGAAATAAAGGGCTTTGACTCACTTCCACTTCTTGCCATCATAATAAAAAGTAATTTAACACTAACTCTACATAGAAGGACATCTTCGGTAGAAAAATAGGTTTGTGTTTTCTGAGAGTAGTCAAGTCTACTCTTCATCCTTTCTGCTGGATTGAGTCCTTTCTACTTCATTAAGTATCCTTGAAGAATACTGGATGACAATAGACACGTTGTCCTTGATCAAGAGTTTCAGGTGGGTAGAAATCCGATTTGTAGAAATTAAAAACTGAGACTGGAAATTATTTATTAAGCACTATACGTAGCAGCAGTAGACCATTCAGCATGTACTGTGCTTTTTTCCATCCGTGCCTCTTCTTTTAGTGGTTTAGATCACTTCCTGCACGGAAGTTGCTGAGATGCTAGCTCTAGACAGATTTGAGGCTTCTGAAATACTTCTGAAGTGCTTTGCTTCAGTGTGGCATTTTCAGTACGTTTGGCCAGGCTCACTAAGTATTTGTGGTATTAATGAAACTGTCTTTAATTCGGAGTTTAATTCTTTCAACACTGAGTTTAATGCTTCCTTCCAAAAATTTTAAGTTTCCTTTCATGCTTTTTACTTCTTAGAGACCAGTAATTAATTTGGCATTCTCCATGCAATACCATCTTTTCATTGATATGAAGATCTGCCTTTCTCACTGCGTTGAAAATGTGGTTTTGTTCTCCACAATGAATGGGAATCTTCTCAGTATTAAAGCTTCCCAAGCGTTCTCCTTGAAAGTTGGTTTTGGAACTTTTTCCCTGGATGACTCTTCTCGGTTGAATGTAGATTTCCTACTCAGGACATCCTGTAATATCAGAATACGTAACTTTTCTTTATTCCTCTGCACGTTTATTCTGTTGCTTTGTGTGTTGCGGTTCATCATGATGGTGGTAATCCACTCTCCAAGTTTTCATTTAGGCTTCATGTCCTGGGACATATGAGATCATTCTCATTCGTTGTGCTTTGTTCTTCTGTGAACTTACTTTTTTATTTTATTTGTTCAAGCATGGGATTTAAAATGTCATCTCTTCACATATTCTGTAAAGAATCCTGTTGTATAATTGATGAGGGTATCATACATTCTGTATGAATTTATTTGCATAACCTAAACTTCCACGCCTAGTGGTCCATTTTTTTTCTTGTGCCATAAGCCAGCATCCTTAATATTAAAAGGAAGAAGTTTTTGTTGTTGTAGCTGGGAAATCTAACTGCATTTCCAATGGATTCGTATCCCTTATTTATCTACCATAACATTTCTGAGCAAAGTGATTACTCTGAAATCTATCCAAATACAATTTTTCTGCCATTTTGGATTTTAATGTACATATTCTTCTATGGCATGAAATTCTTTTTTCACGTTTCCTGATATGACATTTGATGGTGGATGAGTATCAAAAGCGGAATGATCTCTTCGCTCAGTGATCTGACCTGATGTTCCAAATGTGCTATAACTAAGGGCAAACGATGAGATTATCAAGCTGTATCCATTTGCCGGCTCGCTGGAGAAAAACATTGCCATGTGGTTACACTAAATAGCTCCTGTGCTCTGTGTATTGTAGTAGCATCAGGAAGAATTACCGCCAAGTGTTCCTCTTCTTATCCCCTCATGCATTTTTATCAGGGAACTGAAAATATTTTCTGATCCCCAGGCTCGTTTATGCATACTGTGACCAATGAATGGCCTTGCAATGTTGAAGAATCTGCAGGATCGGAAACACGATTATTTTTCTCAAAACAGCATGCAGAATAGTATTTCAACAAAACCAAAACCCAGACACTTAAAAGAACATTGTCTTTATTTTTCTCCAAGACTAAAAACTTGTATGCTGTTGGGACCAGCTGGAAAAGAGATGAGAAACCACGTCTGCAGCTTTGCCCACAGGTTTTTGCAGTTAACTCTCCGGGATGATACTTGGCTAAGTCAGTCCCCGATAAATATCTGAGATTCCCCACTGAGGGGACTTGCAAAACTCGCTCTGCACTTACGTGGAGACAGTTCCAGTGGCCATCTTATAAACCCGTATTCACAAATGTATTTGGTAAACAGCAAGCGTTAAATATAAATGTGGGAAAGAATATAAAGGTGTTTGAGGGAAAACTCGTTCTTGAAATCTTAAATTGTTTAAATTGGTATCTGTACATCTTTAGAGGAGAACTTTGTCTCACTCGAGGTGTCAGCTGAATGAATGGCAGTAATTAAAATTCCCGTTATCTTCTCCAGGGGAGCAGAGGGGTTTGTTGTCGTCACAGGGACAGCGAGCGACAGCTCCGAGGCGAGCAATTGCTGCTGAGAGCTCTAGCATTGACGTCTGTGGTCTTTCAGAGGGGATTGCAGGACAAAATGGAATTTCAGTCCTGGGCTTTCAGAACGTCTTTCTTGAACTTAGTGTTTTTGTATAAGGAAGTACTGTCTAGATGAATTTGATTCAGAAGCTTCTTTTTAATATCCATGTGAAGTATCATTGCCAGAGGCCGTTTCTGGGCCTGCTGTCATTAGAAGGACCAAAATCCTTGGAAGTGCCACCTGGTACTGTTAGAATTTTCAGTGTCCCACAAGTCCTTTATATTGCTTTTTTTCCTCTCTAGCACGCTTTCCTTTCACAGCATGGGTATGGAAGCATTTTATCCTAGAAGATGCACGTCCTCTGCCTGCATGTACGGTCTGTATATGTAACGGTACTGCATTGTAGTGATTTGTAATGTGTTTCAGGTGGCAAGTTTTAATGGATCGTTTGTCATAGAGTAGTGTTGGATTATAAAAGCTTCATTGCATGTACAAATGTTTTATAAATTCTTTTTTGTAGGATTTTGCTGGAAAAGTTGCCTTAGGGTTATACTTGCTTTCTGAAGCCTGAAGAGTTTCTGCAAATCCCATTTCTGAATAGTGGACGTTACCCATTTAGTGAGAAAAGCTGTATTCTTGATTTTGCAGTCTCTACATGACTTTTTACCTCTATTAATTCCATGATTTCAAGAATGGCAAGGAAATAAAATGTGCAAGTTGTAAGGGTGCTTGTAAACTGTGCTTTGCCTTAGGTAGTACTGCACTAACCAGTGCGTTGGCCTCACATACGGAGCAGGAACCTGGTTACATGCACCCCATTCATCTCTATTTCCAACTTCAAACTGGGATTCTTAAGTTCTGGGAGTTGTTTCAGGAAAAATATTTTAAATACAGCTTTTGTTTCAAATGTATAGAATGTAGTAACATCAGGTTAGTGCAAAATCCCTTGAAACAAGAATTGCACATGATCATTGCCGTGCATCGTGGCTGCCTGACTTGGTGGTCAAGCACAAATGAATTCACAGGAGTTTCTGATATCTCAGTAGCTTATGGATAATAAGACGAATTTCGGGTCTGTTGGATTTTAACTCCTTCATTCTGTCTTGATAGTGCTGCTTGGATTCATGTGTCTACCTCCTGTGTCTGGTCTCAAAATGAAAACCTCAAGTATGTGCACATGTGCATACACATGCGTGCCCACGGGCTCACTCTTTAAAAATGTGTGTATTTATATAAAAGTACAAGTAAATATTAAATTATTCTTACAAGATATATTGTTCATTAAATATTTATGTAAATACTGTGTTTATTTTTATTGTTAGTAAAAAGCAGCAGGAAAAGGGAGTCATTTTCATTTTCTTTTTTGACCATGTAAGTTCAGGAAACCTGGTTAGCCATACTTTAAGCAGACTGTTAACTGGAACAACCGGAGAGCTAAAGGACTGCTGTGTTTGTAGAGGAGAGGTCTTTGAGAGTATGCTATGGAATTTTCTTCATAACTGTGAATTCAGTCAAATTTGGTCAGACTTCTCTTAGTGACTGGGAAGCACCTTAGATCTGAGCTGTCATTCTACTCCTGGTAAGCCCTGCCAGATTTCTGTTCTGTTTGCCAAGGAATAAGTGAAGTAAGGGTATTCGAAGTACTCTTCTGTTTGTGTCTGGTATGTAACTTCACGAGCTCAGCGATTTGGATTAAATTCTTACTTGAAAAGTGGTGTTTAGAACTGAGGCCCAATACATTAAGAGCGCTGAAGTAATTTTTCCCTTCATGCAAACTGTAAATGTCATTGTTTCCTATGTGCTTTATAAGGAGACTTTCATTTTCTAAGGTTATCTCTCTGTTTTGATCATCCTGGGAGAATATTTCAGTGTTGATTTTTAAGATGTCTTTTTGCCAAAATCCTCTACACACAGACAAAAGGAGAGGTGCTGCTTTGCCCATTGCTCCTAGTGCTGCAAACACTGGGAAATGCAAGTTGTCCTCTTCAGTGTTTGTAAATTAAGCTTTTAATCAGTTTTCATATTGTAGACGGTAAATGAAATTTCATTTTTTTTTCACGTTCCATTTTTACTGTTCTGTTTGTCTCTTAAGTAACTTAAATAGTATCAGTGCTGCAATTCAGACTTTCAAATGGTGCTTTTAGGAGGCCTCAGCTATGCAAAGGAGATCGTTGTACTGTGTTGTAGAAGCCTTGCTGTTCCTTGGAACTTGGGGCTTCTCTCCATGCATAATTTTTTCCTTACTGATGAAGGCAGTATGGTTTCTGGTTAATCATTTAAACATTACGGTAGTGTTGTTTGTTTTTAAAACTGTTTTGTACATGTGTTTCATTTGCTTACTAGCAAAGCTTGTGCTCAAAGTATAGGCACAGTATGTGTTAAAATCAGTGTTGAGTTTTTCTAGTGTGAGGAGTCATTTCTAGACATTTTAATTGAAATAATGGATGGTGTACTGGTTCAGAAAATAATAATGTCTGGCGTTAGTCTTCTTGTCTTGGAGAGAGGAAAAAAAATATGTGCAGAAATTTGTCATTTAAAGAAACAAATGGAAGGAAAGATTTCAAAACCAAGCTCCTTTTAACATGGGGAATATATGCAGTATGAAGCATACCTGGTTTTTGATCCAATCAGCAGGCGATGCAACCTTTGCTTTTCACACAAAACACCCGTACTTCCCATTGGATAGTGCTATTACCCCACTTCCTTCATCAGTCTTCTGTAGGAAAACACACTTTTTGCCAGTTAAAATAAATACAAAATTCTAGATGGACAAAAACATACACAAGCCAAGAATAGTTGGCATCTTCCAAGTTCTACCATAGCCCGTAGTTTGCTTCTTGCATTGTAGTAATTCTTAATTTATGATCTGGAAGTGTTACCTACTCTTAATTCACGTGTTTGAGGATGTGTAAGTAATTTATATGGGCTCAGCTGTAATACCTTTTATTCGTGCTTTTTAGAAGTACTGGCTGTTGAAGTTTGCTGTAGATTAGAAATTCTACAATGGAAAGCCCTGAGATGCTTTAATACGGTTTTCCCTCTGTGGTCATTATGACCTTTCGGCAACAAGAAAAAAAAAAGGCATTTCTGACAAAGGTGAAGGAAACAGAGAAGGAAAGGGAAACTGTGCAAGAGCAATGTTATTCTGTCACTCAAGGGACTGCATTCTCTTTATCTTTGTGTGTTCTGGTGCCAGCTTGTTACAGATGCCCGATAGTTTCCCGTGAATGAAGATCGGGGAAAGGTAGTGTAAAATATTCTTTAGAAAGCTTGATATGGATGCATCTTGAACTTCACCTGGTTTTGGGGAGATAAAATACATCTGTGCAGTCTGTCTGATCCTAATTCAGGATTTCTATAGCGATCACAGTACGACAGACTAGTTGAACTAAAAGTAGTGCAAAGGGAAAATCCTGCTTGGAGGTGAATAGTTTAGAGAGAATGGGGGTGGGAGAGCCTGGAGCAATACGTGCGCAGCATTGTTATAATATTTGGAGATAACGAGTGTCTGAAGCTTCTCATTTACAAAATAATACTGCAAATGCAGGCTCTCAGAAAATGTAACAGGAAAAGTTTTCTAAAAGTCCATTGTGTTACGGAGGTTGCAATGGAAACAGCATTGTAAAGACTGAATTGAGAATCCCATTTTAATTATTTCCTGAGAAATCTGCTAATTGATACCACTGAGATTTAATTTGTAGAAAGAACTGCCGCTAATGCCCCACATTCGGAGTTCTGAACATCTTCATTTCAGAAA
This sequence comes from Nettapus auritus, assembly GCA_011076525.1. Classification (NCBI taxonomy): domain Eukaryota; kingdom Metazoa; phylum Chordata; class Aves; order Anseriformes; family Anatidae; genus Nettapus; species Nettapus auritus. The sequence continues at coordinate 59,551,677 of CM021769.1, forward strand.
GTGTTCTCCATTTGGAATCTCATAGGTCAGTTAATTTTTGATTCTTGAATTTATGAATATACACTGATCACGATTATTAAAGTTGTGTAATTACACCTGCATATAACATACATGTAATACGGTTATAATGCCGGTATAATGCTAGTTATTGTGTGAAGAAGAGGACAGGATATTTCTTTGGTGAGCTGGAATAACCTGTACTCCAGCCCCAGGGAACAGCTGGGAACAGAAGATAACATCTCACGGGTGGAAGATTAGGACACAAGGAAAATCCCCGTAGCACTTATATAACTTTTTTAGTTGCTGGAGTTTGGTTGCCTATGGTTTGCCTTAGGAAAGGCCCATGACTTGTGCTGTGTGTATTGCGTTGTCACTTGCCTTCTGAAGGACGTGCAATTTCTTGCTAGTCCAGTCTGACCCCTTGTTTTGACTGAATGCAAATTGAATGTGATGGATAGAAGTGAAACGTGTGGCCTCCACCTTATCAATGAGCTGCTTGTTGAGCTACATCGACGCTGGAGCCGTGTAATGCTGTAATTGTCTTATGGATTGAGGTAGTTTGTGATCTGCAAGTACTTTTTAAAAAGTATGTAAGATGACAGTAGAAATAATGTATATTTCAGGTATTTCCAGCGCCCTTTTAAAATATTTCTACCACATACATGTCAATTCTACCGGCAAGTAGTGGGGTTGAGTTGTATAAACTGTCAATGCAACTTAATGGAAATACAGTTGTTAAAAAAGTTGGTCATTCCCTTGTATTTACTCATTGGTTGGCTTATTAATGATATCATGAAAGGATTTCCTGAAGTTTTTCCCTCTTCTGTTGGTAAGCAGTTGGAAGGCTGGCTTCTGGCACTTGTCTTTGATACGTGCCACTTGGCATTAGATGCAGGTTCTGTGCTTCCAGAAATAGTTGGTGTTGTATGTCATCTATGTGAATTTTCCTCTCCGCTTAAGAATCTGCTCTGACCTGGAGCAAGAAATAACCTTAAAGTGGAGCTACGATCCTTAGATTTGTGATTCTGCGGGTTGGGTAACATCACTTGGTTAAAATGGTGTGCCTCTTTTCCTTCTTTTCTTCTTCCTTCAGATAAACTTCCAGGGAAAACTGTTAACAAACACGATGTGATTCTTGGTCCTGCTGTCAAGGCTATTTTTGGTTCCCCCCCATGACTGCTCACTGTGCAGGAGCTGGTCTCACAACCCACAGCAGAGTGTTGGGCTGCTCTCCGCTGCGCCGCAGCTCGCTTGGTGCGGCTGGGTGGTTGGGGTCTTCTGCCCATGGGGGAATTTGGGCTTCCCTCAGCTGATGGGGAGTACTCGAAGGCTATTAGCGATAACAGCTAATAGTAAAATACTTGTATCTAAGTCATGGGGATCCAGTTTCAGTAAAACAGCTCTTTACGATGTCTGCTGAAGAGTAAGTTATCTGCGGTTTCCTAATGGAAGTAGGAGTGTGCGTTGGAGTCTGGATGGATGAAGGCGGATCCCTTTCAGTTGCATCTCAGAAGGTGAGATTGTGAGGCCCTTTTTCCCCTCCTTAGTAATTTTTCTTGTCCTTCACTGTAGGGCATGCTGACTAATCAGGAATGTTACTGTTCAAACAACAATCAATTATATTGCTAATTTTCTTTAAACCATGTTATTTAAAAGAAAATTATTTAGAGCCGCTGGTTTCCGTTCCTAAAATGTGATTGACTACTTCCAAACAGAACTACGGAACTTTGGTGGTAGGGGTTTTTTCTTTTTATTTTTTTCTCACAGTAATTCGCCACTGTCATTTTCTAAAGTATCAACAAAATAGCTTTCATGTTTATTTTCTGGTTCTCAGGCAGATAAAATTTGCATTCATGTCAATATAAATATGTGAGAGTGAAGACGGGAAGGTATGTAGGACCTGAAATTCCAAGGTGTCAGAAAGTTGGAGTTGCTTTTTCTTAATGTCCTGGGAACACAGCAGCTCACTCTGCAACCTGTTCACGTCAAAGGAATGTAAAATATGCACATGGTATTTGCAGAATTTGTGAGCTGTCTGAAAACAGTTCAGAGGTATTAAAACTTAAAGTAATGATGTATATATAATATGTATAACATGCCAGTCCCAGAATGCTGGGCATGAAACAGAGATGTTGTCTGCATCACACAAGATGAGAAGAATTCGTTATCTTATTTTTCCTAGAGAGAGTCTTGTTATTCAGAAGCAGAGCATTTTCTGTCCTTTTATTCTGACTTGACATTAGTTTGCATTAGAATGTAGTTGTCATTACAGTGCTGTACTTTGAGATGAATGAATATTGCCACTCATTGCTTTTGGAATTTAATTTACTGTATTAATGTGGCTAATTTAGATTCTTAGATTGTTTTAAAGAAGTTGACAGCACCAAGAAGACGGTATGTGATACCACAAAAGCAAACATTCAGAGGCATCTTAGGCTGAGCTTGATGTTTTGGTGCAGTTACTTTTAAGTCATACGTGGGTGAATTAAGTTAATAGTGACTGGGAAGTAAGTAACGGAGCAGAAATATTTTTTTCAAGTAGTATTGGAAAGGTAATCTTCGTGGGTTTCATTTTGGAGACTTGCACACAAAGGTGCAAGTTTCAGATGACGGCATTGTTGCTTGAGGTTTGTAGAACCTCTCTGGCAATTTAATCGTGACAAATAACGTTATTAAATTTGCTTTCTGGTTATTGTAATGCATTAGACTTTATTGTATTTGTACAGAATTATATTCTGTTGTACAGGGTTTTACTTCACAGCTGTGAAAAAGCACACTAGTAATAATAATCTTCTTCTTGCATCCATACACCTGGTACTCAAAATAAAAATAACATCAATAGATAGCCGAAATCCTGCCTTCATAATAAGGAAGGTTTTGTGATGGCTACAAGCATTATAAAGAAGAAACTTCCATGCACTGGAAGAGATTTTCTGGCACTCTGTGAACAGTTTAACTTGGAAGACAGCAATGTGGCATGTTCAGCTCGATTCAGCATTTCCAGTTTGACTGACCTCTGAGGTTTGCTGGAATTCTTTGGGAAGGCCGAGGCAGTCCTTTTTGCTGTAGGAAGCAATGAATTTGCATTTATGTACTGTGCCCAGAAAGCTGCAAACGAGGTTAAGACTCTAAATTGGTAGGCACTTGTCTGTCTTACCAGGGTCTTAAATGTTAATAAAACAGTGATTTTACAAAAATAGAATTACTCGAGGTCACACAAGAAATCTGCTTCAGAGGTAAGATCTGAATCCCAATCTTCCGAATCCTGATATGGTAGTGCCCAAACCATTACCTTCTTTTTTCTGTTACGGATACGGAAAAACTTACTGCACTAAAGATTTTACAGACATAGGTACTTCTTTCTCTTTTCTTGTGGCAGAAACACACTGCTTTGTAAGGACTGACTCCGAAGTCCTGCTCCAGTGTCCAAGATAACTGAAATGCCATCACTCAATGAATTCCAATTGCTTCAACTTTCTAGTGCAAAATGAATTTAACCATTAAGCAGAATCACTCTGTGACTGCCACTCTGAAGTAGTTCTCTTTTCTGTGCTTCTTGCAGATTGTTTTTTTAAATTTTGTTTTGTTAGGGTTTCTAAAGTGAAAAGCAGAGAAACTTAAGTACGTCTTATGGAGTTAAAGCTAGAAAGAATTTATTACAGTGTGGCACACCTTCCAAGAAGTTGGAAATAGCTTTGGTTTCCATTGCAGTAGTGCCCAATAGAGTTTCAGAGAAGAGGGGGAAGATCCTAAGGGTTACTGACAAAATCGTTGCAATGCTATTGTCTGGAAGTCTTTTAGTTGTACACAATTTTCATTATGTAACGTACACAGTGAATCTTCTTTTGAAAATAATTGAAGTGCTAAATAATATACCTCAGCAATTTTTATAATGTGTATTTGCTATAGTTAGTAAATTAAAATGCAACTGAAGCACTGAAAGCTTGAAAAGGTACTGTGCTGCTTGCAATCCTCTTGATCAAATGTATATGCATATAATATATATATATAAAATGTTCATTATGTTGCCCTTTTTTTTTTTTTTTTTAATTTTAAAGCTTAGCATTGAATAAAACCATTTTTGCTGCAGTGCTGGCCTGGGCTTATCTGGAGTGTGGAGTGCTCGGTTCTGGCATGGCTCAATCAGGTGCTTTGGAGCACTTCAATCTTAATGCATTTTAATGGGGATAAAGCCTTTTTAATTCCCCAAATAGTGAAGGATTATTTAATAACTGTATTTTTGAGAGATAACAAAGTTTTCTCTAAGTGGAAGATGTACAGTTTTCTAAGTCATTCAGTCATTGTAAGTGTCGTTAAATAATTACCTAAAGAACAAACATTTCACGTCTAGTTACTTCACCTTGCTAGCTGCCAAGTTTCAGTCACATGCTTGATAGAGGCTTACTTGGCATTGAGTGGAGTTAACACAGGATCTGAAAAAGTTTTTGGAATTTCTTTCGATCTCTAATCCTGCCCAGCTCTCCCCGTCCTCACCCCAGGCCTTGTCAGCAGCGTGAGAGCTTGTTCGCTGCCAGATTCCCTTGTCTCAGCGTTGCTCCCGCCGCGGGCCGGTTTGGGGAAGTGGCGGGGAACATGTCCTTGCCTTGTGAAGGTGAGAAGCTGTTCCATCCTCACCGATGGCAACGCTGTAGGTCTTTTGGCCATGGTCTGATGTCAGGGCATGTTTCTTTGATATTCAGCTGTGCAAGCTCTCTTATGGAGCTGTAGGGGCTGTGAAGGTCCCAGGGATAAGGCTGCAGGAGTTGAACGCCCAGAGGCATTATCTGCACCAGCTTTGTCTTGGTGGCGAGGGAGGGCTCGGCTGCGGGTTCAGCGTGGTAGAGCTATAGGACAAGAACCAGACAAGAGACCGTAATGTGCTGCTCAAGTGGTGCAGGAGGAATGTAGCTGATAGCTCTGCTATATTTAGTGATGTGTTAAAAGCTGTTGGGTTTTGCTGCGGCCTTGCTCCTCGCACCAAAGTCAAGGAGCTTGATTTTATGCCTCTTCTGCCAGTTTTTCTTTTGGCTGTTACATTTGGCTGTTGATTTCCAGGCATATTGTGAAAGGCTGTAGTTGCTTCATCCTTCCAGTTAATTTGAAAAATAATAGCACTTTTCTTGTATTTAAGGAAGAATCTTTCATCTTTCCCAATGGGATAATGTGGTTTCACACAGAGTCTAATTCAGAGCTGATTTTAAAGATGCATGGTGTCCCCAAATGACATTGCTACCAACAAAGCGTGTCGACATTGATTGATATAAATGTATGCTCCTTACCACTGCATACAAAACCAACAAAGTAGTTTTTAAAATGTCTTTGCTAGTTAAAACTTTGTTTGAGACTGAAAGAGCACAAATGTTTCTTTCTACATTCCTTGTGCTGTTTTTCTTAGCCACTAGCTCTTTGTATTGGCATCACCTTTGTCTTCTGGGGACTTACTCAACACTGGCTGTTTGGGCACTGTTGGTGTGTCTACTTAGAGGCGTCAAGAAAATCCAAATGTGTCTTCCACTGGTGCCTTGTTTTCAGTGCCACTCTTCTCACAGCTGTCTTTTTTGTATTTTATTGTAATGCTTTATTCTCAAATTTTCACCTTCTGATCGTGCAATGTGAGTGTTGATTCAAGAAGTTAAAAACAATGTCATTATACAAGAGCTTTCGTATTTGTTTACATCTGATTCACGTATGTAGACAAAAAATATCTAAATTCAGTGCCAATACGTTATGCCAATAATATATGTTGTTATTTGTTATAGGTTATATTGTGACTCAGCATGCTTCGATTACATAGCAGTGTGTTTGAGGGCTGGGGAAGAAACACTGCTTGACCGAAAATAATTTGTTCTCTTTCTTTGGATTTATTTTATTGGTTTATGTTTAGTAAAGGAAATTCTGGCATTGCATACACCAAAATAGTTCATTTTCAAAACAATTTGCTTGGGTTTCTGCATCAAATGGAGTGGTGAATATTAAAAACAGAAAAGTTTTACAGAGTTCAGGTCTGTTTAGTATGTTGTTATAATTCCTTTTACTGATGCTATTTTCTTGGTTTGTTGGTTGCATAAAGTTTTATCTAGCATTAGCATATATGTCTTAGCATATTTTCCATTGTATGGATGCCATAAAGACTACTAGAATTTAATTCCATGGCAATATTTCTGTGATTGCTTGGAAATTGCAGAATTTCTCTGCTTGTCCGACTAGGAGCCGCTGAGCATTACAGCATCTCTGTAAGGATGAGTTTGGTCTAGGCTATTTTTTCGACTTGGTTTTACTGAAGTCCTGTAAACTGATAGAGCTATAAATCCTTTTTTTAATGCCACAGAGCTTTTTGTTGAATTAAAAATACATTTCTGGATAATTTTATAAACTCTAGATAATCTAAAAAGAAAATCTTCCACATCTGTTTTACCATTTAAATTCCTAAAATATTAATCTGGGATTAGTTTTAGGCTATGAAACATAATGTGTCTCTCGCTACGCAGTGGGGATATATTTGAGTAGCCGTATGATGAAAACGGGTCTGCTGCAGGCCAGCTTCGGCCCTCACTGCCCCCGCTCATGAGCCTTCCGTTGGTATAAATCCGGAGCAATCCGGCTCTGGGTTCAAACAGGATCACATATGACTTGTGCCAGGGGCCTATGAACTGATACTGAAGTCATGGCTTTCGTATGTCAGAGTATTTCAGTCCTGTGTGTGCCAGGCCTCTGGGGACGGGAGGGTGAATTACCAGGGTCTGCGCAGCTCAGCTCTGGAGAGCGGGCCTGACAGAATTCCTCAGTTTGCCCTTGTTACCTGAGGCAAGGTGTTCTTTTATTACCAGTCTTCTCCCAAGCGAAAGCTTGATGTTAAATGCCTCGCAGGAGTACTGCCGTCCCCTTTATACTTAAGGGGAAAAATACTTTTCTTCTCCAAATTTTACCTCTGGAGGCGATGCAGCATGTTTAATCCACCTGTGAGACGAATGAGTGTGCGGAAGGAGCAACTCCTTTAAAACAGTGACGAGTTAAACAAACCAAAGGAAGCAACTTCATTGTTGTCATTTTTTTCTTTGTGGCTTAAGCCTGTCCTTAGCGTGTATGTATAGAGTTCGAAGCGTTTTAGAATTAACCGCCAGATACGCTGGAACAGCTTGTTGCTCATGAAGGCACTTTCTGAAGTATATGTGCTGGTGAACACCACCAGCCAACCCACAAGAATAGGTGTGTGCTGTGAGAATTGTGGTTTGTTCCTATTAAACCGTACTTCAGGGAATGTGACGCTCATATCCTTGTTTATTCTTCAGCCTGATGTCTGAAGGAGATGGAGATTGTAGCATTGCCTTTCATGCCTCAAGAGGACTGTCGAGTGACAGAGAACAGGGGTGGGGATGGAGAAGGGAGTGAGACAAAGCCATGAGCATTTTGTATGTCCTTAACTACAGGAAAAGCTTCGGCAGGGACATGTGCCCTACTAGATATAAAGCACGTAGCCACAGGAACCCGACTGAATAAATTTTCATCTTTCATGGAATCTGTATTGGAAGAAATTAAATGGACTCAAATCAGCGTCAGCTGTGAGGTCAGACCAGCGTGCTCAGCTCTTCCTGTGGTCTGGGGTTGAGAACTTCCAAGGGCAGAGACTGCGCAGCCCACGTGGGCAACCCATGCTAGTGCCCTGCCATCTGCTCCATCCATCTTTGTATCCTTGAGGTAAAAAAGTTTCTCCTACATGTAGCTTGAACTTCTTTTGGTTCAATGTATGCCTGTTTTCTCCTGCTCTCCTGTCAGGCACTGCTGTGAAGAGCCTTCTCACCAGCTCCTTGCAGAAGGCCGCTGGTAGGTCCCCTTGAAGCTGTGTTTCTCCAGGCCCAGCAATCTGGCTCCCACAGCCTCTCCTTGCAGGTCAGGTGCTCCTGAACATCTTGCTGCCCCTCTGCTAAATTTGCTTGGGTTTGCTGATGTCTTTCCTCTAGTGGGGTCTGAAATTGAATGCAGCACCCTAGGCTGTATCTTTGAGAGAAGTTCATTGATAACAGCTATAGTTCTTTAATCCTGTTCCGAACTCTTGTGATTGTGTAAGAAAACAGTATTTGAGTAAAGCTTCGTTCTTCTGCTACAGGTTATGGATAAAGCCTTTCCGTGCTATGGAGGGAGGAGAAGGGCAATGTCTTTCTGCAGTCTCTCTGAGGTCACACACAGCAGCCACGCAAGGTCTCTTAATCTGCGGTGTTGTCCCCTGACGATTGCTTAGTCACATTATGCATTAAAATCAATATATCAGAAGTGCACATGACTTAAGTTTAAATCTCTGTTCAACATTAAAAAGCGGGTAAAGAGCAACATAGGTTGCTCTCTACGTGTTTCTTTTATTGTGGAAGGATTGGTTTATAGTGGCATTTTGTGTATAACTGTTTTGCAGCTTGGCTACTGTAATGCGGTTGTGTCGTGTCTGTATAGTTTTCTTCTGTATGACAGCCTATCGGGAAAATACTGCTTCATGTGTAGTATAGAATTTACTAGTGATAAATGGTGCTGCTTTCCTGTCGCATCGATGACCCCAGTACAAAACAAACAAACAACAACAACAACAAAATCCATGCTTCCGAAAAATATTTGATTAAAAGAATACTTGCCTCCTAAGTGAGCATCCATTTTCAGAGCTTCTGAATCTAATTGGACCATTGGGACCATTTGTAGGAAGGAGGGATGAAAATTAAACCCAGAGGAGCCAGTTGAAGAAACAGCTGTGCCAGGATTGGAGATGATAACTGGGAGAAATACATTTACATATACTTTAATAGATCAATATTCGTCTCATAGATACATATTTGTATGCACATATGTTTGTGTACATGTACGCATTCAAATATATGTATGCATATATCACTGATACATGTATTTAACTGTTGAACCTACTCCTGTTTCCATTTCAGACTTTCAGAATTTGGCATAGATGTTCACATGGTTTCTGTAAAGTGCTGTACAATCAATTAGGTCTGCTGCTCACATTGCGATATTGGTGGCATTTCTTTGTCACTCTTTGTCACTCGTTGTCAAAACTCTTCTGTCTAGGTCACAAGGTTCCAAATTCATTTAGATATTTTTGAAGGTCCTACGTTTTGTTTGTGGAGACATCACCTGACTAACTGCAAATACTTGAGTGGGAAAGAAAGAAAGGAACAGTCCTAAGTGAGTTACAAGCCTGATTTATTAAGATGGGGTGATATAATAAGGTGGTCTTTTGCTTTTCTAATTTTATTTTGGTATGATCAGAGAGGTGTGGGTTTTTTTTTTGTTTGTTTTGTTTTCAGCTGAAATTTTGAAGGCAAGGAGTGTAGTTTTTCTAAAACTGGGAAAGAAATAAAATCAGATCTGATTTTTCAGGAATGCCCCCTTTTCTGAGGATTTTCTTCTCTTAAAAATTTTAACTAGCATACTTTTTTTCAAATACAAAGAAAAGTGGGAATAAGTGATACAATCTGATGTCATGCAAGTGATGCCCTTATCTGTCTTTGGGCTTCTCTGTTGTAGTTGCAGACAGAGCTGCTTAAGCTAATTACAGAGCTGCATTCTGACTAACACCTAAAAGCTTGTGATGTTCTGAGGAGGATATGAGGGTTTACTTTGTGATTCTTCCCTAAAAGTTAATGGGCTAAGATGTTAGTTAAACTATCCTGTGATTCTATAGGAGACGGTGATGGTTTTGACGTTATTAAATCTACTGGACATTGATTTCAGTGGGGCAAGGATTTTACTGCTACTCTGAAGACGCACCTAGCTATTTTAAACTAAAATCCTGAAAAGGTGTTTGCGGTGTGTGTCTGGCTAGTAGAAGTGGGTACTATTGGTATTGATTAAATTTCCTCTAAATTATGTCAGTATGACACTGCGTTTTTCTTAGAAGAATATTCTTCACAGAACTTCCGTGGCACTGATTTTCTTGGAATGTCTTAGATATTCTTTCCAACCAATTCTCAAAGCTGAAATGAAAATACAGACAAAACCCTCTCAGCAACAGCTTAAGCTGTTTTGAAGCTATTGGTGTTATTTCAGCAACACGTTATGAAATAAAGCAACCCATTCCTGAGTGGTTGCCTGGTTAGATACAAGCACTTGATCCTTTTGGAGAGCTCACTCTCACTGCAGACCAGCAGCTCCTCACCACTCAAGTCCTTCTGTCCCCACAGCAGGGTGTCCCTTATGAGCTCACCCCTAAATCTCACTGCCATTTGGGAATTTCAGCGTAAAGTTGTTGCTTGTCTGGTCTTGAAGATAAGCATAACGGAGTCAGCCAGCAGGAGAAGTAAATATCATAGAAATGGCTTGTGATAATTTATGGGGTAGTCCATCCAACGACAGCATGAATTACTTTTGCGATCTGTCTGTGTGTTGTTAAGGTGATGAGGTACACTCGGTCAGTAGTTGATTCACACATTTCAAGATTCATCTGTCTGGGCATTTAAATTACTCTAGAGGCAATATATAAACTTGCTTGGCTTCAAATGCAAGGTCATCAACATTAAGTCATGGCCAAAAGTTAATTATTAAAATCTGGCTTCGCTTCAAATACAAAATGAACTGAAAGATAAAAATAGGTGAAGCTGAGTTGATTATCAGTGAGTTGGGAAAAGGGCCTGCCCTCGTGAGTTACATTGCAGGACTGGAGACTGTATTGCAGCTGGGAGGTTTTTCAGTAGGTAAATTGGTTAAATTTCAGGATACTGCAGGTTACGTTAGTGCAAACAAACAGTAGGCAATGCTAAATTTGCAGACTCGATGAATCAGTAATACTTGAGAAATCTCGTAGGCTGCACTCCGATGGCAAGCAGCAAGGTGTCCGCAGAGGCTATCGGGCTGTCACGCTCCCACCCCGCAGGAGGATGATAAGTGGCATTTAGGTTGCAGGAGGGTAGCTGGTTCCAGCCCTTAGCCCAGGGCCAGCTCGGAGGTTATGCTGGGTGTTGAAGCAGCCAGCTTGCCCTTGTGGCTAATGTTAGCCAGATGAGCGAGCGGTAGATACAGCTTGGAGGCCTCGAGTCTTTGTGAACTGCTACAGTACGTCGGTCTGAAGAAATGCGGTGGGTTGCTGTTGGTTCTGGTGTGTGTGAATGTTGTGTAAGCTAAAAGGTTAAAGGCCGGCGGCTAAGAAATATACCGTAACTGAATCACGCAGCCTGACAGTTCGGCGTTTTGGATGTGTGGCAGCGTGCCAATGCAGGTCACAGTGCCTGCAGAGCTCCCACGGTGACGTGTCGGAAGCTTTCCCCCATTTTGTCAGGGGTATCAGGTCTTCCTTTGGAGAAAAGGGAAAAAAAGGGGCACGAAGAGTGACAGCAGCGTATCATGTGTCCTTTTAGTAGGGCCTGCTTGTTGTGCCCATTACACACGGTCGATTTCTGGACAATAGAAACTTAGCAGTTGCTGTTTGGAGGAAATACAGGTGGTGAAGTGCCAGGAGGCTTGGTTAGCCCGCGTGTCTGAAGAACAGCTGTGCCAGGGCTTTTCTTCATCTGTGCTTGGGAACGAGGGACAGCTTTCATTGTGCGGAGTCACTGGGTCGCTGTCCCCAGCGATGTTATTGTGCTCAGCGCCACGTAAGCAGAGACATTGCTGCTAAGCCAAGGGCTGAAACACACGAGCACAAGAAATGCTGTGATCTAAGTCTGAAAATCCAATGGCAGTTCGGGATTTATTTCATTCTAATCAGAGAGGTGCTGCTAATTTGCCTGGGCTGCATCTATTTGAACACTGGGAAACGTTTCACAGGGACTGCAGGAGCTGGATGATGTTTGCAGAGGAGGGAGCAGCAGAGAGTGACAGAACAGGGTAACTTGGGTGGGACAGCCTCAGGACCCCTTCAGATCCGGCCCCTCCTGTGCAAAGCAGCTTCGAAGATGGAACCAACCTAGAAGTTTGAGATTGCTCGGGGCCTTCTCTGGCCACGTTTTGCGTATTTCCAAGGACGGAGATTCCACAGCCTTGCTAGGCAACCTCTTCCAGTGTCTGACTGCTCTCATTGTGGGCAGAAATCTCCCTGCTCTCTAATTCCTTGTTGCAAGGCATTAGCCATCTGTTGTATAGATTGTTTTGAACGGTATTGCTTATTCTGAATGAGTCCTACAAGGCAAAACATTTAAATTCTCACTTTTCACATTCAAATAAAGCACTGCGTTCCGCAGAACTGCCTGTGGTGCTGTTTCTCCCCTCCTAGCCAAGCGCTAAGTGTTGAACTTGCAGATTTGCAGGAAGTTTTGGCCTCGTAGGTGTCTTTGTCCGTGAAATTCCTATCTGTGCTTTCTCTAAGAACACAGCTGTGCTTCTGCTCCTCTGCTCTTCCCGTTCAAAAGGGAAAACTATTCCAAAATGCAGTTGCTCAAGTACTTGAAGAGGTGTTTGCTTTCCAGCTGAAACTTTTGTCATTAGCAAATAGTATTTAGTCTGTTACTAATGAACTTGCTCTATAATTACAGCAACAGAACCGATTCCTATTCCAAAGGCCTGGAGAATTTATTTCATGGGAAATAAAAGAAGATCTGTAAAAGTGCGAGTACGGTATAATGGATAACTTCATTTCCCAAATTGCCCTGGAGCACTTCTGGAATAGAGTCCTTTTTCTTGGTCTTAATTATAGAGTTATTAATGACTAAAAGCCTGCAGATGAAAACTTGTTGACAGTTTGTCAGCCTCTGGAGAATAAAGCTGACAATGTACTTTCATTCTTAGGGCTGACGGTGTAATTGCGTTTCTGGTTGTGCTCCTAGCCTACGTGTCAGAGGTTAAACGGACTGCTTCGCTCCTGATTTGAAAGGAAATGCTTTCAGCTTCAAACTGTTTGGACGGCGTGATGAAAACGGAACTTAATTGTTACTGTGGTAGTTTGTTTATTAATTTCTCTAAGCATCTGCAAGTTCATATTCCTTTCCTGGGATGTATGCCCTGGAACATGAACTGAGGTTAAAGCGCTGCCTCTTCAGAGAGCGATGCTTCTCGGTGCTCTTAGGAGAAAAAGACCACGGCTGCTTTGGAGGTATTTGAACCGCGGGGTTACGGTAACGGCTTTCTCCCCATCTCTGGTTTCAGGAGCAAGCTGAGGAGTTAGGAACCGACAACTGCTGTCACACAGCCACCGCTGCAGCACAGGTTGGCTCTCGCCAGCCTGGGCAATGAACGCTGTCACTGCTGTGCTGGGTGTTGGACAGCCTGATGCGTTGGTACCAGCTTGTACTGGCTCTAAGGCTCAAATTGTTGTTAGAGCTGGGGCTTGGGAAAGCCCTTTTGGTGCAACAGAAGTTGTCACTGCTCTCGTTTTATCACTGATGTTTATACTTCCTTATACCCTGTTCTGTTTCTGGGTGGACATCCTGCTATGCCGGACCACTAGGTCCGATCTGTAAGGCCTGAAATGGGTGGTCAGTACAGGAGGAGAAAAAAAAACACACTTGAAAACAGAAGAAAGAAGTATTTAGTTTTGAATCTTTGAGGTATAAATCATTTAACAGCCTTATTTTTTTTATAGTTTTGTTTCACTGTTTTCGTTAACATTTTGCTGCATTTGATGGTAATTCTGCTTTGGGATATTGTTTACCTAAATATTGTTAACTACGAGCGTAGAAATTCAGAACATCAAATAAGTGAACCGGTTCGTTACTCGTTCGCTCTAAGGCTCCTTAGCAGTGGGGCAGTCACAGCCTGTGTAATTAGGAACTAAGATCTTAAATATCGCATTTCTTTAAGATTTGTAATTTGCTTATGTCCCTGCTGTGGGAGGTGGAAAGACAACCAGTTTATCTTGGAATAAACTTCCTTCACTCCACATTTTTGCATTATATGAGTACAGTTATACAGGTAGATGAAGTCATTGCCTTTAATGGACATTAATAGTTTATAAAGGGTGGTAAAACACGAAGATAGTACTCTGAGGGGGGAAGGCTGATAACAAAATAAATAAATAAATAAACAATTTTAATTCAACTCAGCTGAAATACTAAGTTATGCTGCTTTATATAGGCTATGCATCTAAACAGGTAAGATTAATGCGTAAGGGGTGCAAAGACAAAGCACTGAAGATATATGAGGGAAGAAAAAAAAAAAAAAAATTAATAAATGGCTTCCACAAAACATCACTCAGTGATCTCATTGCGTGTTACAAATTGTGTGGGACTGTGAGCCATCCAGCAGTGTTTTAACTTGTTTGACTAGTTTGCTGGGTGAACTTTACAGAAATGTGAATCAATAATTTATGTTGTGTTGCTTATATGTTAGTGTTTAAATAATACAGTAATAATCAGGTATAAATAATCGTAAATTCAGGTGCGTCTCCCTAACTGAGCTTTGTAACTAGTTTCTTTTAAAACATTAACCTCCTTAACAATTAAAAGGTGCAGTATGCCACCGGCAGTCAACAAGGGTGCAGCAAGAAGCTTGAAAAATACCTAAGAGTTACGTTAGAGTAGCAGAAGCCAAGCGTCAATATAAAATGTTCTGCCTTTTTAGGTATTATTGGTATCTTTTACTGAGTTTAGCACTTCAATATTAATTTCTTTTTTCTTTTTTTTGTTTCTTTTTGTTTTCCTTTCAGCCATAATCAGCAGACCACGTCATTTAGACATCCTGTGACAGGACAGGTTTCTCCAGAAAATATTGAATTTATTTTGCATGAAGAGTAAGTAGTTCTATACCTATGGCAAGAGATCTAAAATACTAACACATTTCATTACGGTGGTTTAGTAGTTTGACAATTCTTCTGGTACTGTAGCAAGAATGTCGTAGAGATTGATGCTTAAAAATGTAATTCTCGTTGAGATAGCATATTTTTGAGTCTAGCGCTGTTCCACATAAGGGCTGGAGAGGAAAACTACCAGTTCTTTATTTAAAGCAAAAGAAAAAAGAGGCGTTTGAATAGGATATTTACGTAAATTGTCATTGTTTCATGTGTCACACATACATAACAATGCTTTCACATGTCTTTGCAGGAAACTGAAAGGTTTGTACTGAAACTGAAATACACAGAAATATTACTATGTTACGTTGTAATTCATTGCTTTTCTTACGTTTTAGTTTTTCTACATTGATTGTGTCTAGGGGCTGTTTTTAATTCAAAAATTTTTGTTCATTCATTCTTCAGTTTATTCTAGAGAAATAAAATCACGTGTATTTCCAGTGTATTTCCTACTCCTGTCATCCGTGCTGCGTATTAGATTGGAATAGGTGGGAGATCCTGGAATCCCTTCTGTATCTGGATGGCTGGGTATCCCTTCAGTGCTACGTCACTTCTAAAACTACCCCAAAGAGCAAGAGGCAGAGGACAACACCAGGTATCTTCTCCTGTTCCAGCCTGGTCTTACGACACTGCTTCAGCAGCCTCCGGCCCTCACGTGCCCCTCTTCACACACGACAGAGCCCAGGCACCACGTTGCAACAGCCTGCGCGTGGTGGTTTGTAAGGTTGCCCTCAGGACTTTGAGCACTCGATAGTTCAAATCATGTGGCGTTTTAATCCGCTTCACATGTAATTGAAAGCAGTATTGCATTAAGGGTGGTGAGGTGGTATTGAATTCACAGGCCTAGAGGAGGGCCTCGTGAGGCTCCCAGGAGCTCGAGCCTTTTGTGGCAGCACCTTCTGCTGTGGACCTGGAGAGGAAAGACGAGGTAGAGCCTGACAATACAGCTTTCTGCTCAGGGCTTCTGATACAGCCCAGACAAGTGCCTGGTTGAATGGTTTTAAAAAAAGCCAAGCACTATACAAGCTTCTCTCCCAAAAGCCCAAAACAAATCCAAGGGCCGATCCTACGTCAAGGCCCATGCCAAGAACCAGCACAAAGTAGAATGTCGGCCGCGTTTTGCTGTGACTAGGTGTAAAGAGCATGAAAATGCTGCTGAGCTGGAGGTCACCCCAAGCCTTCAGTGGTGTGGCTTGCTGCTCGGGAGGGGGCTGGCTCATTACAGGCATGCAAACGAGCTGCTCCCAGTCATTTAGCGAGGAGAACAGGTATCTTGCAACGAGGAGAACTCCAAGGCAATATAGACAACAGCCACTGCCCATCTGTGTTGTGGCTTCCAGCCATTAATAGATCTTTAATCTGCTGGAAAGCTTCAATCAAACATAGAATGGAGAAAATTCATACACGTGGCAAGGGAAGTAGGGGTTCGGACAGAACTCCCTGGCGTGCTGCCCAGGGTTGCACACACTTCCTTGGGTTGTTTCTGGCTTTGTAATTGCGGTAGCAGAACAAATGCTGTAAGAATTGAAAGACTGACCGTCTGATGGCGTGTGGCTTCATTGATCTCCTGTATATCTCAGAAGCGTTTTCAGAAGAGAAACTGAGGCGTTTATTTGGAGGGCAAACAGACGAGCAGGCATAACTTGTCACCTGCAGGCTCCAATTACTCATACTGAGATGATATCAAAAGTAGAGAAAAAAATCTTGCAATGCAGTAGAATTAATAGAGACAAGTGGATTTTATTCCAAGTGAAGAGGGAATGACTGGAGGGATACAGAGAGGGATATGTGTTTGTAGTAACTACTCAGGAAACAGTCTTTGCAAGAACATTTTTATAAGCTTTGGTATTAGCCTGAAGTACAAAGAGAGTGTTTTTAACATCAGGTATTTTTAATACATCAGTTAAAATTGCTTAAAAGATGACATTAAGTGCCTGAGATGCTCTCATTTCCTTAGTTTTGTACTTCTGCTTGCAGCAAGCGTAGGTTTCACGCAGACGTTCATTGCCATCACATCTGAGTTTCTGGCAGATGACACTGTTGACATATGTGGATGTCTGCTGAAAGCACGGGAGCTGTCAGCACCTCCCTGTCTTCAGATGCAGGAATTGTAACGGGGCTGCGTGACGCTTTCGGTTCTTTTCTGTCAGGCATCCAGGATTTGTACGGAATCAGTGGTTTTATTTTAGTTTGGAATCAGCGTGGTAGATCGTATCCTGTAACAAGATGAATTTCACAAACGGGACGCAGTCCAAAAGGTAATCCCTGGGTTTGTTCTGTGGAAACTGTTTCCATTGTAAGATCCTTTTGACCAAGAGTACTTTTTTTTATTCTGTAGCTCAAACACTCTGTCTGAAGTAGCAGCTCTCTGAAGGGTTTCTTATACATCAGTTTCTTCTTCAGTGCTGTGACGTGATTTATTACTTAAAGGTTGATTTTAATTTCAGATCAGGGCCAAAGCCAGGAGTCGGATGGGACTAGTGGGGAGACTTAGGCACAAATTTGTTCAAGTTGCAACAAACGCATCTGTTAAGAGGATACATTTAACATCAGGAAAGTAATTTACAGTAATCTAGAGATGATGAACGCATGGACTGGTCAGGCCATTTCTTATCCAGGAAGCAATGTACTGGAAAAACGATTTGAAAAGAAGAGTTTTGGGAAATGGTGAATGATTTCATCCTAACGTACTTACAATCGGCTATGAACCAGAAGCCCTTGCCTTAGTTGATCAAATGAGAACAGGGATGCTTTCAGTATCAGGCTGAGACTGTGCCTCACTAGTGTTTTCCCAAGGCATTTTGCCTTTTGAACAATATCTCATCAGTCTGGATGATTCAGCCAAACTCCAGTTTTCTCAAATCTATTGTAATTGGAAGACAAACACAAAGAGTATTGCTTGGAACCTGTGACTTTGAAGTTACGCTGTCGTTTGATCCTTATGCTATTCCTGCTTCCTGAAGATGTTTTTACGTAGATTTTTATTATTATTAGAAGCCGTGATTAATGATTCCTTATTTCCTAACCCTTTCTTAGCTAAGACCACTGTCAAATCCCCACCTCTCATTCTCAGGCTGCTGGACAGGCGTCAGATCTAGCTTAAACACATCATTACGTGGTTAGCACAGATACAGGCTGGGAGGAGAATGGATTGAAAGCAGCCCAGAGGGGAAGGACCTGGGGGTGTTGGTTGAGGAGAAGCTCAGAGTGAGCCGGCAATATGCTCCAAAAGCAGCGTGGCCAGCAGGACGAGGGAGGGCATTGTGCCCCTCTGCTCCTGTTGGAGGTGTCCCTGCCCATGGCAGGGGCTTGGAACTCGATGGTCTTTAAGCTCCCTTCCAACCCAAACCATAATTCTGTCATCATGATATACGCGTTTCTTTGAGAAACCTATGATGGAATTGCTTAGGATAGACGTGTGCAATGTTTAATTTTCTTCTCTATTATTTTTCTATAAATAGCAGGCCTTACCTTTATGCAGGAAGGAATAAGCAGGCACTTAGAGGGACAAACATAACTGCATCTGTTGCTAAACACCAGTAGTTGTGCATTAGAAATGTTACAGTGTATTTGCGATAGCATTATGAGAAAACAGTACATTAAAGTTAAAAAGTGTAAAACTTCAACATAAATGGAGAAATACAGCAAATACGTTCTGTGTTTAATGCACTTACTGTTATCCTTTTTTACCTGTTTTTTGTGCGACTGATAAAGCCCGTGTATTATCTCTGGAGAGAGAGACATCCTCTTTTTTTCTATTGCATATGGTTACTATAGCAGCAAAAATATCAGGTGGGTAGACAGGAGGAAACCTAAGCAGCCCCAAAATAAACATCTGGCATGTTAACGTGTATGGAAATACAAAGACAGTTAATTTTTCTCTAACGGAATAGGAGATTTGTTAGTATTAGAACTAGATTAATGTGATGTTATTTTGTTCCAACAAAATAAACTTTTAAAGTCACTGGAATGAACGTGGATCTTTTTAGTCGATATGATTTATGATCCTTTAGAGAAAAGGAGTTGCTTCTCTCACGAATAACACATTTTTTGATATGGACTACTGGTATAAAATCCCCTTTTGTTCATTTTTTTTAAAAATATAAGCTGAATACTGGCCATGTGATTCTTTTAGGTAGTAAAATGTGATTTCTTTAGACATCCCAGCATGGCTTAAGCAGAGCAGGGAGTTGCTAGACAGGAGATACATTATGTAGAGAGTTACTTTCAACTATTTCATAAAGATTTACGAGGGGCTGGAGTACCGACTGCACACGCTGCCATTTTGGTGTGTATGCACACCCCTGGGGGAAGCAGCAAGAAAACTGTCCAGAACTCAGACAAAACCCAGCACCGTGAAGACAAAATGCAGTGTCTGCAATAACAAACATTACGAAACACGTTTGGTAATCGTGATTCTGACCTAATGCTTCTGAATGCACGGGGTTAATGCTTTATTCACTTCTTTATGAAGATGGATCTGTAAACACTGTTGAGGCGGTCTTAGCTCCATTAAGCTTGTTGGGCTGCTGCAGGTAATTCCGTATATTCTCCGCATTTTTCTTTGCAATTTAAAACGGACTGGGAATATGAATTAGCTATTAAGAGACTTGAGCTTGAGTTTGGTTTGATGCAAATCTGTTACAGTATTTTATAATTGAAGTGCTACGTCTGAATGTTTTAAATTCGTTTTCAATGCTGTTTTGTGCTTTCTGTTACATCACAGGTACAAAAAGGTCGGATCACCAGTGTTTGCTACCAAAGGCATTGTTTTGGGGGAATAATAATGTTTTGTTGTGGTTTTTCATTTTTTTTTCCTGTTTCATTCGACTTACTGTTTCTTGTGCTGGCTACGTGAGTTCTTCCATGGCAACAACCTTGCTCTTTCATTTTTTATTTATTTTTAAATTCTGTTCTTTTTCCAGTTGAAGTTCACCGTTAATCTTGGTACTGCTAACAAATGAAAGCTTTCTTTATTGACAGTGACCGTTTTCAGTACGAAGTGGAAGAGAAATCACCAAATGGCAAAATTATCAGTTCTTTAAAATTGTGCACTTGTTGTTCTGTATTGCCTCGCAGTTTTCCCGTGGTGCTAGTGATTTTCTGATAGATCTTGTTCAATGTGTAAATCTTGTCTTTGTCGTTCTGGACCTTGTTCTGTTACTCCCATTTTTTCTAACTGCACAAAGCTTGGCCTCGTGTGAAACAGAACCTTGTTGAACGGTGAACGTGCTTCAGTTTGAGTTTATCTACCCTGATTTGTAATTAAAGGCATTCCTCTGGGGGTAATTTATTTTTCCATATTAATGTTTTTATTGCAAACATTAATTTCTAATATGTTAAAACTTTAGTGTTTATTCTTCCTTCTTCTGTTTCCTGAGGCAATTAGCATGCTCTCTCTCTATATGAAGTAGCTACTCTATCAAATGAAGAAACATCATCTAGGCAGATTGTCCACAGGCTTTTTTGAATGTGTATGTTAAGTGTGTATGTTAAGTGTTCCTTTCTGTGCCCTCCACCTCCTCGGTCTTCCCTCCTTGCCCCAGTGAGCACCTGGACAATCAGTAACATGCATTAATTGCCTCTCCTACTGTATGACCCCATAGTTTGTGGGGTGGAAATTGTAGAGAATCTAAAGGAAATATTAGGAAAAGGCAAGTTTTTTTGTTTTTTTCAAGAAAAATGCAGGCCATGTAGCTTCGTGTTTGCTACCTGTTCTGAACGTTTATAGGGTGGAAACATAACTGGTGAAAGTTGAGTCTAGAGGAGATAATAAGACTGGCTGATCAACAGAAAGCGTGGGCAGGCTGTGTTGAATGCAGGAAGTGCCTTAATCTGCTCCTTGCTGGGACCGGGGATTCCTAAAGCTGGTGAAATGCTCGCACAGGGTGCCCGGTCCCTAAGAGGTAAGACAGATTGGCTCCAACTGAGGTGCTGCAGCTCTCACACATTGGAGGCTGGCCTGGGATTTTGGGGACTTGCTGTAGTTTGTTCTCCTATCTGGGACCTGAACTTACGTCCAAAAGCTAGAAAGAGAGAACTTAGGCCAGATAAGTGATGCGCAAAGGAAACGGGATTAAAGTTGTGGTATTACTTCCTGGCAAGCTTAATTTAAACTGTGGTCACAAATGGGAAAATGTGCTTTCCCTGACATCGGCTGTAAATGCTTCTGGAGAGATAACTGTTCGGGATTGAGCTGAGGGAGCGCAGTGGTGCAAGCACCTCGTCCTCCTCAGTTAAGCCACGTGTTGGCCTACTGCGGCCAGAACCTCTGGTCTTACGGGTGAGACCCCTCACAATGACTGGTCTCTGCCGCGTTCAGGACCTGGTTGAACTTTAGTGGCAGCAGCAGGAATGCTTGGTGTGGTTTGTATTATGTTTTGTTTCGGTTTAGTTTTGTTTGCTCGTTTTATTTGAAATAAACGCTTCAGTAACGTACTGAAACGCAAAAAGGAGTTTATTTGTTAACAGTGTTTTTTTGGTGTGATTGTATCGATACCTCCTAATGATTTGGTGTTTTTCAAATACAATTTACTAAACTGCTCTTAATGATTTTTGAAAACACCACCTGTTGATTTAACTCACAAGCTTGGCTGCTGAGGCTTATGCTGACAATCCGCATGTGGAATTCCACAAGAGGCTGTACTTGGGTTTGTCCTCTGGTTTCTCCACCTGGGCAGCTGTACTGAAACCTTACTTGCTGAATAGGTTCTTGCAGGAGGATTCATCTCACTGTGATTTAAATGGGTATCTCTGTCTGAGCTAGTTATCCAGATTTCTTGTGTCTTAGTATGACTTGGAGGCTATTTCTAACAGTATCCGCCATGAATTTAATCATTTCGCTTACAAGATGTTCTTATTTTAACAATTTATATTGTAGCGTGACTTGTGTTTCGGGCAGGATGAAAGATGAAACGTCAGGTTATCCACACTTCTAGTTTAAACAATAAATCTGTAATTGCAAAGTGTGCTGGCTCCTACCCCTCCCTTCCCACTGCTGTCTCTTCCACGCGTTTGTGGCCAAGCCCCTGTATTGGGCACAGGTAAGTTTCTGTGCATGAGCATTACCTTCTCTGAGTGCTCTTTGTTGGATTTGCAGTTTGGGAGGTTTCTGCCTCCTGATACACGGGAAAATACTAATTACCAGATGTCACTGACAGAATCTGCTTGAGAAATACCTGAAATCAAAATAATAGGGGTAGTGCAATGGAAGTGGGAAACGGGAAATGTTTGCCTTGCGTTTGACTAGCCTGTCACTCATTTGCTCCCTGGGAGTCTGAAATATAAAAAGGCAAAGCTAAGTGTTCAGAAACCGATGTGCTTCAGAGGATCTGTTTGTTTTTGTTTTCTAGACTCAATTCACCTATGTCCAAGCAACAAATAAACCAAAGACCTTCAAGCATGGTCAGTGAATCATCCACTGCAGTAACTATGTCTGCTGTTGATACAAAGCCTGGTTCTAAGGTAAAGGAAACAGACTGTTGTTTGAACTTGATGATTAGAACTTCGCTTGCTTTAAGGCCAATGCTATCTTAGTGTTGATTTTAATCAGTCCATGAGTTAAACTAGAAGACTAGGACTTAACAAGGTGCTTCTGCATTTGAGTATACTGTTTTTGTGCTCATGGTCATTTTTATTAATGCCAGCATTAGAGAGAAATGGTTCATTTTATCACTCTTAAAAATCAATTAACTTAATGGGGACCTGGTACTCTGCTTTGAGATGAGGATTTTTTCCAGTGATGCAGTTGGCTTTAACTTATTTTTGATCACACTTTTGCCGGTAAGTGTGCACCCTTGTCACCTGCTCCTGCTGCTTTCCTTTGTCACTTAATTGCACTGATCTAATCAGGCTTTGCAAAACATAGAGAACGATAATGACGACTGGATACAACTTAGAGGCCCACCCACGTGAAAGAACTAATTCTCCGGAAGCATGAGAACTGCACAGCTAACTGTGAGAGTAATGCTCTTTCCATCACAGCTTGGAGAATATCCAGAATCTCCTCCCAAAACTTGAGCTGATCTGTTCCTGGTCTCTGCCGTTAATTCGTTTGCTGTCCAGTAGAAGTGTGCCAGTGTATGCTTCTGCCAGGCTGCTAGATGGGACATTCGTTTAAATACTCTACAGCTTTAGACTTCAAGTAGACATCTCATAGAGGACTCACTTGTACTTTCCTTCTCCACCAAATTTGCTTATAGAGATCCATCCAGCTGTGGACCCTTGATAAATACTTTACTGGAGTTTTAATTAGTACAGAGAGAGAACCATAGTCTTTCTCACATACACTTTGGTTCATCATTGCATGTGTTTCCAACCTTGAAAGTACTCCCCATGTTCTGTCGAGTCAGAAGGAGATCTGTTAAATTCCTTCGCAAACTACCATATCAGAATTAAGTTAACCAGCACCAAGAAGAAAAGCTGAATAACAGGTGTCCTCCATTTTGGGGCTGTTTGGTAGCATTCCAAGGGTAGATTTTAAGAACCTGTCCTCTATTTTCTGAATGTTTTCTTTCATGAGTTCTATAATCATTCTTTCTGAAGAGTGAGTTCCCAGGCACAGATCTGGGAGGCGATCTTGAAGCCAGAAGTACATTCTGTTTATCATGGCAAGTTCCCGGAGCTACCCATAGCTAGTTATTACCCTTCACGAAATGCTTTCACTGTTTTGTCCTGCAAATGCTGTCACAAAACTGACACTGTGTAGGTGTACGGTTGGAATCCTGGCCAAATTCAAACTGATTTTTATAGAGAGCTTTGTGCACTGGAATTGTACCAAATCAGAAAGTGTAGGAGCAGGTACAGGGCTTTCAGCTTGATTCTTCTGCAGAAAGCTGACAGCTAACAATTGCTGTGTTTGGGGTGGAGAGGGAAGGTAAGCTGCCAGCTGCATGATAGATTTGTCATTCTCGGTTCAAGATGAAAGAAACAAAGCCTCCTGGCTTGCTTGCTGCAGTATTCAAGTTTGAACTTGGTTTGAATAAAACTCCTGAAATAAGAAGTAATTGTTTGGAAAGAGAATTTCACATGCACTCTCCAACAATGTCAGTTGCACGCTGCACAAGGAAAGGAGAGTGCTGGAGAAACAAAACAAAACCGCTACCAACTAAAACTAAGGCTTGTACTTATCAACCTCTCGTTCTGTTCTATTGATATACATTTAAATACATAATTCCTCATTTTCCAAGACACTTAAGATGGGCAGTTGCAGAAATGTGCATAGATTCTTGGGGTGGGCCTCACCATTTACACGCTGGCACTGTCGGAGTTTAGACTGCATTTAGACCACTGCAGTCATTACAGATGAGGATTTTCACCCATTAAAAGCCATTCATACTGGTTATGAATAAAGGATATGGAGAAATAGTTCAGTTTGAGAATAATTTGGAATTCAGTCTTTTTAAAGCATCTAACTGGGTGAGTGGAAGCTTGCAAATGTTACCGTGTTCCCCTGTACTTTGCTCCCTTCCAACGGAAATATTCTGTTCTGTGTATTGCTGGAGGATTTTATGATGATGTGTGCTGTCTTCTAGTCCAGATGTTGCCTGAAGCAGTACACTGGAGTATCTTTATGATATCATCCCTTGCGTATGACAGATGTGTTCGTTTTCCAGAGCTGCTGTTTGTCTGCAGCTGAGGGAACATCAGAACTGGTCAGTTCCCTGATTAGCTGAGAGATTCGAACAGATGAGACATTGCAGGGACAGGGTGGGAAGGAGACAGGGCATGGATCTGGACAGCTCTTCCCTTGCAGAGATCGGGTGCAACTGTAAGGGTGCTTTGTGCCCCTCAGGTTCCTAAAGCAATTGCAGCAGCAAACTGCTGAGGCTGGAAAAGAATAGGCAGGTCATTTATGAGGTTCTTGCTGTTTTTTTCACAGACTGGTAGGCCTTCCCTTCTTGTTTTTGAACTCATTTTGCCAGTGCGAGTCAAAACCAAGGTTGCAGTAAAGCAAACCATTATGCAGCCCTCGTGTTTTCCACGTACTGCCATCTAGGTCTCTTCCTCAGCAGTCACGCTGCATCTTCTCCTTTCGTTTGCAGGGTCAAAGTCCAAGCACTTTATTAAAGTGCCGATGTTATTTGAATTTAAACAGGAAAAACAAATGAACAGAAAGCAAGCAACAGGGAGCATGATTAGGATTCATGCATACAAAGTTGTGTGTGTGTATAAGACTAGTGCCATGTTGTAAAGAGACTTGCGTGTAGTGCACTCAAAATACTTGCCGAGCACAACAGAACTTCAGCAGTTCTGCCTTTCAGGCTTGAGCCACGCCAGCCTAGCACGGATATGTTGATGAGAGCGGGGAATTGACTTTGCTATGTTGTAAATATTATTGTCTATTTACTTGCCCTTGAGAATGCTATAAATGCTGTGTTACTGTGTAACGAATTACTGCAGTGAAGTTATTGAAAACATGAAGCGTGTGTCAGCGCGGTTTAAAAACCACTGCTTTGTTACACTTCCTTACAGGTTGTGAAGACTGGAAACAAAGTTCATAGCTTTGGAAAGAGGGAGCAAGCGATCAGAAGGAACCCCAATGTTCCTGTCATAGTAAGAGGCTGGCTACACAAACAGGTACGGATGCAATCATCTGTTTCCATTCCTACACAATCATCAGGTAAAAGCTAGCGCCTGAAAAAGCAGAAGCTGGAGCGGTGGTGGTGGGAACACCCCCGGGCTTCTGTCATGAGGGGCTTGTGCTCAGCAAGTACCAAAACTGAGATTTACATACCGGTTTGATTCAGAAGTGGAAACAATGATAAACGGACACAGTTATCCCGGTTAAATGCTGAGGCTATAACTTTGTTGTCCAGTTCTGGTTATTTTGCCTGTTTTATCCCACCTGCTTGTTGCCATGCTGATTTCAGTCTCCCTCAGAACACACCTCTCGCCTGAGGTTGGCTACAAAGGTCATCAGTTTGCTTACACCCTTACACCCTAGATCAAAGGCATAATTCTAACTCATTTGCATTTTGTTCTCCAGAAGCAGGAGGGAGAAGATAAAGGGAGAGGCAGGGACCCATTCACCACACATTCTGTCACCAAGACCAGTGTCCAAGCAATGAATGGATTATAGAATTTCTTTCAACAAACAGGGTTTTAAAGCTACTGCATCTTGAACTGTTAAGCTAGCAAAAGCATGTCCTTGAGTGCAAGAAGTAAATACAGCCGGGGATTCTGTGAGAGTATTTCCCTGCTTTTAATTTGGCAATCAGTGTCCACCAGATTATCATCAGAGATTTAGCTGCTAAATTAAGGAATGAGTAGAAGGAAGCTGAAAGCTAAGGCTTGAAGTTATGATTCTACATACGAAGGAAATTTAAATTGCTGACAGCTGTTCACTTCCTCCTCTGTGGAGGTCTGTCTTCCACGATCAGTTCTGTTGACATCCACTGTCGTGAGTCCATTAGTTTTAAGGACAGACCTGGAGGTCAGACACTATCTGTGCTGGCAGCATTGTAGCATGAAAAATGAAAGGAAATAAAGTCCTTGCGTACTTAACATGAGTGCAAAAGGAAGGAAAATAAATTGTATGTACCGTATTCCTCTAGCTGTTTCCTTCTGCCGGCCTACCTCTACTTGCAAGTGCTTAAACACCAAAGATGCTTTCTATACTGTCAGTCTCATCAAAGCCTACTTAATTTAATGAGTTGTACTTGCTGACATTACAGTTTGGCAATTTTACAGGCTTCTAAAATTAATTTCAATGTAAATATTACTCATTTTGACAAGGCGATGTATATTATATGGAGAGAGATACATCTCTACAGGCATATTGAATTATACTTCATTAAAGTTTGCACATTAGGCACCCTGTATTATTTCATAAGGAACGTTTGATTAAATTACATTTTGAGCAAGGGTAACATATGGGAAATTGACTGTAGAATTACAGGAGATCATAGTCTGAAATGTGAGGTCATACTTCACAGCTGCGTAGTGACTTTCATCTTGGTACACAGGCAATCTTTGTTGGTGTTTGTGCCATCAGGATGCATACATTTGTTTCTTTATTGTGGGACAAAGCTGTCTAGTAAAAATATTCATTGGTTGTGTATAAGGTTAATCTGAATGTTGTCTGGACACGAGTTTAATTACTTAATGAAAATCAGCGATTTGAATATTCTAACCTGATTATTTTATAGTTGGATGCTTTGGCTCTTCTTCTGTGCCTCTTATGTATGTAATATTTCACTAAAATATAAAATGCATATTTTTGCAGTTAATACCATAAGCAGACGTTTGGTAAGCTACTCATCGCTACAGCACTGTGTGATAAACTGTTATTGTCGTTAGATGAAAAGTCTTATTACCTGTCTTGCATTTCAGGATAGCTCTGGTATGAGATTATGGAAAAGACGATGGTTTGTGCTCGCTGATTATTGTTTGTTTTACTACAAAGGTGAGTAGATAACATTAGCTCTTTTGAGTTAGTCTGTTAACAGTTTTCCTGTTCAAATTACGCTGCAATTGAATTTTTCAGATACATTTAGGTGTTCTGCGATGCATCATGAAACAATGACGTACCTATCCATCTTTAACGTGCGACAAATTTCAAGCCAGGGTTGGGGACGAAGTGGGTGCTGTGTGATTTTTTTGTCATGCAACTTGTCTTTGGTACATGCCAAGATTTACCTTACAAAATATTTGGCAGCAATTCCTGTTAAAGATTTTTCTTATCCCTGCTCTGTGTACCTACTTCCTTGTGATCGCATACTTGATTTTGGGAATGCACTTTGGCCCTATCAGGGCAGCTTTAATCCAAGTGGTAATATAAGAGTGAGAAATCCTAAAGCTAGCATTTCTACCAAAAAAGGCTTCCTCTGAATAGGAATAATGGCATAATGGTTACTTAAGGTTATTTGTAAGTTTGGGATGTTGTGTAGCACGTTACAATTTTTGGAAAGCATTGTAGAATGTGGAGCTCAAATTCATGTTTGTAGGCACAACACTTCTCCTGCTGATTGCTTTAGAGCCAGTGGTAATAGAGGTTTCTTAATTATAGTAATTAGCCTCCATGTAGAATGCTAAATGGAAGGTCTATTGTGTTACGCAGCCTATCAGAGTTCATTTGTCAAAATAAGCTTTATTCAGGAAGTGTGTTCTTTTGTGTGAACCAACAGAAAACAAAACAAAGAAAAAAATACTATTTTTTCCCATAATGTCAATATTCCTTCTTTCAAATTAAAACATTTTTCTGAATTATCGGCGTTGAGTTGTAAGAAAATTCAGACTTCAGGAAGAGCCCTGTCCAGCCTCCTGGTCAAATCTGCGTCCGAAAAAAGAGGTCAGACCAATTTGCCCAGGGGTTAATCCTGTCGCACGCTGAAAACCTCCAAGGCTGGAAATGGCAAAGCCTCCCTGGTCGACCTGTTCCATTGCCGCCCTGTCCTCGTGGAGAAACTTCTCCTCCTTATATGCAGTCTGAACTGCTTTTCTTTCACCTTCCTGCCTGCTGTCTGTTGTCCCTCTGTAGTATACCACTGTGTGTCCCTGAAGGAGAATGTATTTATCACCCTATTGAAAATTGTGCAATTAATTAGATTTTTTTTTCCTTTTTATTTTACAGACAGCAGAGAAGAATCTGTGTTGGGTAGCATACCATTGCCTAGTTATGTAATATCTCCAGTTGGACCTGAAGATCGCATAAATCGCAAATTTTCCTTCAAGGTACAGTTAAAAAAAAAATTATTACCTCATCATATTTTGAAATACTCATTTGCATTAGAAAAGATACCGTCGTAAGCAGAAACATCTGCTTCCCTATATTTTTAATTGTACTTTTGAAAAGCAGACAGGTTTATTGATGGGCTATTCAAATGTCACATAGCATTTTTGGTATTTATAAATTGATTTTCGTATCTGCTACTGTGTAAGTGTCTTCAGAGCGTAATTATGAGTCTGTGAGTAAGGAGACTGTTTCTAAAATTAGAAATTAATGCTGATAAGTTGTTCCAGAACTCTTTTTCATATTGAAAGAAAAGTTGACTTTTTTTTTTATAGAATACTTAACCTTGTAGCAGACAGATGGCCTTTTTTTGATAATAAAATAACTAGCTCAGTTTTCACAGTGAGAAAATGACAATACCTTGGCTTTTGACACATAATTTCCTCCTTTCAAGGAAAGAAAGAGTAACCAATTTATTCTCTTTTTTTTTGTTTGGGAGCAATAATTTTGCTAAGTGACAATGAGTAATTTTCTGAATCTTTAAGGTACAAATACACGTTTGATACAGCTCACATTTTTTTTCCTATGTAATTGTATCATTTACAGTTCTATACATTTATAAAAAGTAGGAAAATGTAATCAAACATGCATTCCTTCATGACAGTGGAAAAACCTGCCTCTCCTACTGATCGAGCTGCAGCACTAAGACAAAGTTGAGAAATGTCTGTGCTTGTTTGCAAATTTAAATTATATGCATATTTGGAGCAGAACCTGGTTTTATATCAAGCAAAAAACTACTAGTAGTAAAAAAGAAACAAGCGAAAAATCAGTTTTCAATCGGGTATAGCTTGAGATAGAGAAGAAAACTGTTTCTGTCTTTGCTGAAATTACAAAGAATGTCTTCATGGCTTATGCTTCTCTACGTTTCTCTGGTGTTTTGATTCTTGGGGTGTTTTAAAATCACAGCCTGTCCTTTGTTGCATTAGGATTTATTTTAAAGTGGGTAATGGTTTGAAATGTATTAAACAAAT
The DNA here is from genome assembly GCA_011076525.1 of Nettapus auritus. Lineage (NCBI taxonomy): Eukaryota > Metazoa > Chordata > Aves > Anseriformes > Anatidae > Nettapus > Nettapus auritus. The sequence continues at coordinate 59,581,084 of CM021769.1, forward strand.
ATTAACCTGGGAGGTGTGTTTTTAAAAAGACCCGGTGCTCTTTATGGAAATATTTGTTATGCTCTTTCAAATACACTGAATGTGAGATAGCAGGACGAGCTACAAAAGAACCTTTGTTAAAAAAGTCAGTTCACTCTAATATTTATTAAGTGTGATTCATGAAGTTTGTTTCTCAAGCCTTTTCTTAGGCAGAGGCAGGAACTGAAAAAGGCAGGCCCAGCGTATATTTAGGCTTCTACACATCTTACTGTTAGTGTAGGCTGGGGAAGGAGGTAAAGAAACTAGCAATAGTATCTACTTAAACCACGTTGCTTTGGTGTTTTTATAAAAAATTGTTTTTTAATGTCATGGAAGGATGTTTGCAAGCGTTGAAGTGCACGTTAGGATTGTTAACCAGTTTAAGACATCAGTGATAAAGGGAAAAGAACCCTGGTGCATGAATGTGTATGTATGCACACACACGTGTCTATATGCACACGTACATACACTTTTATGTCTATGAACATACATATGCACACGTAGTTCCGATGCGACCTGTTCTGTAGGGAAGGTCTCAGTCAGTGCTGCCTCTCTGCCTGCAGAACAGAACCCATGGTTGTGATCATGGCTGAACACTCCAGAAGCAATTGCAAGCTTTCTCAGTTCCAGGCCTGTCAGTTTGACCTCAGTGCCAGGGAAGCTCATGGAGCAGATTATCTTGAGAGTCATCACGCAGCACTTGCGGGGCAAGCAGGCGATCAGCTCCAGTCAGCATGGGTTTATGAAGGGTAGGTCCTGCTTGACGAACCTGATCTCCTTCTATGACAAAGTGACGCGCTGGGTGGACGAGGGAAAGGCTGTGGATGTGGTCTACCTTGACTTCAGCAAGGCTTTTGACACCGTTTCCCACAGCATTCTCCTCAGGAAACTGGCTGCTCTTGGCTTGGACTGGCGCACGCTTCGTTGGGTTAGAAACTGGCTGGATGGCCGGGCCCAAAGAGTTGTGGTAAATGGAGTCAAATCCAGTTGGAGGCCGGTCGCTAGTGGCGTTCCCCAGGGCTTGGTGCTGGGGCCGGTCCTCTTTAATATCTTCATCAATGATCTGGATGAGGGGATGGAGTGCACCCTCAGCAAGTTTGCAGATGACACCAAGTTAGGTGCGTGTGTCGATCTGCTCGAGGGCAGGAAGACTCTGCAGGAGGATCTGGATAGGCTGCACCGATGGGCTGAGGTCAACGGTATGCAGTTCAACAAGGCCAAGTGCCGGGTCCTCCACCTGGGACGCAATAACCCCAAGCAGAGCTACAGGCTGGGAGATGAGTGGTTGGAGAGCTGCCTGTCAGAGAAGGACCTGGGAGTGATGGTTGACAGTCGGCTGAATATGAGCCAGCAGTGTGCTCAGGTGGCCATGAAGGCCAACAGCATCCTGGCCTGTATAAGAAGCAGTGTGACCAGCAGGGCTAGGGAGGTGATCGTCCCCCTGTACTCGGCTCTGGTGAGGCCGCAGCTCGAATACTGTGTTCAGTTTTGGGCCCCTCGCTACAAGAAGGACATTGAGGTGCTTGAGCGAGTTCAGAGAAGAGCGACGAAGCTGGTGAGGGGCCTGGAGAACAAGTCCTACGAGGAGCGGCTGAGGGAGCTGAGATTGTTCAGCCTGGAGAAAAGGAGGCTCAGGGGTGACCTTATCGCTCTCTACAGGTACCTGAAAGGAGGCTGTAGCGAGGTGGGGTTGGTCTGTTCTCCCACGTGCCTGGTGACAGGACGAGGGGGAATGGGCTTAAGTTGCGCCAGGGGAATTTTAGGTTGGATCTTAGGAAGAACTTCTTTACCAAAAGGGTTGTTAGACATTGGAACGGGCTGCCCAGGGAAGTGGTGGAGTCCCCATCCCTGGAGGTCTTTAAAAGACGTTTAGATGTAGAGCTTAGGGATATGGTTTAGTGGGGACTGTTAGTGTTAGGTCAGAGGTTGGACTCGATGATCTTGAGGTCTCTTCCAACCTAGAAATTCTGTGATTCTGTGATCCTGTGATTCTGTTTAGAATATTGTACCCATACGAGCTCTACTAAGTCTTTAACCTGAGTCTTCTCTGAAAATTAGCACGAGCCAGTAACCTGGAATTCTCGGTGTAAGGCTGTTAGTAAAAAGTTGATAGAGAAAGCAGGAGTTGTTGGTAAAACAAACTCTATGCTAGAAAACTGATATAAAAAGTCCACATCATACACTTCAAGCTTTGAAGTTCATTGGGCCGGTCTTGACTCTGCTTGAGGTGTTTGATGATTGACTGCAGGCTTGACGTTGCAGTTTCATGCTTTTAGAACCAACTCCTAGGGCAGCAGGAGGATTTTGCGTGATTCCTGTCACAAAGACGCAATCCAGCGCTGGCGGCATCAGCTGTGGGTGCAGCGTGGCAGGAGCCCGGCCGCGCCGGCATTCCATCACTCACCAGCCATTACCTTTATCTAATCTGCTTCGATAGCTACAGCACGGATGGACATTGTGTCTCACAACATAGCACAGCCAGAAATAGAAAACGCAAGAAGATTAAGCCCAAAATAAAGATAGGACTTTTTCACATTTAAGTCCTGAATGAGGAGAATGCGCCACGTCGCTTCTTGCATTTGGCCCGTCGTTTACTCCTGTTGTTGTAAGCTGTTGGGTACAACAGAGGCCTCCATTTTAAATGACTTTTTTAAAGCAGCAGTGAGTTTTTTAAGCCAGGTAAGCAGTCAAACTCTGAAAATTTTATTTTGTAAAACTTAAAGAAGGAAATTTACTTAGCAAATACATGGATGCGTTTTGTATGATTCAATTAGAAGAAATACATGCTTGGTAGGATATACGCTAGCCCTGTAGCAGACAAAATGTGCCCTGTTGATATTCTCAAAGTTGTGTTCCTTCCATCACCTCCTAAAGTCCAGCTGAGGATTTTTTTTTAAATGCTTGACAGTGACAGGCCTGTAGAATAGCGTATGGGCTGGTCAAATCCGATCAACACCTACTTGGAAGCATAGGAGATTGCATATTAAATTGTTTTGTTTAGAAACTTTGCTTCTTTGTCCTTGACAAACTTTTCACATTGGTCATTTGTCCCAAGCGAAGTCCTGTGATTAGCCACAAGCTACTCACCTTAAGCTGTGCCTTTAGAATGTAAGACCTTGGCTGCACATTTACTTCTGCAGCTAACCCAGGTATTTAATTAACTGCTCTGTTTGTTCATATAGCAATTTTGTGCTGATGCAGGCGTGAGGTATCACGAATCCTTTGTCTGGACTTTACTGTGAAAAAGTGTGCACAACATTAACGTGTAACTGAAAATACTCTGTGACAGAGAATTTACTGTACTTCTTGGTGTTGGAAACATTATTAGCAATTTATGGAAGTTAAAGTCATGGCAGTCTCTTCAGAAGCCTCACTGTCCTCAGTTAAGAAGATTATTTTAATTGATGTTGTGTGTTAAAAATATGAGAGAATACTCAGAGTAATTTCGTTGTACAAATCTGATACAAACTGAGAAAACTGGAAGGCGTATTTGAGTCTGCTGTAAGGAAAGCAAGAAAACCTCAAGCAAAGCCACTGTATGCAAGTATATGTCTGCGTTTAGGTACATATCTAAATGCAAATAAAATCAGTGAAGTGTGCTCTGACACTCGTCTAAGAGACACGAAGTACTACTGGAGTTAGACATTAAGAAAACAAAACTTTCAATACTACCCGTGATGTTTTTTCAGAGATCTACCCAGTCAGTGTGAGGACACCCAGAGCCATTATTTCCAATATAAAGTATTTTGTAAACATCTTTCCATTATTGATACTGAAGACGTAATGATGCAAATATCTGTTCATTGCTTAGACCTGATGGCACCAGGACTTACTTCTTTGCCTGTGATCTCACAGGTTTTCTTAAAAATAAAATAATAATTAAAAAAAAAAATCTCTTGTTTTCTTCCTTTGTGTTCTCACAACAATTTTTGGTTCCTTAGGCTCCCATATTACTTATAAAGCTTCACTGGGTCTGGGGAGTCATTTAAGAATTTGAAAGAGAGGAGGGAAGGTACCAGCATCCAGAAGTTCTGACAAAGCTCAGTGTTACTTGAGGGGGAAAGACAAGTTAGGTTGTAGCGTGTTGTTGTGTTTATAGTAAAGGGACAGAGTACTGTTCCAATTTTTGTTCATAAATGCTTCGTAAATATCAAACTTCAGAAGAAGGGTGGGTTTCTGGTGTTTTATAGCTTGTTGGGAGCACTAAACTTGAAGGTTACAATTATTATAAAATTGTTCCTTTCCCTCTGTTCAGTAAACTCTGCCTTTTTCTCTCGTAGGCATTTTAAATTAATGGGAGTGAACGTAACAGCTGTAGACTTTAGCTGCTGCATACTTTTATTACCACAGTCTTTTGTTAAGTATTTTCTTTGGATACATGACTCTTTACACATTTTAAACTTGTTTAACTTTTTGTCCTTGTCTTGTTCCATCAATATGCGCTTGGGGTTTACTCTCCATTTCTCCTTCTGTGCATTATGGGAGAGAGACTGCTTCTCTTCTCAATCTATCCACGTTAAGGCATCTGAATGCATGAATAGGTACCAATATTATTTTTTTCCCTGTTGTGTGTGGTGTACGTGTGCACATGTGCTGTGTTTTTGGCTTTTTTTGTATGCTGTAGTCATCCTAATAGCTTTTGCTTGAAAAACAAACAAAAACCCACTAGCTTCTGTGTCTGCTAGCAGTGACAGCCACAGAACGTTAGCACAAAGTGGCTTTCTTGCATATTCCACATGCTGCTAATAACGAACTGTAAGGTACATGAATTTGCCTTTAACTGGTTTCATGCATTAGAAAGTTCGTGATGTCAGGTTTGTTGATAACAGGAGGCCATCTCCATGACCCCTCCTGAAGCTATGAACGGTGACAGCTGTGATAGCGTCAGTCTCTTGGGAATGGTGCAACATGCCTCGTGTTTTTATTCCGTTTTACCTGTAGCCTCTTAGGCAATGCTTCCAGCTGTGTTCATCATTCACCACTGAAAGAGAACGCGCAAGGCAATCTGATTATGTTGATGAGGACACACAGGTGAATTAAATCCGTTTATTGATGCGGTAGGCAGCCTGCACAGTTAGTTATCCAAGGCTGTGCTGCTTTTTTTTTTTTAATACAGCAAGTGAATAACCAATGGAAGGCTAAAGTCCTACTGCGTTATCCGCAGTCTGCTTTTTGCAGAAGTTGGTTCACTTCCATATTCTAGCATCTTCTTCTACAGGCTCAACACGGTGTGCGTAGGCACGCTGTAGTCATGAGATCTGGTTTTAAAGTTACTGATTTCTTTTACATCCGGAGCTCCTCTTCTTGGTCTGTTCTTGCACTGGGCACTACTCACAAATCACAGTGAATTAAATTCTTCTAAACCATATTTGTTTTGAATATATCCGTAGTAGTTTCAAGAAGGTCATTAAAAAAAAACAAACCAAACAGACAGACCCCCAACAGCAAAGAAAAACCCAAACCCAAACAACCCAACCAGTCGAACCCAAAAACAAGCCCTTTGATTCCTAAAATCCTTTGATTCCTAAATATGCAACTGATCAGAGCTATTATTTCCTATATGTAAATCCTGCTTTACTGTGTTAAGGCAGGTGATGGTGGGAAGAACACACCATCGCCTGTCAGAACTGGTGTTTTGAATCTCAATATCAGCGTAAACAGCTGAAAATACGTCTTTTAGGGAAGGCTTCAACAGATTAAATAGCCTGGCTTTTGTCAAAACTTGCTGTTTCCAAATCCACCTGTGATTGTAGAGTGGCTTTTAACTTGCAATAAGGAAAGGGAGAAGATTTCATCAAAATAAAAGGACCGGTCTTTTAGGGAAAACTCATGAAATATGTTTAACCTTCAAAAGAAGACGGAGCCTAATGAAAAAGTTGAGAGAACTTCTTTCCTTTTAAAAATAAACCAAACGCCTGTCTCAGCAGTGTTTTGTGCCGCTGGCTTTCATACGTGACAGCAGTCTTAGTTTTACTGAAAGCAGTTTAAATTATTAATCTAGTTTTAATATTGTTACAAGAGCTTTCGTGTTGAACATACTCGCTTCAGTTCTTCGAAAAGAAGTAAGGAAACGAGTCTTTTCCTGCTAATTGTGTTAACAGTAGTGAAAAGCACCTAAGTGCTAAGCAGCAGCTGAACCTGGAAAGTAGGATGGAGGAAATATTAGTCCTGAAGCACTTCACTCTAGGATTTAGTAGTATCTATACTATCACTTACACAAAAATGGATAAGATTTGATTAAATTCAACTGGCCTGGAGTTATAAAGACGTTTCATTTTGAATATTTTTTTGAGCATGACATAAATATTTAGTCATTTATTGTCTTTATAGAGGAATTTCCGAATACCTCTAGGTTTCAGTGGAATTTCATGGGGTATTTTGGTATGAGGAGGTAGTTGTCAGTATTTTAGGCACTTTGAGAATTTGAGTATTACTAACTCTCAGTAAGACTTGTGATTTTGCAGCTAATACATAATGGCTCAAGTGCATGCTTTAACCAAACGATCTTAACATGCATTATAATCAGTTCTTAAGTAAGCATTTTAATTGCTGGAGTCGTAAGGTTTTTCCCTGTGTGTCGTCTGACTAAATGGCTTTATGAAACGAGCTGGGAAAATTCGCTCACTTACCGCATGTCTCAGTGAGAATTCCTTGAATTTGTTTTGTGTGGTATTTGTGGTCAATGAAATATATCAGCTAAGAAAATGAAAAGCTGAAAATTCCTACTCCAAAAAAACAGAAGGGCTGCACTTGTAGCTTAGAAGTGAGAGAAAGAGCTGGAAGAATTTCAGTAAAAATTAGAGTGTCATTGGAGCTGGAGGCACAACTGCCAGATGTGGCAGGATAATGATTGTACCCTAAATTCAAGAAACAGTCAAAGAATCTTGACATTTTTTATTTATTTGTAAGATATCAGGGAAAGTTGCAATAAACTTTCTGGGAAGAAAATGGAAGTGATGTCTGATGACTATTTCTTGTATTTTTGTTCTTTATTTTGGTGACAGGCTGTTCATACAGGAATGCGGGCATATATTTATAATAAGAATTCTGTTATTGGCTCTCAGGCAGAGCATTCAGGGATGCGGACATACTACTTCAGTGCAGATACCCAGGAGGATATGAATGGCTGGATCCGGGCTATGAACCAAGCTGCTCTTATGCAAACACGCTCTTCGCTGAAGAGGCAAGTTCAATACACCAATTCCTAGCTTAAAAACAAACAAATTCCGCTAAAAATCAGAACGATGATGATTTCTGAAAGCGATATTTATAAACCTGTGCTATGAAACTCATTCCAGTTTTAAAGAAATAGTTCTGTTTCATTTCCTTTCTGCAATGATTTCTTCCTGTCAATAATCAGTTAGCTGACAGTTAATAAAGGCTGGCGTTCAGTATTTGTTTTCACATACAAACTACGTGCCCACATTGAATGAGACGGATTTATTCATATATATGTGTGTGGACGTTTAGGGAAATTCGGTTAAGGGGTTACAAAATTTGTGAGCAAATTAATGCACCTGCAACAGCCAAATGGCAGCCTTAAGGAAAGTAAATAGAAGGGAAATGACAGAAGAGTTGTTTCAGACGAGTGTTTAGAACAAGGATCAAATGCTGTTATGCAGGAGAAGAATGTTAAAGTTGGGTAAACTGTAAATGCACGGTTAAAGATATCAAGTAATGTATCCATGTATTCACTGCTTATTTTGTCTTACTTTGGTGGCCTTTAGTACTTGTAAGAGTTTTATGTTTCCTTGGCACAGTTAAAAAAGGAGGATGCCCTTTTGGTCCATTGTTCTTAACCAGTGCTTGAGGCAAACAAATTCAGCTGTGCCTTCGTGTGCTTCCAGTTATTCCTTTTTATTAAACTGGATGTCGCCTTCTCGATGGTTTGACTTTGGGAATGTGATTCTTTCCCTAAAACCCCTTGTGAAAGAAGTCTCTGTACTGTGAGGTAGCCCAGCTTTTAACCCTTGGGGCTCTGCGAATTGAAATGCCACGGTGCAGTTTCTCAGGGTGTCTGGCTGTAGTGCTTGCTTCTGGGAAATTTAATGTAATATAAGCAGAGATCCAGCAGCTCTTCCAGGCTTTTGAGTTCTGTATGATTTTGTGTTAGGGTTTTCTGGATTTAATTTTAACTTCAAATATGTAACCTGTTACTTGTTCTTCATCTCCTTTATATAAGGATAGGAGTAACTGGAAGAAAAAGTCAAGGAAGCCTGGCAAATTAGATGTTTTGATACAGTGTCCTTGGTCCTAGTGGACTATTCACTCTGAGACACTAAATAGACTGAAGATAATTGTTTTGTGATGCCTGCTTGGAATCCACCTCCTAGAAAGCTTTAAAGAAACTGAACTTAGTTTCAGAGAAAATGAGGCACTACCCACAGATCAATGACACTATTAAATTGTTAGAGTCTTGTGGGGAAACTTATGACTATAAGCAGATGAACAAAATTGCAAATGAAGTGTGTTATGTGTCAAAAGCAACATGAAGCTCTTAGGACTGTGATAAGTTTGATATCAAGAATTCTGATATGGAATTTTTCAAATATTTAGATGATAAGGCAAATTAGTAAACTAGTGTGTATGGCATGTGTTCGGAGCAATGTAGGTTTAACTTTTTTTCATTTTGTTTTTAGGGAATAGCAAAATTACAAAGTTAGAGATTCCCTAGACAGTGATTGTATTGACACAAGTTGTAGATGATGTTCTGTTTTCTTGGCCAGAAATAACTAGTCCTTAGGACATCTATGAAGATATGAAATACTTTTTTGACTTTGAAATGCGGAGTTGGCAGTTCATTTTCTGGTTTTTGGCTTCCAGTGCTTCCAAGGATTGGAAGATGACTTTTTTTCTTTTTTTCTATTTTTTTTTTTTTTTTACGGTGGTATGTACACAATATTATGAAAGTTCAACACTTTTCATACACTCTTAATATTTTCAGTCATTTTTACAGATGCATATAAATGATTCGTACTTACTTGATAGCTCTGTAAAGGTAACTTTTGTCTGACTGGGATAACAGCTCGAGTTTTGGTGAGCATATCTATCTTAACATACTCGGTTGGATTCATCACAGCCCGGAGAAGTTGCTTTTGTAGCTATCTTTTCTAAAATATTAACAAGACCACATCAACTTGTGACAATTAAGCAGTGTTCATTACCAACACTTTTTTTTTTTCTCAGGGAAAACGAAAAAGTGGATCAGCAGGCTGTTCCCCAAGTCAATCACGTGGATGCCTGTAAAGTGTGCGCGAAGTCAGAGAGTGCAGATGCAAAAGAAAGTTATCAAAAATCTGCTGAAATGCTTGGTTATGATAAGCGTGAAGAAACAAGAAGAGAAAAAGAGGAGGAGGAGCGTTACATCCTCAGAAAAGAAGCTCTGGACACTAAGAAGGGAAAGGCTAAGCATGCGTTAACAGAAGTCGATTCATTATTTCCAGATTTAACGAATGCACCACGGTCTCAAGCAGCTCAGCCTCTGCCCGTTGAGAAGAATGGAACGCTTCCTAGTTCATTAAGTATGAGTGCTGGCCTAGTGGAGCAGAATGGGACCGGCTCATATAAAAGAGGGTTTGTTCCCAGAACAAATCCAGATAAACAGATTCAGAGAAAAAGTAATATGGCTCAAGTGGAGCACTGGGTAAAAGTCCAAAAAGGAGACACAAAAAGGTTAGTAATAGGCCCGTCTTTAAATAGACTGCCAAACAGAATGTTCCTAAATTAAAGGAATATGGATTTGGAATATGCTTTGTGCAAATTAGAACAATATTTTACAGAGACAATATATTACAAAACTTGCTTTCTCCTTCCCCAGTACGGAATGGTATTTTTCAGGTGTTTATCTCATGAGAATGTCAATATGGGATTGGCTAATCAAATTCCTTTAGTGTTGTCACTACATGGCAAATAGAAAAGGTGAGATTAGAGTGCCACTTTTTTATTTAATGTTTTTAATCACTGCAGATGCTTAAAACCTTTTAAAATTTGCTAACACAAGGGAGACAGAAAGTGGAGCCCTCAGTTACCTCTTATTCAAAAACAGCTAGATGATATAAACTGTAGATAATCGTTCCTCCTAAAAGTAAAAAATAAAGAATGCTGTTTTTTTTCTTCTGCTCCTCTTCCCAACATCCATTCACTTCTATACATAACATGACTGCATTCAAAGTCACAATGTGTGCGTCACGTATTGAAAGGTCTCTGGATATTCATTTAATTAATTAAGAGGTCCTGGGATGTTCCCATGGTCTCCACGATTCTCTTTTCCCTTTTCAGTCCCTGAAAATTACATAAATCTTACCAGGAGCTGGAATGCATGCTGGAATGCTTTTGTAATTTGGAAATCTCATAATTGCTTTACTTTCAAAATGTGCAACCAGTTTGAGAGCATGAAGCGCCGGCTGTGCGCGTCTGATGTCACCTTGGGTCAAGTGGCAGGAAAGGCAGCTGCGCTCTCTGCCGAGTGTGAGGGTTTTTCAGACGTGGGTAACCGAGTTGGTACCCTACGTATTTGCTAAAAGGTGACTTAGAACAATGGGAGACATTCACATGTGGGTTTTAGGAGGAAAAAAACATTTTGGAGTTGTTTTTTTTTAAATGCTTATTGAAGCTAACATTTGTCATTGTGGATACGGTGAGAAATTTAAGGCTGGCTAATTCTGTTTGGAAGTCCCTTCTACTTTCTTACCCTTGGAATTACTCTTAATGAAGCTCTAATACTCTTCAGTATTATTTGATATTCTAGAATACTAGAGACATTTTACATTTATATGTTTCCTCGGATATCAGTCTGTGCTTCCTGTAGGAATATAACTTTGATGAAAAAAATATTTAGCACGTTAGTTCTTTACATGCATGGAGGTATCAGTCTAAGTTAATATTGAAAACTATCAAACTGAATACCTGGAGCTTAAGAAAACCTTTGAGGTTTTTCACATCACAAATAGAGGCAGTGACCAGGCTTGACTGATACCTAAAGGGCTGTTTTCTTCCTGATTACTCTTGCCTGTAAATGAGCTTCAGGCATGTATCGGGCGTAGCGTTAAGGTCGTGCTGATGCAGGTGCCAGCCTTTGCTCTAGGCAGAAGCAGCTCCCTCAGCTGCCAGGTATGCAGCAAAACTCAAGAGTTAACTGCAGTGCTGTAACCTAAATCTAACTTCACGTGTTTAGTTATTTTCTTCTTACCTGAAGAACTTTCTTTATGTTCTGTTCTAGCTGAGGTGACCTTGTTTCTCTTGTCTTCCCCTGACGAATGCTGTTGCATTCTTTGCATCTGGAATGAATCGCATGCCACCTTTCCGAAGAGAAATGGCTCAGTCTTTTAAATGGCACCTTCTCACAGCCTGCTGAGGCTGTTGCAGTGCACTTAACTGGTAGATAAAAGGGATATGATAGTTGTCGGCTGCGTTATTGATTTCAGGATATGGACGTTTAAAATGGAGATGATCATTTGATTGACTTTCCCTTTTGATTTTAGTTAGTAAGAGTGGAGCACTCAATTTCTTGTTGCTCCGTGGTTATTCCACCTGAAATGTTACGAATAAAGAACTTCTGAGGATGTAGAAGCCTTTAACATTTGGAACACAGTGTGAGTACGGTTTTTCTCCTGGCTCAGGTGTATAAAGTTGCGGTGCTTGCCAGCAAGTTGATTATGACAGGAGAGAGCTCTTTCAGTTAGATGTCTCACACAAATACAGCGGTAGTGTGTGTAATTATTTGCAGGCGTTACACCCTTTTTATAGGTATTTAGGTCTTTCAAATAAGCATTTTACTTTCTCTTTTTGTAAAGCACTCAGCGCTGTTTGCTAACTAGTAAATGTTAGCAGTCAGTCACTTGGGAGATGCATCTCTCCTAGACGACTAACTGCTAGGTGCACTGCAGTCCAGGGGAGTCATTTCAACCCTCTCTGCTCTCAGCAGAGGGGAGTAGCTACCTCAGTAAGGTTCATCTCAGCCTTTGAGAGAAATCTAGAGCTTGGACGGCAGCTTGAAAGGAATTGTAAGTATTTAAAAGCTGGGACCAGCAGCTGTCCAGAAATTATTTGTCTTTGATCTGATTTCAGTGCCTGGATAGACACAGTGACTGCACAGCTTATTCACACTAACAAAAAAATCAGTCTGATAGTAAGCCTAATATTTTCCCAACTAAATAATGTCGCGTTGAGGAATTTCCTTTCTTGCAAATGCAGTGTTAAACATATTTATTTTCCTACCATGCAGAAATCTTCCTGGGTCGGATAGGAAGAGACTTTACTTGTCTTTGTTAGCTTCTGCGTGTTGCCAGGAAAGGACATCATGTTTCCAATAATTGTATTTGTTTTCTGTTGAACAATTAACTGCTCTCTCTACACTACCTTCTGTGTAGTTGCTTACCATTGCAGATCCTGAATGACTTTTGTGGTAAATAATCATATGGCAGAGGCTGTTTTTTTTTCATTCTTCGCTGTCTGCTTTCCTTTTTATATTCGTTACACCTCATCATTTAAGAGAGGGAGAGTCTCAAGAACATCTCCTTCTGTTCGTTTTACTCTTGATTTCTCAGAAAAGCAAGCATCCACAGTTCATTATGGACTAATTTGAGTCATTTGGATGCTGTTCCTTTCCTGTTCTAGGTGCTGGTATGTTGTCAGAGTGGTCGTTTTTACATAACACAAATTACTTCTAAGGGTCTGAAACCTTGTGTGGTAGGAGGTGCCACTTGATTCAAGCCTGTTGTCTTAGCTAGATGTTTCTCCCTCCTTCATACACGGAGGAATTACAACCTGCCTGTACCTAGGCAATTGCATCAAAGTTTCATGGCTTTCCGTGTGCGATGTAATTTTTATGTTCATGTAAACAGAGCAAAAATGTGCAAGATACTCATTCTGCAGTGGGTGAGATTGCTTCCTTTCCCGCAGGTAATTGTTTGCAGTGAGCGTGTATTTGTTCTTCGCAGACTGCACCACCTGGTGGTGAGCAGGCTTTCAGAAAAAAATGCGTATTAATTTACAGACTGCTCCTTAAATCTAACAATGATGCCCTTCTTCATGTTCTTCACACTGTTTTTGGTCTAAGTACTGATAATCAGCTGTCCCTTAAGATTATTTCTAGTAGGTCATTCTAGGGCAGACGCTAAATTAATAGCCTCTGTTTATGGTATTATTATCAGTCCGTGAATACAATGTAATTTGTGCAGGGTAGGTTTCATCAATATTACTTTCTTAATGTTGCTGTGAACTCTTTTTAAAGGACTCCTGTGTGTTGTTTCCTGTAGCTAATGTTATTTGAGGATTTTATTATTTTATTTTATTTTATTTTCATCACCCACTCTTTCTCATCAGTATATGCTTAATTTTTACCCTTCCCCCCATCCCTTTGCAGCCTTGCTTCTGATCAGACTCTTACACGTCAGGGCCCCAATCCACCTTTTCCTGAAAACTATCACACTTTGCCAAAGAATACCAGGCAGCCTTCAGGGAGCTCACCGCCACCACCAAACCGCAATTTGCCGAGTGACTACAAGTATGCACAAGACCGTGTCAGCCACCTGAAGATGTCCCAGGAGGAAAGGAAAGCAAATAAGGACGGAACTGTTTGGCAGCTCTACGAGTGGCAGCAGAGACAGCAATTTAAGCATGGCAGCCCCACTGCCCCGCTGTACGTAGGCTCTTCGGACTTTATGGATCGGGGTAAGTCAAAAAGTTCGTTGGATGTTCCACGATCGATATCCGTTCCACCCTCTCCATCTGATATTCCTCCACCCGGGCCACCGAAAAGCTTTCCCCCGAGGAGACCACACACTCCTGCAGAAAGGCTTACAGTTAAACCGTCTGACGAGAGACAGACTGCAGACAGCCCTTTCACTGGATCACCCAGGAAGATACAAAGTCACGCTGTAAAGGTTTGTACGCAGTGTAACGATAATTTCAAACTCCTCTACGTGTAGTGTCATATATTGTTTCATTTAGTAACTTGCATTGCATCCTGCCTCGTGTATGAAAGGTCATGCAAGTTGTAAGAGTTAATGCAACGAGCAGTTTTCTCCTACAATTCATATCTTTGGGATCATTTCAGATTTATTCATTTGCCTTTCCAAACAAAAAATATTTGTGGCACATCACATGGATTTGGAATATTTTTGTTCAACAGCTGGAGGTTTACGTGTGTGTATATAAAACATACAAACTGTAGAATTTTAATTTATAGAGTACATAGGCAAGAATATAAAAGGCAGCAGGATGAACTCTTCCTTGATTGTGTATTTATGGCCATGGTCTGAAGTGTTTGCCAGATCTACTGTCTCTTAACCTTTCGCTAGTACAGTTAGTCTTGGAGCTGACTGAGTTTTTAGTTATGGCTAAAAGCATCATATTTTTTCATACTTTGATAGTTTATGCCCTTCGTGGAGTTGATAGCACTTTTGGGCTAACCAAAGTCAAGTTGTGTTGGTCTGAAACTGTAACCTTCTGCAGAATTGCCAAGCAGTTGATTGTAGTCACTGTTTTAAACTCTTATCCGGAGTTTTTCTAACTCAGTACTCCACGTAGCTCTGTTTGCCTAAGGAAATTAGGGAAAAGCAGCATTGAATCAATGTAGAACTTGCCTTGGTAGCTTTTACACCGGAATACGGAGCAATGAAAGCCTCTGTATTCAGCCAATTCTTTAACTTCATCCGTGGGCTCAGATGGAGAAGGTATTTTCAGAGTCTTACACACGCACATACAGCATGGCCGTTCAGGACCATGAACTGAGGGTGCGTGCCAGCTTCATGCACAGCTGAGATTTTTCCTAGTACATGCTGTGTAGCTGTCAGATGTCTTTCAGCATCTCTAGATTTATAACACTCCGTCAGAGCATGAAGTAGTCTGGAGATGTGCAGCACTGAAAATTATTGCTATTTTTTTAAACTCCTGATTATGTTATACCAGGCGCTGGTTTCTCCACGTGTAAGTTGAAGCAGCGTTACATCCCTTATGAAGGAATGTGCAGAAGTCTCTTCCCTTCCTGTGTAACGTAGCTGCATAAATTTTACTCACAGAATAAAACGTTTCTATGTCATACTGGTTTTACCAATACATGAAAACAAAAATTTCATTGTCTGTAAAACTTTTTCATAGACATTTCTGGAGAAAAAAACATTTATGTTCGTGTAAGCACACAGCATCGTTTCATATTTAAGTGCATGTGTCTACAGAAATCTGTGATACTCCCCCCTCCCTCGAATGCTTTACTTAATTTTATTCAGTTACAATTTAAAAAAAAAAAAAAAGGGGGAGGGGGGCAGAACAAAACAGCGTACAGTAAAATTCAGAGGAGCAAAAATAAATCATCAGTCTGTGCTGAAGAAAGCCGAAGAGTTTGGCATAGAGGAAAAGATGGAAGAATGGCTGTGAAGTAGGTTTTTATACTGTAAGCAGAAAGAGGCATGTCAAATAGGATTATTTAATAAAACCTGGTATTAACGGGGCCCATTGCCACAAGGTGTCACTCATGTCAGGAGCTTAGCGGTGGAGAACTGTTCCGTGGCTAAAGGAGGGCATTCATAGTTGTTACTGTCTGGAGTACAAGCCTGCTATTTAAGGGCATCAGCCAAGCAGCCTTTCTCTGGGAGACATTATGTGTGTGTGTGTGTTTGTGTGCGAGACAGAAATTTTATGAATATAAATATTTTTTTTAACTTGCTGAAAAGCTTCTGAAGTATCTTGTGCTGCCAGAATCCATTGCTCTGTCCAGCATCACGGGATCTAAGGTGGTTGCATTTGTTCTTCTGTAAGTTCTTAAGGATCTAGCTGGCCCATGAATGTTCCCTGATCTAAGCATGGCTTGAATTCAAATAGAAAATTTCTGGCAGAGGTGCCTATCTTCTGAATTTCCCCTCAAGTGTAGCACACCTCTCACCTGAGACAATCCTTACCATTCTGCCTGTGGCTTCTTACAGAGCTCAGCTCACGCTGATCGACGCTCCATGCCAGCTATGGGCTACATGACCCACACTGTGAGCGCGCCCAGTTTGCATGGCAAGTCGGTAAGTTGAAAGAGCGGTTTCTTTTCCTTTTTTTTGGCATCATAATATAGTAAACTTTAAAAATTCTTTTTATTCCGTAATGTTTATTTTTATTAGCTTAAACATAAATAACCTGAATCTGAAACTTGATCTTAGCCAACCTGTAGGAATAATAAAGCCTGTAGGAATTTTGCTGTTGCTTGCGATGTGAATGGGAGTGAGCTGTCTTTTATTACAGGGTTCAACTTTTATTATGATGTTTATTTGACCAAATGCGGAGTTAATGAAATAATTGCTTAATCATGTCAAGTAACTGCTTTCTGGGCACTGAGGTGAAAAATGTAATTACAGTTACTCTCCCTGAAGACTGCTAATTTCCTCTTTACAATGTGTCTAAATACCTGCAGCCTGAAGAGCTAACATTGCTTCTCATTCGATTAAGGAGACATCAGGCTAAGTTGGCTAGTATACGAAATTATACAATCGCACAATTGCTGCAGCACTTGCCAACTAATTCCACCTATCAGGTCAGCTGCTGCTTGGCTCTTCTGTGCTGTATGACATTTTGTGACTCTGCAAACGCTTCGTCGGTGGCATGCTCGAGTCTGTGCTTTCTTGCCCAGTTCTTCGGAGTTCTGCAGTTCCCAGGTCGTTTGCAGTTTTTCTTTGCTGCTGTACTCGCTCTAAGAGATAAGCATTTTAAGCTACAGGGTGCCAGCGCGTATGCTACGAAGTGTTGTGTGTCCTTCCTCTTTGTATTATTTCTGAAAATGCTGCATCTTCAGAAATGTGGGTTAAAAGATTATGCTCACTCTAAGGCAAAACCATTTCTTCGTGCTGCTTTCATGATGGGATTGGCTCCTCGTTCTACGTGCTGTGGCACCTGCCGGTTGAGATGCATCAGCCAGTTTGTGCATTCATATGAGCTTGTAAATGTGTCAGTTCTGCAGGTGAACAGTAGCTCATAAAAGTTTGCGGGCATCTTGAGTCATAAACAGTGCTCTCGATGGCACTGGTGTTTGAAACATTAATGTGAGATGAAACAAATGTACTTGTTGAGCTCTTTGGCCTGTATTAGAGCTGCAAAAATAGGGATAAAACGTCTGTAATTGGTGGAGGCTTTGTATTGGCCTAAACTTAAAGGCTTTTTATTTATAAATTTGGAAAAGTTTATTTTCTGTACTTACCTCACCTACAGAACAATTTCACTAAGGTGGGCTACAATAACAGGGATTTCTCCTTAAAAATGGGCGTACTTTCTAGTCATTTGCAACAGTGAAGCTTTACTTTGTGACATATTGCAAATACCTCTTATATTTATATAAGAAGGAATAACTCAGTTATGATTTACGTGCACACTTTTCATTAAGTGACACTAATGAAGATGTTGCTAGATGAATGTAACCATAACATGAAGCTGACAGCAGCTAGGAGTTAGGCGCTGAGAAATAGGGACCAAGTCGAATGCTATCACTTAACAAGTGAAGTGGATTCTCCAACAGCATAAGTGAGACCTTATTCAGTATTTCATTAATGAAGCTTATTTCTTATATTCCTTAAATAAAGGAATGCGTATCTTAACGTGTATTAAATCTGCTCAGAAGTAGTCTAATGATTTGATACATAGAGGCCTCTATTTATATCTGACATTCAGTTAGATAAAGTCTTCTCCCGCAGGGACGTACTGTGTTGGAGGACAACCCCGTAAGTTTTTTGAAGAAGGGGATAGTCAGCAAAAAAAGGTCTTGAAAAAATAACTTTTGAAAATCTATTGTTTTAGGTAGTTATGTGCCTCATTAGAGCTGGAGGATTCAAATCCATATCTTCAGAGGGTGGGCATGAGGTAGTAATGTACTCAGGAAATATTTTGCCCATCTTTCAGCTGTAAATAGCAATATGCTGGTGGAGCAAATGTGCTTTTCATGAACTTTCTATTCTGTTATTTTGGTTCCTCTTTCATCATTTTCGTATACATAGCCAATCAAAGTATTCTGAATTATTTTTCAAACCTTCAAATATATTGTTTTGTTTTTTTTTTTCCATGTAATTACCTCAAGGCTGATGACACTTACATCCAGCTGAAAAAGGATTTGGAGTATTTGGATCTGAAGGTAAGACTTTAAAAGAGTCTACTTCCATCATCTTTAACCCAGCAATCTTTTATGTATCGTCTTTGTTCCTTCAGGTTTTCAAATCACTTTGGGTCCAGAGACAGAAACTCTGTCTTTTGCTGTCACTGTTGTGCTTAAAATGTTGAGTGTGTTCATATTAGTGGCTTTACAACTAATGTGCAAACTCAGAAAATACAGGTGCTTCAGTCTGTAGGTAGAACTTGTGTTATTGGTACTCCAGATGAATGGTATTTTGTGGGGTTAGAGAAACCAGATTAAAAATAGATTCACAATGATTTTTTTGCTGTAGCATTAGAACCAACGTTAGTCAACTCCTCGAAGTTAAAATAAGATGTTCTTTCAATTCAGCTTTTCCCTTTATATCTACTTGAGCTTTTTCCTTGTTTTTAAAATATCTTGTATTTATATATCTTACTTTTTTTTGGTGAAAATGTGGTGATTAATTGGCACCTTTCATTTATTTTCATGTTATTATGTCTAAGAGATACAAAATCTATTTACCCATGCACAAATATTTTTGTGTAATATTACGTCATATTTCTTAATAAAATACAGTGCTGAGCATCAAAACATCCGTCTAAACTGAATTCCTTCTGTATCTGGTACACCTGATAGCTGGCAATTCAAAAGCAAATCTAGATTTACTAATACCAGGTTTTGAAGGAAAACAAACAAACAAACTGCATAATCATTTTGCTTAGTGAAGCAGTCTTCCGCTTTCCATGCTGTTTAGCATGTCTCATCTTATATAAATCATACGGTGTTTCTGCAAATCAAGGTGGAGTGAGGTGGGACACTTTATTATCCTTACTGTTTGTATGCCTGTGGTTCTCCCTGATGCCAAAAGAGCATTGCGTATGTGCCACTGGTAAGCTACCTGGACCACTGCTGCGTGAATTTTGATCTCATCTGATGTTTGAGTGGCTGAATATACATCCAAATATATCAATGGAAAATATGAGCAATATG
Organism: Nettapus auritus; assembly: GCA_011076525.1. Lineage (NCBI taxonomy): Eukaryota > Metazoa > Chordata > Aves > Anseriformes > Anatidae > Nettapus > Nettapus auritus. The sequence goes on from CM021769.1 coordinate 59,600,189, forward strand.
TTACACGTTTTATGAATCACATACTATGTGTGGTATACGTAGTGTAAATGATCATCTATATAAGCTGTTGTCATCACAAATACCCAGATTTAAAATCGGTTGGACACGTTTCCCTTCAGGCCTCGTTCATGGTTGTTCATGGCTGTGCCAAATTAACCATATCCCAGGTACAGCCTGCGTAGCACCTCCCCAAAGTAGCCAGAAAGAAACATGCATGGGGGCAACCTGCTCTTTCTGTGAAAAGGTAATGTTAGTTTGAACTCCCTTATGAAATATCTTGACAGCCGAAGTGCCAAGTGTGGTTCTGTAAGAGCGATCTGGTTTGTCAAGGTGGTCGTGTCTTTCTCAGTTAAATATCCTCAAGCTCGGAAGAATAATCCTCTTTCAGTTGTGGTCCAGAAATGTGAAATTCAGGTCAGGGTGTCGAGAGATTAAAGAGACCTTGTGAAAATTGAGCAGGTGTCTTTGTTTTGCTTGAATTTGTGTCTTGCTGCTTAATATAAATTACTGAAGAGAGACTTTGTTTAGCAGCATGAGGAAAATAGAGTGCTCGACGAAACAAAGCAAATTAAATATTGATTTGGTAATGGTGGATTATGGCGAATTCACAGTTAATATACATGGTATCTTGCGTTTAAGACACTGAAGGCTTAGATATAATGCCTTTTATTTCAAGTCTGTCTTTTGAGTTCATTGGGCTTTGAGTTAGCTCCACTCTGATTAAACAATTTCAAATAGGATTAAAGACTTTAGAACTGAAGCTAAACATTTTTTTTACTTCATCCATTATCTCTGACGATATTTCTTCCTAGAGATTTTGAAATATAACTCTTCAACATGGAATAATGATTAAGCATTTAATTAACTGCATAATTCATGCCACAGTATTAAAACAAATTGCAGTAACTGGTTACATGGCATTTAGTAATTTGTCATAACTCAGATGTTTTATCCTCAGAGAAACGTTGCTCTTATCCTTACTTTATCAGTCTATTTTTGAGTATTATTTAAAAGCTTTAAAGCGTTATCTGAGAAATATTTTGATGTTGATACCACAGTTCAGTATTATAGTGCATTGTCGTGACAGTTGTATAAATGAAATAGATGTATTTTACAGATATTAATCAATTTCAGTACTTTTCTCCTGCAAGCAAGATACTTCTGACATTTAAAAAAGGAAAAAGAATAGACCAATGACTCTCTATTCCTTTTCACTCATTAAATAGAGGTATGTAGGGCATGAAAGAAATGTTGTATCTCTGTGCTGTAGCATAACCATGCCTTTTCTGCAAATGGATTTCCATGGTTATGTATTACAGCTTTTTTTATCCCCAAAATGGAGGTGAAAAAGTGTGGGCCTGTATTAGAAAAGCGGTAAGGAATAGTAAGGGATAGAAAAATACATTTTCCTACAAGCATTTAGGGAAAGGAAGTTTCCCTTTTCACGACTATGAAACCAAGTAGCGGTACGTAACGGGAGTAGCGGTAAGTGTGGTTGAAGTGACTTGGGTCACCACGGCTCAAGTTAGCAGCCCAGAGCTCATGGTGCAAGCGTTCCGGCATACTACACAACGGAAAATGTCTTGCTGTGGTTCCTGGCGCTTCTTAAACTGCAGCTAGGACAACTCTGAATAAATCCTGGGTTGTGTTGTGTGTTTATATGTGTGCTTTGTGAAAGGAAAGAAGTCTTAGGCCTCAAGACAACCTATCCAAAATATAACAAGGTAGATAGATAGCCAGGTACAGCTTCTGTAACGGGAGATTATTCAGGTTCTAAACCTCGAGGATGTGTGTGAAAGAAGAGCATGAGATTGCTGCTGCTCACGGAGTTTTGTGTGCTAAGGTTTTGTTTTTTCGATCTGTAACAAGCTATTACTAAACTTTTGTTTGAAACAGATAGAAAATAACGGACCTCTGATCAACATGATTTACAAAGTGCTGAAGAACTCAGCACAGGGGTTACTTTCCAGTATACATGTAAGACTGCTTGCATCTGAAATGCGCTCATCCCATTGCTTTTTCACTTAGCAGTCGATGTTTACATATTCTGGCTTTTACAGGTGTCTTGGAGTAAATAGTAGAGCTTTCTGTAAGATTTTCTTCCTTTTTTTTTCTTTTTCTTTTTGGTTCCTCCCCGCCTCCCCACTTTGGAGTCTGTATGCAAAGTGATGGCTGACCTCCGTGTTTGGTTTCATTTTATCATGTTTTGAAAATGATTGTGTCAAGTAGCGACTCCTGTGTGTAGCTTTGAAAGTGTGACAGCATGCCGAATCTTCATTATGTCCTCATGTTCGCTGCTTGAAAATTAACAGAATCTTTACAGTTGTGATTATGTCATTTTAAATATCCCCCAAATCTCCAGACTGTGTCTTTGTTTTAATTTCATTGCTTTGAAAAAGGCTTTTGCATCCTGTTAATTTGCAGGTAATTAAATATGCAAAATTAATATTTGGACACGCTAAAGTTCTGTTTATGTGCAATTATTTCTTACTATTATACATAGGAGTTAGTATTTAAATAATTCCATTAAAGTCTTTAAAAGACAGGGGTTTTTCTTAGAGAAAGCATTACGCTGTTGAAAATGAAAATACTTGAAAATGGAAATGTTTCTTTCGAGAGGCAGTAAATGCTTTTGATTTTGGTGGTGGGGAAGTAACTAAAGTGTGACTTTCCCCACGTGAAATCCCATGATAAGCATGTGAATGGAGACCACAGCTGGAGGAGAGGAGACGTTAAGCAGAAATGAAGATAATCTTCTGTCTTAAATGTAGTTTCTTTGCAAATATTACCTGTAGCTGTCAAACTTTGTGTGCCATATTAAAGGAGAAACTGAGGTTGTATCAAAGATTTATTTCCACTTGCAGTAAAATTCAGTTACTTTAAAGAAAGGTAGAGTGATCCTGTAGGAGCCTGGTAGGTTGATATGTAAACCGTGTCACTTGAAATCCGAACCAGAGTCAGCAAACAGCAAACTGCCCCTTCTCTCCCACTAAAAAAAAAAGGTAAAATAAACCAAAACCACCACAAACAACAACAAAAAACCTTTTGATTTGATATTATTGAATACAATAATTAGGTGAACATTTATGCATGAATTCTTTCCTGTGTGAAAGAATACAGGATATATGAGCACTATACTGAATGCCAGCTGTTTCTTTCGTAAGATAATATTTGCTTTAACGAAATATAAAGATGTTCTAATTGAGCAACATTTAGTCTTTTGATTTTAAAGCTTACAAAACCTATGTGATTTGTGAGCTATGTTATATGACAATTCTCTTAGCCTTATCTATTCGCCAAAAGGGTCGAATATAAACAGTAAAATTAACAAACTTTTCTACGGGGATAGACATACCTTCCTTTTAAGATTGCTGGAAGTATAATACAGTATGGTTTCTGTACTGATGTAAAAACTGTGTTACGTGAGAGGATGATAATCTCACCAGAAATGGCACACGGAAGCAGTGGTTTATGGAATGAGAGATTTGGTATATTATAAACGTGTCAAAATAGATTAATTACATCTAAATTCCACCCTAGCACTCTTTTAGCAGTCTATCTTTAATAAAATTCACCTTGTACTATGGAAGAGACTGTCCTTTGTAGAATGAAATAGTTGCTAGAAAGGTATATATTTAGTCATTAATTAATGCTGTTATTCTTGCAATCACACATTTAAAGGAACTATTCAGGTCTTTTGGGTTCAAGAAGGTATTAAAGGTGAACAGTTAAAACGGTTAGGTTTTTCAGGAACAGGCCCGTTGTGACCATAGACAGATGGGATTATGCTATTTTGTACAGAATTTTAAGCTACTTTAAGAGTAATTAAATAGCCTAATATAACTAATAATCCTTTCTGATGACCTCCCTGAAAAAATAGTGGCATTTTTGAAAAGACTTATATCCAACATTTTGTCTTTTTGATAAACTTGAATATTTAACAAAACTTTTTTTTCATTGCTGAAGCATACTTAAGTGTTAGTTTGAAACAAATTTCTCAGATCTTTAAAAACTTTTCCTCTTAGGTGACAGGGCGTGACACATTAAAAGAACGAAGTACAAAACCTGTCAAGATTGCAGAAAGTGATATTGATGTAAGTCTCGAATACCACTTCAGAACCTCTTGCATTGTTTTGGCTATTTGCACTGTTAATTGTTCGCATTTATTATGCTCATTGGGGTGAGTTATTGTTAGTGGACTCTATTCTTCTTCTTCTTTTTAGAAATTTAATATTAATACAGTAATTTAATATTATATGTAATGTGTAAATGATTTTATTTTCAGGTCAAGCTGAGCATTTTCTGTGAGCAGGACAGAATTCTGCAGGACTTGGAGGACAAAATAAGAGCTCTTAAGGAAAATAAAGTGAGTAGATTAAAAAGATTTGTATGAAATAAATACTTATAAACTACAGAATTGCAAATTAAAAATCAAATTACTGGATGCTGTTTGCATTGCAGTATTTTTCTTTGAATGTATATATAAGCATATAAGGAAAAATACAATGTTATATAATGTTAGGATTGAGTTATGTACTTTTAGAAATGGAGTTTTTGAAAATAAATGTTTTAAAAAGACATATATTTAATTTTCTGGCATTTTTCAAAAATGGGGGTGCATACACATTTCTGTCTACTTCTGCTTCATGCCTCAATATGCACGTGGTGGGAGGCAGAATCAGGGTTCATTTGCACTTCTTCCCACCTGCGCAAACATTGTTGGCATAAACAGCAGTGTGCTTCTGTGGGCCAGCAAGATCCGTATTGAACACTCTCTGTAACTTGTGTGGTCTTTATTCCAAGAAAAATTAAAAAAATGAGATACTGATTTGTAGTGATTTGAGCCTTATGCTTGTTTATCGGTAGTATGGTGAGCCTTGTTCTGAGATTTACGACTGAAACGCTGGAATATTTTCTGTGACAGGTTTAGTTGGGACCCTCCTCCTTTCCTCCACGCCCATTCAGGTCACAGTTTGAGTTGTGAACAGTAACAAAAGGGTTTCCTTGACTTCCCTTGCATGTGGGCAGCTTTATCTGCTTCCCTGCCCACGAGCTATAGCAGAGAATGAGGAGCTGTATATAAACAAACAGTTAATGCTGTGCTGTGGCTGTCACAATTCTGTACTACTTGAGGGGATTTTGTGAAACTGTAAATTACAGTTTTGCACAGACTGTAAATAGATTTTTTTTTTTTTTTTTTGTACAGGTTTGGCTATTGAAGCAGATATAGTGGAAAATATCAGAGGATTTTGGTTATAGTGATTAATTAAAGCTCTTGCAGGTTTTCATTTACGTCCTAGTCTCCACAATAGGAGGTCAATGCTAATCTAGTGGCTTAGAGGAAATACTGGGGGCATGAAAACCAGCTTTTATATTCACACAGGTAATTTAGTGAAGTTTGCTGTAACTGCTGTAAGCTTACTGCTGTCTGCTTCTCTGTTAGGATCAGCTGGAGTCAGTTTTGGAGGTTTTACACAGGCAGATGGAACAGTACAAAGACCAACCGCAGCATGCAGAAAAAATTTCCTACCAGCAGAGACTTTTGCAAGAGGATCTCATACGTATTCGGGCTGAAATATCCAAAGTTTCGACGGTATGTGGTTTTGGTTGTTTCAAGGAAACAGAAATTAAAATGCCGGTTAAACCGTATTTTTCCCCTTTGGATGGGGAAATTAAGTCCTATTTTGTTAAGGTACAGACACTAAATCAGAACAAACAATTTAAACAAACTACTTCTCCAGCTTTCCTCTTCAATGTACCCTTCTCTGGTTCTGCCTTCCCCACCCCCAGAAAGTGCTTGAAGATTTTTTTATAGTTCTGTCATTTATGTATGGGGCTTAAACTGCAAGTCTTTCAGGTAGCCGTTTTCGCAGTGGAAATCGAAGCATGATTCCATGGTATTTTTCCAGGGAAAAAGGGCTTGGGAATGTCTGTTTATATTTCAGTCAAAATTCACTGTTAATATTACGACCTAATGGAAAATTTTTAAAACAAAAATATTTGTAAGAATTGGCTGTGAAAGAGAACATTTTAAGCCTGGGTGCTGCGCACTCACCGTATTATTCTTACCTCTTTATGAATATGGGATCATCTCTTCGTAAGACTGTTTCTGGAATGCCTTTTCTATAGTAAAATCTGAACGTTAAGATGCCAGTAGTATTTAAATGTGTATGTACAGTGTTTTGTGCCTGTAGAAAAATTAATAACTTTCACAGACAGCCTTTAAAATCTGACTGGGGCCCTAAGTAGCAAGTAATTATGAGGATGGTTGCGCTGCTCCAGTCCTAGGTTCCTTCTGGTCCAGCGTTCTGGCTTTAGCAGAGGGCATAAGCACATGTTTAGGGAAGAGTAATGATGAAAGGTGTGTGTGTTATCTCCTGTGATGATCAGTCCAGCTTCTAACTATTTGCTGATCGGAGAATTCCTCAGACTGTTATTTTTTATCTATTTAGTAATCCTCAGTATATCTTATTTCAGAGTATCTGTCCAAGACTCCTATTAAATCTGTGAAGCTTTTGCATCCAAAACATCGTTTGGCAAACTATTGCATGGAACTGTTCCCGACTGTGTGGACAGCCACTTCATTTGCTTAGAGCTGGACTCACACTTGTTTGATGTGGCAGACCCTTATTCTTGTATGAGAAAGGATGGGGAACAGCCTGTCAATTTCTCTGTGCAACTCAGGGTCTTGTAAACCTCCATTATTTCTTCCCCTCAACTCCTGAGTTATGGCTTTTCCAAACTTCAGAGAAAAAACAAACAAACAAACAAACTAAAAAACCCTACTTCCTTACAGAGAAACTGCTCCAGACTTTAGATTTTTTGCAGGTCTGGGTCAGAAGGCAGGCGTCAGGGGTGTTGGAAGTAGTCTAAGTAACGTAAGGATGATTAGGATAGCTTTATTTTCCAGGTGTCTGCTTGTTTATTTGCTTATAATGACGTTGCAGTGCAGTCAGTAGAACTTTTAAAGAATATCCTACTTTGTGATTCATAATATGAATTCTGGTTTAGGTGACTGAATTCTAATTACAAATTTATTTTAAATAGAGGAGGAAGGTGCAGGGAAATAGAACTGGAGTAGACTTTCTTCCTTCATAGCACGGTAGAGTCAGATCAAGAGTTATACACCAGTTTTATGCTTAAGAAATAGCTTTGTGTCAGAAAGCTGGCCAGAATTTCTTAACTAGCTATTGCTGACTTGGTCTTGCAAAGCTATAAAGCATTTTGAAGCCTGCCTTCAAGTCAGAGTGAAAACATAGGCCACAAAACAGACTTTTTTCCCCCTTCTTTTTGCAAAGAAACAACACCGTCTTGAAAACATCTAATTGTTCAATTAGAGAATGGATAGAGTGATATCCAGGTTTATCGTAACATTGCATTAGAATATTTCATTTGTTATTAGGAAATGGAAAATGCCTGGAATGAATATCTGAAACTAGAAAACGATGTGAGCCAGCTGAAAAAAGCCTTACAGGAACAGATGAATGGTTCTTTGGTATCTCAGGTGAGTCTGTTTCCCAACACTGGCTTACTTGTGAGAAGATTTTATCTGAACTTGAAAGCTGTCATCTCGTAAGAGAACCTCTGCAGTTTTTGCACTGTATTCATCTGTCACGTCTTAGTTTGCAAAGTTCAGAAATTGTAACACCATAGCTGCACAGTAACTAGCTATCTTCCAGCCTGTCTAATAGTTTCTCATCAGCTGTCTCTGCAAATTTGTCATTATTTTATTATGTTTTTATTACATGCTGACATCTTGACATTCATAACGTATTTAATTTATAAGACTGTGCAGGACTTCTTAGTCTTCCATTTATTTGTTCTGACGTTGGCTTCTTTATCCATTTTTAAGAACATCAGCCTCTAGCTTGTTATTGTAGTTACTCGTTCTTCGTCATGTTCTTCTATTTATGGAAGACTTACCTCTGCAGCTTGTTTTGTGAAGTGGAACAAGTGTTTAACAGCCATCGGTAATTGAAAGGCATCTCGATTTTAAATCAGTTACTCTGATTTGAATCTTACAAAGAAGCTTTGTTTGAAGCTAAGCTATTCTGCTTGCTGAACTGGATGTGGTGTATGAGGTTATTTCTACATACCTGCTTACAACTGATGATTTTTTTTTTTTCATAGAGCAGGGAATACAGTCCAGATTGCTTTTCCTGTGTCAAAGCAGAATGGCTTTATTTTAAACAACAAAACACAAGGAACAAACCCAATGTATATAATTTGCTTAACCCTTAGCCTACTTTTCCAAATATCCTGGAATGAAACAGCTCACTAGTTGAGTTTTTAAATGTATATATTTGCAACAAACATCCTATCAGATGTGAGTTAGTCAGTTTGTTTTTGCCATTAATGTATGCACTTGTATCAGAACAAAAGAGGAGTAAAACCTTTTTAGATTTCATCAATCTTAAAATTCCATTTTCAGCCACTTTTCATTTTGGGGTGTGTTTGTGTTTAGTTTCTGGAGCCAGTGTTACGTATTTGAAATCAGCTGTAGAATACATCCCTCCAAACAATCCCAGGGGTAGAATAATCATCCCTGTATCCCTATATCCAGTGCCTATGGAAGGGAAGATGGCTTGCACAGAAAATACGTGAACTTAATTTAACGTCTCATGTCATGTACATTCATGCATGCATATGCATGCACACAAACCTACACATGGGATGTGTTTTACGTGTGTATACTTAAATACATACATGCATGTTTAAATATGTGCATAGATAAGTTTGTCTTTGGCTAAGACTTTTAAAAATGTTTCTGAATATCCATTTTGGAGATATTAAGGGGAGCTGATTTTTCCAGAAAGTACTGAATATTGTTAAAATCACAGTCTTTCAAAGAGGGCTGATTTTAAGTACCCATAATCATTAGGGTCTTTAGGTGTCTGCCCAGAGGCTCGAGACTATTTAGCATTTTGCAATAGCATTAAATACATGTTGTATTTAAAAACAACAACAACAAGCACACAAAAACACACACACACACAAACAAACAAACAAAAAACAAGCCAAACCAAACCAAACAAAAAAACCACAGCACCATACACAAGAAAGCCTGCAGTCTTCATGGAATATACTGAAAAATCAATACAATTGCAGGCTCAAGCTGCCACAGGAAATGGCTAATACTGTTTTTATATATCATTAATTAAGAGGTTAAAAACTAAATGGTTCGAGCAGCTTGGTTGAAGTAAATCTTGCTTTCAAGATGGTAGCTTCATTGTCTTTTTGCTTAAGGGTTGGGATCTGGTCATGCTGAAATTAACTTTGCAGTTATATTTTGTCAGTGCTGGCTTCTCAGTTGTTAAGTGTTTCAGCTCTGGTTTTATAAATCATGCTAAATTATGTTTCTGTGGGAAGGAAGTTAGAGAAATGAATTTCTCTCTCCAAGCTGACTTTTCATGCTTGCCCATTAAGTATATTTATACCCTCTGCTAAACAGCAGTCCTGGTTTTCATAATTTAAAAATAAATTCATCTGTTTATCTTTTGGATCTGCTCCAATTTTGGTTTAAAATACTGTCTTCACGTAAAGATTTAAGTAACGGGACGAAATAATTTTAAAAGATCTCCTGGTTTTTGCATATTACCGATCGAACATTTTTCTGAGGGGTTTCAGAAAAATATATATATATTTTTTGTATGTGTGTGTTGTTTTTTGTGACCAGTCCTGAGGCTTGATTATTGTAAATCCATCATTTTGTTCCTTGTAGGATGATTAATCTCAGAAAAATGAAATGAAATTTCTAAATTTATAGTTTTCATCCTGACAATCTTTCAAGATATGTCCCATCTATCGAGCGAGTTTACTACGGGCAAATAACGTTCTCCATCATTTAAATGTCTGTGTTCTTGGCACCCTGTTTCCCGATCTGTTACTTTGCTGGCCATAATTTCTGATCTAAGACAGAAAGTAGAAAGCAATTGATATGTTTTCCCTAGTTCTATGAGGTTTAAGAGCTTTTACTAAAGTTTTTCTCTTTCAGGTTTATAGGATTAATTAGTGGTTATTTTGCAGCTCCTGGCAAGTGATGGATTTCTAGGGTTCTTACGGAGTTTGTAAGCAATTCCTAACTAAAGTGTTGCGGTGCCTTCAGCTTTCCTTATAAAACCACAAGGAAAACAATACCATTAAGTTGATTCTTAATGCCGATTTTTGAAGGAAGAATTATCAGGCATTAATTCATTAGAAAATAATAATGGCTTACCATAAAGTATCCAGATTACTCCCAAACCGGGGAGGGGGGGAAATAAAAATCCACAAACAGAGGGGAAAGCAGCTATTTGTATGGTGATTGCAATAAATGCATGGCTGAAGTGGTGGCTTCAGCAGCCAGGGCTTCTAGCCACAAGATGCAGTCAGAGGCAGGATCCGGGCTGTAGACGAAGCTTCCCGTTCCTGCCTGTTGGAAAGAATCAGCAAATAGGGTACAAGAAGAGACTGAATCCTGGAAGAACAGAGGTATATTGTTTCAACCTGTACTACATTGTGTCCAGTAGGTCTAACCACCCGAGAATAAAGTGAAATTAAATTTGTTGGCCCTTCTTAGTTAATTTTATATTTCATCCATTAAAAGCCATTACGTAGTTCACAGCAGTATTCAGGAAGACTATACTTTTAAATATAGTTTTAATATACTATTTTTTTTAATATTAGCCATTTTCCCTAAATGCATGAAGTTTTGTAACAGGGCCTTATCAGCCTGAAGTGTGTTAGAAGGATGTGAGAATTTAATTCGGGGTCAAATTAAAAGCTTCTGTAAGCTCACTTTGTGTAGAATATTAAACTAGGTTTTTGTAGTCTGAATAATAATGTAGAGAACAATATAGTGATGTCTCATTCCCCGTCTCTTCTCTAGAAAGTCTTCCATGACTCAGAAAACGCTCTGAATTTTATGGGCATACATGCAACATGTGTTGGTTGGGGGTGGTTTGTTTGTTTGTTTGTTTGTTAATTTTGAAATAAACATTTAACCCAGTTCCAGACTCCTAAGTTCTCATGTGAGTTCTGGAAAATTAGTTTGGTTTTGGTATCAAAAACAGGATAAGCCCATTATAAATTAAAATGGGTTTTATATATATACATGTATGTATCTTCTCTTTTATTATAAACAATCAGGAGAAAGCACAAATACAAAAAGACTTGTGGAGGATTGAAGATGTTACAGCTGGCTTGAGTGCAAATAAAGCAAATTACAAAACCATAGTAGACTCTATCAAGAATCCAGGTAAGGAGAACATAATTAAACCATTAAAAATGTACAAATGCAGGTGAATCTTTGGGTCTGTGGGAGTTGTCCGGATGTATGTTCTAATGCAGAAAATGCAGGTAGTTCTGCACTGTAGCAGAAATCTCTGTAGCCTGAGCACATTATCTTGGTGTTTCTTTGGTTGAGGGCTTAAAATGTTTTTCATTTGTTTTGACATACTAAAATGTAACAAGCCATAGAAAAGGCACCAGTAGTAATAATAGTGGGGTAAGCTGTGCAAGATGCAGGAAGAGCTTCTCTCACATAACGAGCTCATACCATAGCGGTATCAACACCGCATTCCGTCCAGGAGCTCCTCTCTGCACTCGTCTGCTGTTTTTCCCTTGGATGCTACCCAGCTGCCCTTGCCTTCCCCCTCCCTCTTCAGGCAGGTGTTTGGTGGGCAGAGCAACAACATCAGCTATGGAAAAGAGGAAGGGAAAGCGTGTGTACGGCCTGCGTTTCAATTGCTTTATTATGTTTCAAAGAAAAGCCTGACACACTGGGACAGCAAGAGGCTGTTCATGCCTCCCGTAAGCTCACTTCATATTTAAAGTATCTTTGCTTACCTTGCATGCAAAGAGATGAAGTTGTTCTCAGATGGTGAGATTTTATTTTATGTAAGGTATGGCTGTTGTGCTTAGCCGTGTCTAGACCTATAGGCATCTTAAGGAATCTGTTGAGTGGGGCCGTATCCAGCTGGCGAACTGCTTGCATCATGGGCTTTTCCTTCCTTCTCGCCCTCTCTCCATTGCCAGGGGATTTCACTGGCTGATATTAAAGTGTAGGTCTTTATTTTTAGCCTGAAGGGCATGTTTGATCCTCATCAAGAAAATGTTGCCCATCTTTCCTGTAATCTACCAATCACAGATTTTTGTATTCAAAAAAAAAGAGCAAACAAACCATTTGTGTTGAAAATAACATGCAGTGTCAAGGCTGTTTCTTAAAGTCTAGGGATGTTAATTTCTATTCTTATTTTTATAGTTGATAGATAAAAGAAACACATACATAACAGTGTCTAACATATGTGCCTATTTCTCCCCTAGAGAGAAAAATAGTGCCTTCATTTTCTCAGTCTACAGTGCCTTCCTTACCAGCTTCTCTCACAACCGTGGAGAACAAACCCTCCATTCCTCAGAGCCCTCCACCCAGCCCAGTCAAACCTTCTTTGGAGGTCAGGCTGTATCCACAGCCTTATTTCCAGGCCAGAACACAGCACCAAGCACCACAGCTGAAAAAAATCGAGCCGCCTCTTCAGTCGCCAGTTAGGCTAAAGCCAAAGGTTGTAAGTACTGCTGTTGTGAGACTCCTTCACCACTGTTTCCGTTTGCTTCTGGCAGAAACACTGAAAGCTTTCATGGTTACTAAGTGCACGCAGTGTGGAGGCACAACAGGGAGACACTTAAGGTGTTTGTAATGAAACCGAGCTATAACAAAAACAGGAGGATGTATGTCTCTAACCTGGAGGTTTACGCACAGGGACCATATACTGCTTTACAGCATACCAAGGCAGAGCCTCCCTCGCTCTTCTTTGGAAATGCTTTTTGGTTGATCGGTTGCTCGCTTTCTCGGGTCTTGTTTGCTTTTAACACCTCAAGCCCTGGAGGACAGTGAAGGGCATGCTAAAGCAGTCATAAATAACTCACGCGCTCTCATGAAATTTCAGACAGTTTATGCCAGACGGTTTGCAGGCTATTTGCCAAATACCTGTGTTTTTCTGTTACCAGGAAGATGAAGCACCACCCAGACCTCCTCTCCCTCAGTTATACAGTCCTGAAGATCAGCCACCAGCCGTTCCGCCTCTCCCAAGAGAAGCCACTGTCATCAGGCACACGTCAGTTCGGGGCCTGAAACGTCAGTCAGATGAAAGAAAGAGAGACAGAGAACTAGGACAGTATGTAAACGGAGATTATAGGGTGAGCACTCTCAGACTTACACACCTGTGCTTTAAGACTGTGTGAACCTATAGTGCAAGATACTGTTTTGTAACAGAGAGACAAAGAATGGATCTATGCTGTATAGTAAGGGCAGAGAGAGATTCAGTAAGCCATAAACAAAACTACTGGGATTTGTTTTACGACTATTAAGACTTGCTGTCTGTGATTTCATTTGAGCCAGTAAGTATTTTTCCACACAGGTAGAGCTGCGTTCATATGTGAGTGAACCAGAACTAGCAACGATAGGTGGTGACCTCAGCCAACCTTCCAGCGGTTTCATAAGCTCTGATAGTGGATACCAGACATTACCTACCCGTGGTAAGCCAGCATTTCACACAGCTGATTTTTAACGGTACTTTCTGGATAGGAACTTTACTCCCCTAGGATTTTCTGGAAGTAAACTTTATTTTAAAATCATTATTTTTAGGTTAACTGTGTAATGCTATGGAATTGTAGAAATTTTGTGTTTTTTAATGGTGCCATTATAGATAACCAGCCTTTTGTAAAGCAGCTTCATGCATAATGCTTAAAAAAAAAGAGCAAAGCATGAAGTTAGCTGTTAGAATGTCTCCTGTATTCAGCACTATTCTTCCTCATAATTTCCATATTGTATTTACAAAGTCAAGTATTTTTTTAAACGCTTTAATTGCCTGTGGAAGTCAATTAAATGGAAGCACTAAAGAATAAGAATAATGCAATCAAACACTACACGTGACTTGTCACTACGTTCCACTGTGCTACAGTTCTGTAATCGTTTAAACAAATAAGGATAGAGAGGATATTTGGGAAAAGGAGGTTCATTTTTTATTTATTTTCTTCTTGTTTCTGACCCCTCTAACTGCAGATGTTGTTGAGATTTGACTTTCTTCACAGGTACCTTCCTTCTGTCTGTCATTTAGTTTTAAAGCATTCTCTTTTTCTTTACGAAGGTTTATCTGGATCAACTTCCAGATTGCACCAATCATCTACCATTTCATCATATGCAACGCTTCGAAGGGATAGGTCCAAGGTAAGTTGCAACTGAACATCTGAAAGCAGATGTCTGGATCATTCCAAATATTCTTAAGCCCAGAGTATATATTGCCTAGCAGGAGATAGGTTTCTAATAGCAAGGGAGAGAGCCCAACACCTGATCTAATCAAATTTTTCTCACTTTCTTAAATGAATCGGGAAGTAGACAGACAATGTATTGCATTTGTAATAGATTCATAAAGAATTTAGAACCAAAATCACCAGTACTAATAGAAGTTCTAGAGTTTAAATATGCAAATTAACACAAAGTAATAGAGCAAAATCATCTTAATCTAGTAATAAGGTAGGAGAAAGTTAGTTTTTGCATGCTACTTATGAACGGTTGATTCCCACACGTGTTTGTGTGCCTTGTGACTTCTTCAGGAGAGACCAAAGAGTGCCTTGGAACGTTTATACTCTGGAGACCACCAAAGAGGCAAGATGAGTGCAGAGGAGCAACTAGAAAGAATGAAACGACATCAGAAGGCGTTAGTTCGGGAACGCAAGAGGACTCTTAGCCAAGGAGAAAGGCAGTCTGTTTCATCTCGGTCTTTCGTCAGGCCCATTTCTGCAGACATAGGCTCAGTATGTTAGATATGCCTTAAAAGGACTAAACTAAAAATACCTTTGGATTTTTTTTTTTTCCTGGCAAGCACTTTCACTTGAGCGTGTGTGATGCTTCTAGTCTAATTAAATTAGTATTATACAGTATAAAATGAGGTCAGAGAGCGTGAGTAACAGATGATCATTTTTTACTAGTTGTTAACAATACATGTAGCAGGTTCAGCAGGTAAGTTGGTCAGAGGTTAGTGTGCTCAGTGGAGAGGAGAGTATATTGGAGTGATTTCGGAGACATGGTTTTGTTTTTTATTGGAATTGTATTTAGAAAGTGTAAGAAGCTTGTATGGTTTTTAAACTGCTTCATAATGGAATGGGCCTTTTAGAATGTTCTTACTCTCCAAGGTTATTTTTTCTTTTAAATTCATAAATTAGGCTGCAAGATAGTAATGTTAATATCAGGCCATGCAGTTTGTATATTTGTTTGGTTGGGTTTTGTGTGTGTGTGTTTGTTTTTGGTTGTTGTGTTGTTTTTTTGTTTTTTAAAAAGTGAAATGGATAATCAGTTTTGAAACCTAATTACACTTAGAAAATTTCCTAAGAGCTCATGTCTTTCAGTTGGCACAAATTCTCCTTTAAAGCTCAAAACGTAGAATATTCTAATAAGGCTCAAATTTAAGCTGCTGAAGAAAAGGACTTCTGTTGCATTCTGAGATTAAATGCTGTACAGGATATAAGTTTGTAGTTACATGGTTTGGATACTAACCAAAGCAATTCTAATTGGTGAAGCTACCCAGTTTCTCACTTGGTGCTAAACCAAGATTGTACTGTAATTGCACTTACGCTGTAGTCTTTTAATTTATTTTTCATTTGGTCCACTAGAGCTTTAGAACGATCACCTTGTTTTACCTAATTCATTGCACAAGATCTCTTGCTTTTAGATTTGTCACTCATCATACCTAATGCCTCTTTTTTTTTTCCTTTTGTTTGCTTGTTTTTAATTTGCAAAATTTTGTAGTTATTTTACAATTTCTAACTGGACTACTCAATTTTTACCAGGCTTAATTGCATTTAGTACGTGTGTGTCAATTGCTAGCGTTTAAAAAACCCTATAATATTCAGCCTTTCATTCCCACCGCTCAGTAACACACTTTTACAGCCAGTTATTTATATTTACTTTCCCAGTAAATGAGTGCACTACTTGGAGACATTCATCTATTTTGTCTTCTGTTTTGCAATCACAAATTTATTAAAGATAGTGCATAATATTTGGGAATTGTAGAACTATAGGGTAACTGTTACTTTCCTATTTTAATTAGAACTAAAACTGAGCTTCTAATGTTTCCTGAGTCTAACATAACATACACGAGCTGAATTTAAACATTTTTGTGACACTCCTTATTAACATTTGTGGCAAATACTTTGTCTATAAATTTGGGTGCCATCTTGGTCTTTTTCTTGCTGTGAAGAATGAAAATTGAATTCAGCCCTAGCAGTGTTTTGTAGAGGTCATCTCTTGTACCTACAGGGCTTCAACACGCAAAAAGCATGTTTGATAGCACAATTACTTACAGCATTGCAATTATTTAGCAGCCAAAATGGCAAACAGTAAAATGTATAATTGAAATGCTGCTCAGTATGTAACATTTGCTTTAAACATACATTGTATATGTAACTCGAATTTTTAATTGGTCAGCTCGCAAATGTAGAATGACATTTTCAGTAGTGATCACAGTACATGAATTCATTTGTTATATAAAATGCCTTTTTAATGTAAAAGTTGCAACATCAAAGCCAATAAAAACTCTGCTTTGTAATAATGGTTTGATGTTTTTCTTAATTACATTTAATAATTTGAAAATGATACTGTGTGTTTGAAATATACTATGTCAATCAGGCCTGGTTCGAATATGAGTAGAATATGAAGTTTGGAGTATTAGAATGAGAAAATATTTTTTCTCTTTTGAATTCTGGAAAAAAAAAAAAAAAAAAAGCTAAAAAACTTAATTTTTGAGATGTGATTGTCTTTTAGCTATTTAACTTTTTAAATACATATGGAAGACATATCTTATGAGTGAAGATTGAGAGCTTGTGCATGAATAGGTTTCGAGTAGATTGAATAATGCAAGTAGTGTAATGGGGGCTAAGGACTTCATATAGAGTTCAAAATTCAAGCAAAACAAGCTAGAGATTTGTAATAGAAATGTTAGACATGTTCTTAATAAGCATAATGGCAAATTTACCTGTTGATAGACTCAAATACTTGAGGAGATAATTTTGTTGTTGATTTTGTCCCTTTTTTCTCCCTGCTGTTAATACAGTGTTTCAGGTCTGTACGGTAAAGTTGCTGAGATTTGCTGGATGGAATGGTGCTGCAGCAGAACTTAATTTTTTGATATTTATGAACACAAATGTGTTGGTAGGGTTTTTAAGCGTGAGTTTATATGCAGCCGTATTGTAGCTGTGAAGGGGCTACTGTGCAATAATTTGGGAACTCTAAAATATGTTGTTTAATTTAAATATGCTCTGAATTTATTATTGCTCAGCCTTTCTCTTGTGAAGGCAATATGAAAGATTTTTAATCTTTGCAGGTATCTAGTTGAACAGAATGGCTTTCAGCAAAGTCATAAGAGCGTAGAAGTTACGAAAATTACTGTGAATTCAAGACAAGTTAATGCTAGTACATAAAATATCAACTTTAATTACCAAGTCTTTCTCTAGCATACAATTTACGAATTGCAATTACCAATCTGCAGTATAAATGTCCTTTCTGTGGGGCCATTCAAGCTCACACAGCACTGCCTGGTTATAATGCCTAGGGCAAGGCTGTCACTCCACAGGCTCACTTGTCCTGACATCTGTGCTTCCATGGATGTTGGTGCTAGTGCCATGCTAATCAGCATATGTGAATTGCGATTAATATATTTGTTAGAATTTAGCACAGCTGAACATTATCTGTAGAATTAAACACTACTCTGAAATCCATGCAGCACAGCTAGAGATCAAATCTCACAGCCAAATGCTCCAGGAAATACAGTAGCGTATTCTTTTTCCTGTCAGTTAAGGAGTTTGCTCTGTGGATTCTTTCAGCAATATAGCGTTTGCAGCCATAGTTATGTACATTGCTAAACGTTGAATTTGTCAGTATGGTTGAATGCTATTAATTGTTTTGTATCTATTACCAGTGGAAACGAGAGCAAGAATTTGATTTGCAGTTACTTGAGAGAGCCATTCGTGGAGAAGACAAGGATGAAAATGAATGGCTAAAAGTTCACCCAATAGCAGTAGCAGTAACAGAGACAGACCTGGAGCCTCAAGACTATGATTTAGATATCAGCAGAGAGGTAACACTCATAATTATTTGGTTCCTATCTTATCCCCCAAAGTATTACCCTTTCTCTAAGTTCTAGGTAGTGAATTCCTGTCTTTTGTTTCAAAAGTGAGCCGCAAGCTCCAACAAAAAGGAACCATTTGGGTATTGAAAAGGAAGCATATTTATGGCTTGGCTCCTAGAGTTTCTGTAAGGTTTGTGTGCATATGGTGCTCTAGTGGAGAGAACAAACTGAAAGGTTGGCTTTACTGTGTGAAATATATGTCATGCTTTATAGAGAAAAGGTTATTAAGTTAGGCAATGTTACGTAAAAATTGGGGGGGGATGAGAAGGCAACATGAAGAGTATTTAAAATAAGAAACTGCTAGGAAGTAAAAGTTCATTCCACAGAACTGCATTACTCTTCATTTGATCTGGCAAAACATATTAGAGAAGAGGGAGCACAGCTTTATCCTGGCCAGAACAGAAGAAGCCTTTCTGCTGGCTTTCCAAGCGATTTTGTGTTCTGGACACGAGGTTTGTTTCCAGCTCCACTGAGTTAAGTATTTGTTTGAAATGCGATTGAGCCATCTGGTGGAAAGGAAAGAGTAGAACAAGTGGAAAGATAGAAGAATGTATTGTGTAAAATGCCATGATAGTTGGAAAGTCAATGAAATTGTTAATGATACTTAGACCAATAAGCACCTCTACTCTGCTTAAAGCAGCTGCCAGTGTACCATTTTAGAGAGAGATTTTTAAGAGGATGAACGTGAGCCATTATCTGTTGATCGCTCTGTACAAATGTGTCTTTCATTAATCTTTCAATATGTTCTACAGAAAATGCAGTGCTCCTGTAAACTTCAGGAATAGAAAAAATGCTCTTACTGCATTGCCTTTCCTTGTTGCACTCTATTAAAATCTTTTCCAGAAGGCCTCCAGGGCTTGTTGAAACACTTGTTACATCCAAACTAGCACCTTCAGCCTAAGATAGGAAACGTTTGTGTGTAGGCATTTCTGTCACACCTCAGAGTGACTGAAATGGGCCTGAAGATCTGGATTTAAAGCTTCTTTCTCAGGTTACCCATGCTGTCCTTTTCCATTTCATTTACCCGTCCTCTTCACCTGGCCACTTCTGTACCTCATAAGGCAAGGTACTCAGTTGTGTCTTTATGGCCACCATTTAAAACTTTGAATTTTGGAAATTCATGGCCTTATGAGTGTTTTACAGAAATCCAATGGGAACAGGAGGGATAGTTCTCCTTTTATCACTTTTGTTTATTCATGCATTTGCTGTTTGTGCATTTTGAAAGTAGTCTGTTCTAATAAGCATTTATTTTCTAAGTCCAATTCATGTTCTAAGCATTCATTTTCAACGTCCATTTGTAAATTGAATTTTCATTAGGTGGTTTAAATCTCTTACGTGAAACAAAATTTTTCTGCCAAGAAACTGATCCTGACAGAAACTTGTTGCTAGCTTCTGTGCAATCGGTTCAGTTATGAAAACTTTCAGTCTCCATAATTGTGTGTATTCAACATGTTGCTAAATGCCCGATGTAAGTGTATTTTTGGGTGAGTTCCCTAGACCACTTTTGAACACCTAAGGTTTCAGAATCTAGAGTCAAGGAATTTCCAACAATGATTGTAAAGTGTTGGTTTGGGGATTTTTTTTTCCCTTTTCTGCTGCTCACAGAGAAAGATAATGTGGTCTCAAAAGAGTGGTACCCTACATTAAAACTTTAGGTGATATCTCCTTTCAGTTATAGGAAATCCTTACTGGCACGACATAAATATTTTCCAGTGTTCTTTTAAAAACTCTGTCCATTCACTCTTGTATATGATTTCTTCTTTCTACTGCAGCAACTTGAGGTAGTGCCCTACTTTGGGCTCTAAACTGAGCTGAAGAAAAGGTTACCTATTGATTCTAATTTCTTTTGTAATCCCCTTTAATATTTGTTTGATCTATCTTCTAACAGAAGGAAAAAGACACTGTTAAAAGGGCATCAGCTTATGTCCAAAGGGAATGTTTAGCGTTGGCTACATGTACTGACTGTGAAGACCTCTGCTTATTGTTTCCATTGTGTTCTCACATTGAGGAGAATATATCTCAGAGTTTAAGTCCTTGTTATTAAAACGTGATGCTTGCTTTCTTTCCACAGCTTTCAAAACCTGAGAAGGTTGCAATTCCAGAACGCTATGTTGAATTGGAGCCAGAAGAACCTCTTTCTACAGAAGAACTGGCAGCAAGGCAGCGTAAGGCAGAGAAGATAAAGAGTATTCTTACTAAATCAAGGTCAGTTATTTTTCAGATCACATACGTAGCCTGGTTTTAAACATCGGAATCTGACTTCATATAACAGTCTATTTCCTGTTCAATTTAATTATCTGAGTGTGGTGGCTTTTTTCTTTTTAATCTAAGCGTGGTGGAAAATGCATACAGTGTAGTATACTTAGTACGCTTTAAGCTCCTTTATAGAACAGGATACAGGAGAGATATTAATAATGACAGGTTTTGTATATATCCGTTTTCTTGTTCAGAGCATCTGAAAATAGGACCGAGTCTTTACCAAACAGCTTGTTGATGAGGGTGAGGAGGAAGGAAAGGCACAGAGCAAAATACATGTCAATGTGAGAGCAAGCTGCTGTTGTCTGCAGAGAGGCGGAGTTTTAAAAGAACTCTTTTGGATACTTAGAGCTAATGTAGAGTCAGCTGAAACATTCAATTTCAATAATTTGGTTACCTCAAACGCCTGCAAATATAGTTTCTTTGCAAGACTGTAAAAGAGTCTGCATCTGAGGACCACCAGGTTACATCTCTTCCTCCGAGCCCTAACAAGAAATTTTATTAACAACTTCAGAAAAATAACATTTTTATAGTGCTTTCACATAAACAACCCATTTACTACAAAGGACTTTCAGATGTACTTAAGGGTATGCAGATACTGTGGCTGAATGTGTAATGGCTGCATCATTTGTCTTTGTTTGCTACCGTCATTTACATACAATACCCAGCACTACTTCAAAGAATTTCAATGAAATATGGAGCTTGATGTGTGAGATCCAAAACTTGCTGTATGTATTGAAGCTTGTTCTCATCTGCAGAGCGGATTTTTCTTTATCTTTGTAAATGTTAATGTTGTTTTTGCACTTTCCTGCTAGTATGCACAACCTACAGCCTACTATTGCCCAGGACAAGCACAACTCAGTTGATTTAGATTCACAGCTGCAAGAGCAGGAACGCATCATTACCATATCATACGCTTTGGCTTCTGAAGCCTCTCAGAGGAGCAAGGAGGTAGCAGGTAATACTTAGTTATTTACAAAATAACAGCTCTTTCTTACTTGCTTCTAAAGTTGTGTGCGGTTGTTGCTGAACTTCTGGCAGAAGAGAGAATTTGAGCCATTCACATTCAAAATAGTGAGAAGTGTGTATAGGTAACAAATACAGAGAAGCTAAAGGTTTACACTGAGTAGTATCTGGTATTCAGTGAACAGGGTGAATGGGAGAAAATAGTGTGATCAGAAAGTTCAGAACTTGGAAACTCCCTGTTACTAATAGCACAAAAAACATTTTCGATGAATGTGAACTATATCTGAAGTGAGCTATATCTGTAATCACTTTTAAAAGTAAAATGGTTAATGATGTATAAAATGAAGGGAAAATATTTATTTTTAACAGAAAGATTCAGTGGGCTGATGATTGAAACTATAGTATAATCATTTGCAGCTTGAGCTATGTAACAACAGGCTGAAAAAGACATTGTAAAATGGGTATTGGTATGTTTCTGTCTGGTGACCAAGATTAGAGATCAGAGCAAGACAACCATGCATGAATTCTGCTTGATGCCTGGAAATCAGTAGACCCTTTGTAATATGTTATTAAAGATGATAATTTCACTCCTGATTGCTTTATAGTTTAAGTTAAAAAAAAAAAAAAAAGTTAACAGATTTGTAAGGCATATTAATAGATGCAGCAGCTATTCTAGCAAGTACCTGACTAGCCATTTATAACTTGCACAGTTCACTGTTCCAGTGCAGAATGAAAATAATGGAAGCTTTAACTATGATGGAGAAAAAATACGCACATTTCTCATCTGAAGTTGTCAGTTTAAACATATGGTACTTGCCACAGAAGCTTTCAAGGCCTTTCCGTTAAAGACAGATTATTCCAATACTCAGATGCGCAACACACATCTGTAGTAACAGACTGTGGCTTGAATGTGGCTGTATACTCAGGTGTGGTGGCAGCTAAATCTAAGGGGAATGTGATTTTTCAGGGGAAGGGATGCATTTTCAGGTGATCAGACTTGAGATTTTGGAGAGGTTCTGTGGGAAATTAACAGACTTGAAGGAATAATAAGGATTCACTGAGGAGGCTAGATATTATAAATAAACAGAATTGTAAGGTGTTGGGAGCATTTCAGGGAAAACCTCTTGGAACTCCAGGCATCTGTGCATAGAAACGGCTTCTCCTCAGGCAAATTTTTACATTTTAAAGTTTTTATTATAATTATTTCGAAGTGAGATTAACACACATTCTGGGGTACATGGCACCACAGAAATCTACTTAATTCTTTACCTCTCCCTAAAGAGAGAATTAAAACGTGTCTTCCCTGAAATGTTTAAGTGCTGCTTGAAAAATACATTTGCAGTCAGTTGTGAGGTGTTTGTTTTAATATTAGCTTAATACCTTCACACCTTATTTTTTCTTTCAGACACTTAACAAACAAAAACCAAAAGAAAATAGGTAATAGTCAAGGAATTGAAGTCCGCATGTTTACATCTGTGCCCAGTTTTCTTTACCTCATTTCTTAGACAATGGTTGCAATTATTACTTTCTCCTTTAAAAACAAACAAGAACAAAATGTGGATAATTCTTTTTTTTAAAAAAAAAGGCATATTAGTTTGTTTTTGATTGAAAATATACAAGCCATAAAAAGAGCTCGGGGTTATGGGAAATTTTAAGATGATCTGAAGTGCTTAAAAAAGAAAATTGTGTAATGCGTTGTGCATCTGATTGCACATTCTGATTTATTTTAATTTTACAGAGTTCTTCACATTCTTATTTTTGTAGTTTGAATTTAAAATATGTATTGCCAAAGTTGCTTCTTGCTGATGAAGCAGACCATATCTGAAAATCCAAACCTAAATGACCAGATTTTGTAACAAGATTTTGCTTTGAAAGAAATGAAAGCTTAACTTTTCCAATTTTATTTTTGTAAATCAGATAACTTGTGTTAGGATGCTCTGATAATATAAATCACTTTTAATATAAATGGTGCATTTATCCAACTCCTGTAGTGCAGCATGTTGGAAATCTACACTGTAAACAGAAATCATGCCAAGAGTCTGAAAGATTAAAGTCAAATGTACATATCTCAAGGGTCAGTTGCCGATATTTCCCTGTTTTTTTTTGGAAACAGGTCTACCTTTGGCCTTCCAAAATGAAAAAACAATTTAAGATTGAGTTTGTCTCTGTAGTTTTAAGATCACAATTGCTCTGCTTTATAAACAAGTATACTTATATTGTATTTTCTTTATTCTGATGTTTCAAGCTGAGATCTGAGAATGTATTTATCATGCACTGTATTAAGCAAAATGTTGATATGCATCTATAATATTTGTGTGTGTGATTTTCTATATAGCACCTTTATGTCTGTTTTTTGGCATGTAACAAATGAAATGTTGAGATCCCGTACAACTGCAGTAAAATCTTGAAACCAAGCTAGTAAACTTGGGTGCTATTCCAGAACTGGGATTTTAAAAGCAGAATTTGATTAAGATATGTCAGTATTGTGTGCCTTAATATGTTCCAGTGAAACTTCACCTTAAGACAATTGTCCATATTCTCATCAGAACAGAAATGTTTATTTGTGTAGCTTAAGGCAACTAATAGAAAAAAATAGCAAGTAGAAATGTTTAAATTGTGTTCCATGTAACTAAAATAATGTAACACCTCACTGCGTTACTAATCAGGTTTCCTATCCACGTGGTAGAAAATTGAGGTGGCTCTGTTTTGATACGGATGTTTGATTGTGCAGCCTAATTCGTGTATGTGATCCCTTCTAGCTCAGCAGTTGACCTTTCCACCTAAAGCACCCTCACCTTCTGCACCACAGCCACCTCACTCCCCCTTAAGCAATGGATTTCACTACACATTTGTTTAAGCACCTTAAAAGTAAGAACTAACTGCTCTTGGCATGTCTGATTTGCCATTGTATCTTTGCCGTGGCTTGCTGAATTCTAACAAGTTTTACTAAAATCGGATCCAAGTGAAGGCATGCATCCATTTTTCAGAAACCTTTCATTCCTGTGTAACAAATACTGCTACTAATAAGCTAACGTGTGGGCTAATGAAGTCTTCAAATAACTGCTGGAGCCTTACAGATAAGGAACTTCCATAATCTTACTGTGGTGAAGGAAAGAGACATCCCTGCTCTTGGTAGCATGGGGCCAGATTTTCAGCCGCTTTGCACTCCCATGGCTAGCATCATGTACTGCTGTGGCTACAGCTTGTAGGGCTGTTTGCCTGCACGTGGCACATACGTTTGCTTTGCGAGAGAATCCAACATGCAAACAAAGTCGTGTAAGCGTCGGGGTTCATTTTGGGGGCTGTCGTCTAAAAGCACATGGGCTAAAATTTGAGTCTTAATTGAGGTGAGCTGAAAATTTGGCCCCACGTAACTAATTCTGCAATAGCGTTTGACTGTTTTGTGCCTTGGGTGTGTTTTTCACTGAATTGTGCTAACAGAAGAATTATTTTTTGTCTCTGATTAGGTAATTTTGACATTTCAAGTATTAAGTTAATTTTGTTGCCCTTATGAAGAAGTGTGGATCATTTCTTCCCAGTAGTATTTACAGTGTTTGCTCTATTTCAAATAGGGAAATGTAAATATTATGATACTTGCCTGCTAGAAGTGCCCTAGTTATAGCACTCACCACGTGTCCCTAGTTCCCTTTGAAATTATTTTCATCTTTCTGATTTCCTTTGGCCACGTTTTATTGCCTGATGCTGGACAAAGCCACAAAACGCAGATGAAGCAGTAAAGAGGATTGATTGAGTGAACACCTCAAATGGTGTTTGTCTTTAGTGAGACTGAAAACAAAGGTATTTAAGAATCAAATACCTGTGCACAATATAAAAATGTAAATAAAAGAGCCCCTTTGGGCCTTTCATGAATGTTCTCAGTGACCTGTCTTCAGAAAGACCTGGGATAAATGCTACATACAGAGCAAGAGAGAACGTATGCAGGCATTTGGAGCACATATGCCGAGCTTGGCAGAAATAGCTGGTTTTGTTCTGGTTCAGTTTATCTTTCTGAGAACTAAATTCTACTACCTGTGCTGTATCTGAGTAACACTTGACAACTAGTGAAGACACGGTTTGGTTATCACTATCACATACCCATGTTTGGCCTCCAGAACCCAAAACCATAGTGTGGTGCCAGGATATTGTTTGACTCGAGCAGGGGTTGGACGGGGTGACTTTCCAACCAGAGGTCTCTTTCAGCCTCAACCATTCTGTGATTCCAGGCAGACTTAACACATCTTGTATGTCCGTATAAAAATACAGACATACACGTGTATGAGTGTGTGCCTGGAGAATGGCTACGCAAGGAACCGCAATAACCAGCAATACGCAGCCAAGAGTTTGAGCTTGAGCTCGGTGATGCCGTGTGATGGCTGTTTGCTTAATGTGTCTGTATTAATTGTTCATTGTGTCAAACTGCAGGAGGCTTTGACACAAAAACACGTTTCCTGAAACATTTGCTGCTTGGCGTTGGTTTGCTTGCTTTCGTATGTAACCGTGTTTCGTTTTACTTCACGCCAGCCAAAGCAGTAAGCGAGCACTGACGTAAGGCTCAGAGCAGATCCCACCGAGTGAGACGCAGAGAAGAAAGAGGAGATTCGTCACCTGCTTTCTGTGGAGATGCTCACCGGATGATCACACATTCTTTTGGAAACATGTTCAGAGAATAATGGGGGGGATTTTCTATGAAAATGAAGAGAATTGCAAAACATTTTATTCCGAATTCAGCTTAGTTCAGACTTTTTATATGAATAAACGGCACTTTTAATAAACTCTGTAAAATACTGACAATGTATTTTTAGAACAGAATGTATTTTAGAACTTGTTTAAATCAAGGGCTGCATTCGTTTTAAGAGGAACTACTTAGGTAGTTGTTACAGGATGCTGTTACTTCCCCCTCAGGCTCAGATGCACAATGTCAAGTTTCATGACAGAAAAGTAAATTGAACAATCCTAGATGCACGTTCATAGGGTATGGGTAGAGCTAACTGAAGGGAGAGGCTTATTGCAAGAGTGTTTTGGATTGAATATTTTTGTAGAGTTAATCACCCACCCTTTTGCCCATGAAATGAGACTTTGCAAGGAACTTTTAGTTTGATCTTCTAAATATTAATAACCACTGTATAGATGAAATTTTCCATGAAAGCCATAATGATAACCAGTTTTAACTCCTGTCTCCTTTCTTGATTGTGTATGATTAACTTGATGGTATCGATATACAGTCTGTTAGGTTGCTCTTGACAGTAGTAACAAACAGCTAACAAATTATATGTATTTTTTGAAAGTTGAGATGTGGAAGAAGAGAACTTTAAATTACAATATGTGAAGTAAGCAATAAAAAATAGGGTATGCCATTTCACTAGAAAATATGTTTTTTTCTTTTGATTTT
This sequence comes from Nettapus auritus, assembly GCA_011076525.1. Classification (NCBI taxonomy): domain Eukaryota; kingdom Metazoa; phylum Chordata; class Aves; order Anseriformes; family Anatidae; genus Nettapus; species Nettapus auritus. Next base: position 59,626,958 of record CM021769.1, read on the forward strand.
TTTTTTTCCCAATAAGCAGTATAATGTGATGTATTGACTAGTATTTATCCTGGAAACAATAAAACTAACCTAACGTGGCACCTGGTGATTTTGTACGTCAGTTCACCTTGTGCTTTACTTTGCCAAACTTTGAAATTCAGTGTTTTACTTACTTACAGGGCAAAGGGTGAGGTGGTTACGTAAGGAGAAAATAAGATTAAATGAGTGGCTGCAACTGCTTTACTTGAAGAAAACAAAACGGAACTGGGTGCAAGACATGCAAAAATTGCCCAGTACTATGTAATGGTTAGTTGAGTTCAGCTCTGAGAAATACTTCCGCAGTATTTTGTGAATCCACCAACTTGTTTATTTGCTATATCCAAGTGATAGATATTGTCCCCTGGAAACTGACCGACCTTCAAGTTTCAGATTCTGACACAAATCATATTATGTTAACGCCGTACTCAGAAATACTCTTAAAAATATATATTTAGCTAATGTAATCTATTTTACCTCAATACTGCCAGTATCAACGTCAAAGCCTTTTGCCAAAATAATGATTTATTTTTGCCTTTATGAAAAGTTTTGAAAGCATAAATGACTATTTTGCAAGAAAACATTAATTTAAATAAAATGTAACAGTTTGGAAAATGGTATATGTACAGATTAAAATATTAACATAACTGCCTCCTTTCGCCTCTGTTTTCTCTGCTCTCTTACCAGCATCCATCCAGTTGGAAATCCAGAGCTGCTCGCGTTGCTACCACGTTTGGCTCTTCTTTGGTTCAAATCCCATAGAAGCTCCCATATTTTGCACTTGTATCATTAGGATGTGAATCAAGTTCCCCCCTACATAAAAGCTTCATTTTTTTTTTTAGAAACGTTTCTTACCATTTGATTAAATCTGTTTATGCTTGAATAGAAAGATTGTTGAGGGCACTGCCTTAAATCCAACTGCTACGATGCTGTCCTTTCTATTTTGCAGATGTGTGTTTGTCTGACTCTCGGTCCTCTAGTTTCTGGTGAAATGAAGTATCAAAAGTAACTCACAATCACTCGCTCATCACCTAAACGTGGAGGTGGAAGTGGCATTGGCCAAAGAGCCGGCTGGTGGTCAACTGGCCCTGCAGAGTGCACTCAGCTACTGACCAATGCCGATTTCTGCTGTAACTCAGCAGACAGGAGTTTGACGGAAGCCACTGGAAATGTTTGCTTCTTCTGGAACTTGATATGTAGAACTAAATGTAGAGAAGCAGTTAGAAGTATTTCTGTGGCTTAGCATCGACTGTGTGACCTCGAGAGCAAGCATTTAACAATGGGGGTAGCTGAGCTCCAGCCGCACCAAGCAGGAACTCAGAGTCGAGCTGTTCAGGACGTGCTCCTCCTGTTTCTCAGACACTCGGGCTGGAAACACAAAGGAGCCTTTGACCACATGTTTTGTGGTTCAGTGAAGCTGCATTCTTTCTCCAGAAGCTTTGTTGTGCAGGCTGGAAGAGCATTTGGCCAGAGCTGGTGGGTGAGGAGCGCAGTCCTCTGCTGCTCTAGCAATGCAGGGGAAGGGCTGCGGGCAGTTTTTGCTCTGCAGGCTGCAGGAGATGCTCCTTTCCTTTCCTTCAGTCGTGCACACAAAATCTGCTTACTCAAGCTTGCATGAAAGAGGAGGATTTTGCCCTAAATGGTTATACCATGAATGTTTCCAGTGAGATGAGCCTCTCTGAAGATCTTGCGCTGCGTCCGCAGTTAATTCCATACTTCGGGGGAAAAAAAATCAAGATTAATTTTCCTCTAAAACTTTTTATTAAATATGTGAAATGCTATTCTTCAGTGACTATCCTTTTACGGGGATGGGTGTAGTCTTTAAATAATTACAGCCAATTATCATTTGTATCTAGTGTTTGCTTTGGGATGCTTTTCTTTTTCAGTTCTGTTTCCCTCAAAATGTTATTTTATAGGTCTTACTTCTGATATCAAGACCAGAAAAAATGATGACTACTTGCAGACTACTGTTCAATATCATTTCAGTCAGAAGGTAACATTTTTCCTCTGCCTATTAAGAAGCTTAAGTGTAATTATAATTAAACAGAAATGTAATTAGCGGTTCTTTTGAAGGCACTGTTTTCTAACTAGTGTTTTGTAATGTTAGACTAAGCAAAAATTATGTAGAGGGCATTCTTTCCCCTTCTACGTTTTCAGTTTCTTGTACTAACAATATTAGAGTTTCATTTATTACTCAGCTGAATTTATAGAACTGCAGCCTGATAGTTACAAGTAGCACGGCTTTCGCCTTTCTCAACTTGTGTAACACCCCTTGGGCCCCCCGTTTCACTGCGGTGTGTATTGATAGGCTGTTAGGAAATCCCGTGGAGCTGCTGCCTGCCTGTGTATGAGCATATCAGGCTGTGTGTTTCGAAGGAACTGTCCTTGGAGGCATCCAGACTGTTTGGGAACAGTTGGAGGAGAACCAAACCCAAACAAAACCACTTTCGCTAGAGAGATTCTTCAGGAAACAATTGTATTGAGGGATGCTGTTCTGGAAGGGTGCATCTATCTGTAACTGAAAGCTACTAAAGGATAGCTCTAAACTTGTGTGTTGCTATTTCAGAAAAATTGCCAAGGGTCAAGTGAGGTGGCCCGAGGCACCCCCTTTGGAGGGGAGGTTGGTGCTGGGCACAGGCAGAGCACAGCCAGCACCTCCCTGTAAAACCACACGGTTCCCTTGTGCCTTAGCAATTAACTTCTGGATGTCATATGAAGGAAAGACTGGATTTACTTAGTGTCAGAACTTGGAAGATACGGAAGGCATGATCTGATGTTACTCCTCTGATTTATGTCTGTCTGCAGGTATTTTAAAGCGTTTGCTTGTGGTGTGTGTGTGTGTATGTATTGCGTGGTTATAGAAAGAACAAAGATGAGCACAGGAAAGACATGAAAAATAGCTCTATTTTCCACACCTAGTAAACATTCCCATTGGTTATTTGGCTGTATTCAAAAGGCTAAGACTTTTATTGCTCTACTAGCAAAAGCAACCTTTCTTCACAGTGGAGCAGTACAAAGAAAGAGCACAAAAAGTACACACATCACAGTGCCTGAAATTCTGTTTGAACAAGTGTATTGATTGGGTCTGACCCCTTTACATTTTTTTTTCCATTATTTGAAAAGGTGCATCTAGCTGTGGCTGAATTGAACCAACGGAGATGAACTTTCCACGAAAACTTCTCGAGATATTTCTTTAGTTCAAAGCTTTGGAATTTTAAAGAGCATTTTTAATACAAGTCTGTTGAGGTATTCTGTGCAACAACCATACTTTGAATGTTAAACTACAGGTAGACCTAAGAGGAAGGTAAAATTATAAAGCTTACCATGAAATTACAGGGAGGTGGAGGCGACAGAATAACTCGGAGTGCTAATTAGAAAAGAAAAGAAAACCAGAAGGCATTGCATGTGCACACATTTGTGCCCTGTTTACCTGTTATTTACTTGTAAGTGTTCCTGGTTGCTTTACAGAGAGTGTAAAACAACCTCCAGACAAAACATTAAATGAATTAGCATTGTTTTTTTTTCAGCCAGCAGTTATTGATGAAAGAGTGTTATAAGATGTAAGCTTAAAGAATAATTTTTCTTCTTCTTCTTCCCACTAAAAGAAACCTTTTACCAGGAGCTAAGCATAAGAAAGCACTGAAGGATGAAAGAAATTAAGAAAACGAGGGTGAGTAGTGAGTTGTAGGAAATAACAGCAGAGATGTATCTGCAAACATGACTAAGTAAGAGGCTGGAGGTGAGAGAGAGCCTAGTGGTTTGAGGTGAGATGCCTGGAAAAAGCCTGAAGGAGCTGAAATACGTCGGCTCTGGCAGAAGCCAAATGCTTTGATAAAGGGAGTCGGGCTAAATTGTAGAGGGGGCGGTAAGAATACCTGGCAAATTTGTAAGTCCATTGTACTAGTGAAAAGAAAATTAAAAAAAATCCACCTTTGTGAAGGGGATAAATGAGAGTAGAGCGTTGTTTTCTGGTTCATCTCTTGATACATGAGAGGCTTTTTTGGGAACACTGCTGATGGGTTGTGCCAGACGGAACCTGGATGGAATGAAGTAGTTGGCTTTTTAGTTGCACTGAGCTCTGCCATGCTGGGGAGAAAAGCTAGCTGACAGCAGAAATGGCACTTCAAATTCTGTTTGTCTCTTATATTGTCCCTGTTACTGGTTTTTCTGCGCAGCAGAGGTTTGCGGTGGCTTTGTGCACACGTGTTGATCCCGTTCTCTTTTCATTTGGTGCTAAGAGGCAGAATCAGCAGAAGCTGAGAGACCATCGCTGAGACGAGTGCCAGAACTGCTCTGCTCACTGTGCACGTCTCTGAGTAAAGTCCGCAAGTCTCTGCACGACTCTGAGTAAATGGGATCTTTTTGTCTTTTCTCTGTCAGGTACTGAGTTCTTACGTTAAGATTGTCACTTTTTAACAACAACAAAACGCTTTGGAAAGAGAGGTGCTGATGGCATCCTTACAAACAGTTCATCATCGCTAGATTTTAGTGGCTGAGAAGAAGGGGACTTGGCCCCAGACATTTATGGATCGAAGTTTCACCTGCATTTGGTGCAATTTATAGCGATAAATCTGTGGGTGAAAAGAAACCAGTTCAGATTGTCTAACTTTTTTCTGCGGTCTTTAATATGGCTTGATACACCTGTGATGAGCACACGTACTTGAGTGGTTTAAGAGAATTTCCCTGCAGGTCAAGGTGGACAGTTGTGTAAAAGTTCAAAGTGGGGAAGCTGTTTTTATAGGAGCTCTTGTATTGCTTGACTGACGATACAAAAAACCTCTCTTCTGTTACATGTTAGTTTCCATTCTTCTGGTAGTTTTTTTTTTTCCCCTGTACTAGATCTTCCCGGGCTCTGGACACCATAAATGGTACTGGATTTAGCCAGATAATAGCACAAATTGTTGGTGCGATCTCATTCTGCACCTGCACTTCAAACCCATGTCAAATTAGATTAAATCACTGAGCGTTTCGCTTCTTTAATGCTGTGCAAAAACTGAGGACACTTTTATTTATCCATCATCATACTCAACACCTGTGTACTACTCAGATATTTTTCTCAGGAAAAAGTCGACTTGAGGTGGCAGTCTTAAAAACGAACAAAACCAACTCCCACTTTGTCCCTTCAGTGAGGGTACCTTGACACATGTCCCTTCTCTTAATCCCCTGACGGTTTCCAAGAGACCGATGCAAATAACTGTGCCAGGCTTTGATTAGGAGATATTGCACTGCCACTTATTCTCTTTGTCTCCTGCAGTTTACAGAGGCAGCTTCAGTGCATAATTTAATCCCTGTTCTGGGGACTGTAGTAAATCCACAGAGATTTCTGCCAGCCGTCCTCTCTGACATCAGAACAACATGTGCACATCATCTTTGATGTGAATTCCCCAACCAGAGCCTCAGAAGGACCTATAGCTTTGAAGCTGGCCTATAAATTGTGCTTTCAGGAATCAAGTTGTCAGCCTCCTCTTCGGGAAAAAAAAAGGAGAGTAAACTGTAAAGCAGTTGCATAAAGCTACAGGGCACCTTACAGATCCGGTTTTCTTGGCCTCATACGATGGCGAGAAGACGGATCCCTTTTTCCTTGGCTTAGAAGCATCCTCTTTTGTGATTGCAGGGCCTCGTGGGCAGCAGGGCCGTGGTGGTGCTCATCTCGAGGGCTTCCCTGCTCCAGGGCAGGTGGAGGGGGAACGGGCGCCCCGGTTCTTCCCACCTGCTCAAGTGTTCTCAGGCCTCGAAAGCCAAATGCCGGTACTGCACCTGCGTTCGCCTTTGTGTAGGTAGTGTCAGGGTGGTTTAGGGACTTTACCAGATGTGGTGGTTGCTCTGTGACAGATCTGGCTTCCTTCAGTTGTTCCCAAAGGCATGTGCAAGTACGGGCAGACTTCTGCCTTTGTACTGAGATGGTCTTGGAGGTGAGGAATTGCAGTGGCCAAATCTGGTTTGGAAGGACAAAGGCAGTTGGCCTCTTTCATTCAGGATCTGTGTATGTGTTCTGCTGTCACCTCGGAGCCATTTCCACATCACGCTGAACAGGCAGAGAACTAATTACAGAAGCAGCCAAAACACTGTCTTGATTTTCATCTCAGTTCTCTCTGCTGAGAGCTGGAAGTGTTCTGCTGCTCTAAGTCACTCATCCTGATGCTTTCATACCACGTATCGCTAAAGCTGACTGTTGAATTAAAAATTGCAGCATTTACACCGAACTAAATCAGCTTTTCTCAGAATAGAAGGAATTTCGTAGAGGTGCTGATTCGTGGATGGCAGTGCAGGTGCTGACATAACGTGCGTTACACACAAATGGCTATGGTTGTGTTGTGAGCAGGTTAGTCTTATGTCAGCATTAGAAATGTGTTGCACCAAACCGCATCGGATGGTCGCTGTATTACTGGCTGTGTGCTTCGGGAATGGCAGCTACGCCGTGCTGACTCTTCCTGGTAACAGCTTTGATCAGAAATGCTTAATTTCACTTTACTTTTTATTCGCCATCTATTTATTTGTACTGGGGACCGATGCCCTTCCTTCAAGGCTAGTGGGAAAGCAGCAGGGCCTGCAGGGGTGGATTCCATCACTTTCTGAGTCCCTGCCTAGATGCACGGTGGCGTCAAGTCACGAGATCCCCACAGATGCTGAGCAGCTGCAGGAGAAAAGGTTGCATGAGCAGCGCTGGCTTCAGTGCTGGGGCAGGTTGGGGTATACGCACCGTGTTGGAGCCTGCACTTTAATTTTCTGATTGCACGCCACTTGAGGCAATAAACAAATCTAAAAGAACTTAAAAGTGAAATGTTGGTAAATGTAGCCAGTATCTAAATAGGAGGAAACTGCTCTGAGTCTGATACGGAGAGTTAATCAATCAGCTTGATTGGGGCATGGAGGGAAGAGCATGACCTAGGCAGAGGCTGCCTCAGTGGTTTCTGTCTTGAGGATCTTACAGGAACGGGACACGTCTGGGCTGGCATTTTTGATCCAGCCTCTTCTGCAATGAGGTTGCTCAGTGGAAAAAATAAAATCAAAAATTGAGAAAAAAGCCCAAAGATCTGGTAACAACACAGGTATGCCTATACTTGTATTCCCTAGCATCTTTCTCAAATTTCCTCTCTGTTAATTTAGGCCTTGGCCAAAGCCACATCTTCATGATGATATGAAAGGCTTCTATGAAAATAAGTTGTCTGCAAAGATGTCTGTGTAGTGTGAGTTCGAAGCCTGCTTTTAAACAGGAATAACAGTTCTTCAACTTGTGTGCTTTCAAGTGTCGTAGTAAAGCTGCTCCATCTTTAGGAAAATTAAGTCATGGAGAGATTTTTCTTAACCGTGTACAAGCAGCTTTAATTTCTATCTACATATTAGAATCTTGAAGTACTGGGAAAACAAAAAAAAATCCATACAAATCAAGTACAAATCTCTGACCTTGAGCGGCTGCTGTTCGAAGTTGTTCTTAAACGTTAATGACTTAAAAAACTGGGATTAAGCACAACTATAGTGAAATAGCTACCTTAAACTTTTTATTTACAGTCATATTGCTTTTATTTTTTCCATAATGTATCTTCATCCAAGTCCTCCCCCAGCAATTGATGCTGCACTGTTTATGTTTACTCAACAAACCTATACAATAGCACATACTGTTGCTTTTGTGTAAGCCACATGGCTTGCAAAATTTATCTGCATGTAATAAGTAGTGCACAGAGACGGAAGACTTCCCACAAGCATCTGGAGTGCTTCTTGGAACACTGTTGTAAAAGAATGAAGCTGAGATACACGTCCAGGTCTGCTGTTCTGTCCTCCCAGCAAAGAGGCAGTTCATTCATCCATGAGGAAATTAAGTCTAAAAAGTTCTGGTTTTTCACTGATTACTTTAATATAAGCTATAAAATTGCAAAGGAAGGGATAACACGCTTAATTCTTGTTGGAAGGAGTTACCAGAAGCTCTGACTCTTTAAGCACTTCAGCTTTACTTCAAAGGTACAACCTTTTTGTGGTAATTTACATAGACATCCAAATGATGTGTGTCCGGTAAGGAAAGGAAGGAGGGCTTGCATGAAACAAGGAGTTGGACTTGATGGTCCTTATGGGTCCCTTCCAACTCAGAATATTCTATGATTCTATGAAACTCTGTACTCTCTATATTAAAGAGCTAAATGAATTTATATCCTTTTCATTATTAAAGTATACTTTCTCTTTCAAAGTAACATGACTTCTTCAGGCAGTGTTATTAAAAATAACAGCTTAGTGTTACAACCAGGTGCCAATCATTCAAAATCACTTTTTTCTAGTGAAGGGTATAAAGGACTACAACTTACCCTCCCTGCAGATTCTTTTCCCCATCATTACTATAAACTGAAAGAAAGAAGCAACTCATCTCCTATTCTATAAAGCATTTCTAAGCCATCTTTTCCCAACAACTGTTGTAGGACTTCAGATGGATACAGTGATTAATGCTGTCACAAAAGTGAGCGATTTCTGTTCTTAGCCCTGTCAACACTAGCATCTATAGACAAAATCATTGTTTAAAGCTCTAGCGCATCACAAAACCGTGCTGATATTGGTATTTTACAACTAATGCAACATCCAATAACTCACGTGTAATCTTAGAGTTAAAAATTCAAGACTAGGTGCTAACTGAAGAAGCCGCTAACGGGAATTTTCCTTTTCTGGCACGAAATAGTTTAGATAACATATAGTACAGATTGGGCAGGAACAAAAAGAATTTATTTCTTCATCCAGTATTTTATACACTTTACAAAAACCAGGAGTCTCACTGTGCCCATAAAAACATTATCCATGGCAACTGAAAGCAAATACTACTTTTTGTCATCTAACAGGGTCGTTTTAAAATCATAATACAAAGGTTTGTGCTGTAGCAGTCCTCCACTTCGCACTGTAACAATAAGGCTTACTGTACTTTAAATACAAAGCTGTTACATCTGCAGTTATGAACCACTAGCTTTAACAAACATCATCTTATAATTGCTCTTCGCTTCTTTTTTGTTTTCTGGAACCTCAGCTTCATCATGCTTTTCAGCGGCTTGCAGCTCCTCTGCAGACTCGTCTTGCTCTGACTCAGAGCCGCTTTCGGAGTCCTCTGAACTCTCGTGTTCAGAGGAGTGCCCAGCTGCCTCCTCTTCACCTTCCTGAAACTAGAAGTTCAGATTATGAGACAGACAAACCCTTCTTTCCTGGCAACTCCACTGCGGCTCTTAGATGCGCCCAGTGAGAATGCTGTGCTAAATGGCTCCTTGCCTGTCAGTGCTAAAATGGGCTGGCTTGCTAAACACAGCTCTTTGATATACACATTATTAGAAAGGAGCCCCACCTGCCTGGGTAACAGTACCGACTGTAACAGCCAAAGGTTCTTCTTCGGCCACTTTCCTATTTAGTTAGGGCAGAAACCCTAAAGACTGCATTACATGAGCGTGAAAAGTTTCAGGTTCCATCACTTCAGAAATTCCTTACTTTTGTGTACAGGGTACACAGTGACACTCAAATGCTTGGCAGGGAATGAGACATACTGACACCAACTCATCAGGAATCAAGGATTCTGATGATTAGTCATGACTAATCTTTGAAAATAAGTTTAGCACAGCGTTACAAAGCAGCATTAGGAGTGCTGAAGTAAGCCAAATGCTACTGCTAAACAGAATGATCCAAAAACTGGATTTTGTTCATGCACCGAAGGAGCAATGCGTCCACGTTTAAATATTAAGAACTCTCAGCACGAGTTGTTTTACTCTCTCTGGAAAATTATCCGTGTTTTCACGCTGTAATACGTGCCAACAAGAAAAAAAAAAGCCATGTCAACTGGCATTAAGGACAGCTTCCTAATTTGTTTTCTTCTTTTTGGTCACACTTCTCTTTCTGCTCATCCCTATGTAATTCCTTGCTTGGGTGTCAACCCACTGAAGGACTAGTTCCTCTATTTCTGCTTAGTGTTCAGGGCCGTAGGGAGGTACGCACCTCACCGCAACAAGAAGCCAAAATAGATTAATTAGCTCTCTGTGACGATGCAGATGGTTACACCCCCCCCTCCCCTCATGTATTCTGTACAACACTCGTTTAATATTATTTGCAACTTCGTCTAAATCAGGCTTGACTACTGTGGTGTATGTCACAGCACTGTTCAGAACAACAAAAAGCATCCATGGTTTGAGGCACCTACAGGGCCACAACAGCGCACGTCAATAAGGGTCAAGTGACTCGAGTCAGTTTCTCATTTAACCCAGACAGTGCAGCTTCACCACGACGCACAGTTACTAGATTTTTAAACCACGTATCATCTTGTCTTACTGAAGTGGCAGCCTGATCATTAGAGAAATAATTAACTTAGTACCTCACTGAAACCGAGTCCACAGTGGCGCCGGTTTCGTCCGGACATGGTGCTGTCCATGCTTTGTTGGTACTGAGACTCCAGTTCTTCATTCATCTTCTTGTCTTCCTCCCCTGCATGGCCAGTGTACTTTGGTTATGGTTCATTCAAATTAACAAAGACATCCCATTACACAAAGTCACCGGATTTTCAAAGTCTATCACAATATAGGTGAAAAGGTTTGAATTTAGCCACCTTCCTTCGACGCTACAGGATTGGGTATTACTGTATGGAAACCGTTCTGATTTGAAAGTTTTCTCACGTGTGCAGACAAAACTGCTGAGACACATCTGTCTGATGGCACAGCGTGTTCCTGAGACCCGACGCCTTCAGACAGAGATGTACCACGCACGGTGCACGCTCTCAACAAGGTAGGTGCGACCAGTATGACTCCTCTGTGCTTCCCTCCAGTACCGCAACACGTCACAGCCGCGACAAAGTTTCTGACCTTCACTATATAGCACATAATTAAACTGTAATTAATATATTGCATGAGCAATTAGGAAAATACCACCACTCTTGTTTATAGAGCTGCACCTGAAATTATTCCACGCAGCCTGGATTATCGGGAGCGGTATCTCTACTCTTGCCCACCTTTAGGAATTAGCAGGAAAGCTAATTTTCTTATCTAGTTAACAGAACATGAGCTACTACTTCTACATGCCCTTCACTACTACTTGTTTGTGTAAGTAAACCAAGGAGCATTTCTACTGTGGGGAAAAGCATGATCCAAAAGAGCTGAGTGTCCTCCGTTCTTGTGAAAAGTGGAAACCTCTAAACCTTCCCCCAAAAACGCCTACAACACTAGTTTTTCATCTGTATCACTGTAAACCAAGAGTGTATTACAACCTTTTCCTCGTTTAGAGGCATCTGTTAGTCTACGAGGAGGAAAACCAAATGTTGGAAAAGGGAGTAAAGTGGTAAGAAAATAGCCGTCCTGATTTTTCGTGAAAAATCAGCACATAACAATGCAGTTCCGAGTATTTATGATTCCTTAAGAAGCAGCATCCTAGGAGATTCAGGTCCAAGGAGGTGATTCACAGTCACTCTGCAGTGGAGCCTGGAAACAATCCCCCGGCTTCCTTTGGTGTTTTGGCCTGTACATCATATTTCATCAACTGAAAAATGACTTGTGGGGCCTATTGGGGAAAAAAGTTTTCTGAACCTCCTGACAGTTGCTCTTCTATACAGTTTTATTACAGCTTCTGTCAGACAGTCCAGCCCAGCTTCATTTCGTGTACTCTGAGCAAGTCTGATAAGGAGTTGTATAACATCAAACTGGTGCTAACTCCAAGATGACCTTGCATTTCTTCTCCTCCTCTATCTCGTTGCTTTAAGGTAGAGATATTTCCATTCAATAGGTAATCAGGTTGGAGGAGAAATCAATCCTGTTTTGTTGTTGTTCTCTTCCCTCTCCTCCCCCCCCACTGAGAGGTGTGGATATCCATACCCAGCAGCACAGAAGCAGCATAATACTGCTAGGTAAGAAAAGCAATTCTTATTTTGATAAGAAAATACGACAAGGACCCGCAGACCCTGGTTTACAAGGGTCTTGTACACGAGTCTAGCTGACTATCAAGTACTTTTCCGACCCTGGACTTGAGAAGGTGAACGCATGCAGAGACACTGACAGCATTCTAACGAGAAATTACCGACTCCACAAACGGATCTGTCTTCACCTCCAGCCACAACACCTGAAATCCCTCCCTGCAGCACTGACCATGCTCAGAGTTCTGGGATGTTCCTCAGCGAGCGTTTGGTTTCCAACTTTGTAGCGGCTGTCGGATAAACTGACCTGTCCTGAAGTGAGAGGTGGATCTGTGGTCTCCGATAACAAGGCGGCCAGTATGTTCTTTCTAAAAGAAAACGCAGTTTGTTTTGGAGCTTCAGGCACCGACAGCTCTGCCAACATGCTGGAAATCTCACAAGGGAAAGATTTCCAATCAAATCTTGACAACCGACTGTGCGTTTTCCTAGCTAACTCCTGCTGCCTACTGACGGAGCTCATTTCATTTTTCCGGTTCACTGAATTCTTCCGAAAAAGAAGCCCCAACAACCGGATGTTCTCTCCTCTCCCCACACCCCAAATTCCTCTCGTTTCCTCCTCGTTTTTTTTTTTTTGCCACCCCGGAGACGAACGGTGACCGTCTGAACTGAAAGCTACGCAAACACCCGAGCACCTCGAGTCCGGCGGGCGGCCCCCCCCCGGCGGCTTGGCCTCACCTTGGCGGCGCCCATCAGCCTGAGGAACTTCTGCTTGCGCTCCTCGTTGCCCAGGTCCGCCGCCTCCCAGCTGCTGGAGCCCTGCGGGGAGCACACGCTCAGGCCCCGGTCCCCGTCCCGTCCCGTCCCGTCCCGTCCCGTCCCGTCCCGTCCCGTCCCCGTCCCCGTCCCCCCGCCGCCCCCATTACGTCTGGCGAGGCCGCTCGCTTGAGGCCGTGCTGAGGCTGCGAGTCCCGCGCCGAGCTCATGGCCGCGGTCGCCGTCCGGGCCCCTCCGCCGCCTTCCTGCCGGAGCCGCTCCCTCCCACAGCGCCGGGTCGCGGCCCCGGGGCGGGGCGGCCGCGGGGGAAGCCGGGACGTGTAGTTCTCTTTGCCGCCCGCGCGGCCGCGGCGAGGGCCGGCGAGGACTACAAATCCCAGCGGCCTCCGCGGCGGCAGGGGGCGGCTCTGCGCGCTGATTGGCGGGGGCTCGCGAGCGCGGGCGCGAGGCGGGCCGTTGGGCGGGCCGCTCCTCCCCGCTCTGAGGGGCGATGAGGGAGGCGCAGGGCTCCTCCCCCTGCGCTCGAATCACCTCAGCGCCTCACGTGCCTTTAAAAGAACCCATTTCTGTTTTAATCTCGTCCCCTAGTCACTTGCCCAATGGCAGAGCTGTAGCAGACTGCCTAGCGCCAATTCGTGTTGCAGCTTAGGGTTAAAGTTGTTCGGTTGTGGGCTTTTGAAACTGAACAGAAATAAACCACTCCTGAACGTGCTCGGCCCTGTTGAAACCTCCTTAACGCCTGGTTCAAAACAAGTGATTGCAATATTCTTGTTTAGTGAAAGAGCTAAACAGGTAAAGTCTTAATTAGGCCTTTTAAAATTATTATTATTATTATTATTATTTTTTCAGTCCGTGCATTCATGTTGTCTTTATGCGGTCAGTTCAGCCACAAACTTTTCATCTATAGCTGTACCCTCCAATCTTCTCACCTGCTGTGCACATACAGCATAGGCAGAACGTGCCCCAAATCTGCTGTTCTCAGTAGTTGGGGTGAGTCTGAGCTTCTTTTTGACTTGCAGAGATCTCAGCTGCATTTCATCGCATCTGCTTGTCTTTAGTAGTTTGTTTTGGCTTGGTTTCTTCTATTCCCAAGTTGTTATTCACACTTCTATTGTTTTTCTTTGTCACTCCAACAGTTAAACATCTCAGGCTTGAGGCAGTAAGTCTGCCCCCTCACCCCGCTATCTCTGTGCTAGATCAAGGAAATTTGGGGGTTTTGAAGGTTAGAGGCAAGGCAGGATGAAGCAGGCTATGACTGCAAACACCACGTGTAGTCACAATGCAGAGACTAAAGGTGAAGAGCCCGTAACACAGGGGTCTACACACGGTGTAAAGATGCTGATGGACAACTTATCTCATAAAGGGTGCTCAGTTGCTTGCAAGTGGGTGAAAAGTTCCTATAGAAGTCTATAGGGCTTCTACGTTTAGGCTTCTGTTCTCTGTGAGAGGAATCTCTATGCTTAGAGGATGACCTGCTCTCAGTTAAGTTGGTCTTTATGAGTATCTTCTTTACAGAGGAGGAAAAATAGAGGAGGTTAAAAATGTGCCATTACAATGCTCTTTTTGTTTATTTCTTTGAGCATGGCATTTAAAATATTGGTCATTTTGATATTTTTTAACATTTTTCCTGAGCCTTGTTATTCAGATGTCACCCATCATTCCTTTGTAGGACTGAAGTACAGCGAAAGAAGAGTTGCTAAGAACATATTCTGGAAGATGGAGCACAAAAGCTCAGCAGATCTAGGAATGCAGAGGTGTGCTGATATAGCCCTGCCACTCCTGGGTAGGTAGATTTAGTTACAGATAGTTGTAGATTGCCATTATTTTCAATTATTTTTTATACAAAGCAACACTACGATAGTAATATTTAAATTCATGTTCACGTATATTGTACTACCTCAGTGTGCAAAATCAAATAGAAAGGCACAGCTGTTACGCCTGTTTTCTAAAACTTCCATAGTTGTTGTTTGACAATGATAAAGAGCAGAAGGGAGCATTAATATGAGAGAATATTGTATTTACAACTTTAATATCATTTGAATATATCTTAATATGTAATTATATAACGACTGCAATTGTGGCTTAATTGAACTTCTGGTACTTTAATTTCTCATGGAAGGGGTACAAAATGTAAAAAAATAACATCACTATTTATTTTTTTTTTTGGTAGTATCTAGCAGCATTTTTAGTCTGCTAAGAGGAATTGTGGTAATCTACTACTAGTGAAATTGTATCTTTTCCATTTTTTTAGTTAAGCTTTTATTACGGTTTGTGTACTACTCTGCTTAAAAGACCTGTTCCTTAAGGAAAACAAGTGCAAAAATTGAACTTCATGGTTGCGGTTTCCTTAGGGACAAACGGAGAAGGATTGCCATTGGAAAAAAAGGTGCAAGAAAATCAGACTGTTTGCTAAAGTTGAAATGAGTTTTTTTTTAATTGTGTCTAAGTTGTGGTGGACAGTTAACTTCAAGTTCTTTTCAGGATGAAATACACGATTGTGTATATGGCTGCAATGGTTTGGTGTTTTGTTTACAGTTTGAATCAGATGTGCTAATAACATTTTAGTAAGGGGATTTTATAAATGTTTGTCTTCCTTATTGCTCGTTTGGGATTAAAATGCCCTGGTTTTCAAAAATGTGTTACCTTAATTAAAAAAAAAAAAAAGACAGATGCACCCCTAGCATTATATGGCGTCCCTCTACATATGGCGGAACTTAGTAAAGTGGAGAAAATCTGTCATGCTAAGATCCAGCGTTGTACTTGCTGTCGTCTTTGAACAATTGAAAAATATAATGATTCAGAGGATAACGAGACAGATAGGCTTTTAAGAGGACGCGTGTCTTCTTGAGTGTGTGTGAGACTGTTTTGGTATGTAAACGTATCAGTTGGTAAGGATGCCGGGCAACATTTGTGTAAATTTTCCACAGTTCTGTACATAGTCCCTCAGGAGAGACTCCCAGGAAATTAGCATTCCAGTCCCAGGAGGTAAGGTTTTGCCGTGGAGCAGAAGCTGACTGTGATGCAGAAAGCAGACTTGGATGAAGTGTCTGCCCGTCGGTATAGCTAAGGAACAGCAGCGAGGAGCAAAAAGGCTTCTGGTTGGAATGGGAAACAGAGAGAGGCAGACGACAGGGTGAGAGTGTGATGAGGTATAATGACCCGTAAGATGACAAAGTTACTCATTGTTACGTACAGTTACCATCTCAGGCTTTTCTGTATAACTCTGCTTTGGTGGTGAGCTCCGGTCTCTGGGTGGGAACCATCTTTGGGAGTGGAGGGAAACCAACCCTGTGACAGGAAGAAAACGACCTGGATGAAGATTTTCCGCACCAGTCCGATTCCAAGTTTTGAACCTCAGCAATAAAAACTTCCAGGCAGACAACAGCATAGGATAGCTAGGTGTGGGAAAGCAGAAGCTTAACTAGGTCTGGCAGAAGTAGTTTTATCTTTGAAGAATCTGATGTACAATCTTTGAAAAATATATATATATGTATTTGAGATGTCTGTGTCGAGGCAGGGTAGATTAAAGCACAGCTAGGTCTGACAGCCAGAAGGCTTTTTTCATTGTGTGATGTGATAAGGATGTCTTTGCCGTGCAGTCATTGACTGAGCTGCAGTAATGAGGCAGGACAGACCTGGCTTGGTTGCAGAGCCAGGTCTTCCCTTGTAACGGTCCTGGCTGTGCCCAAGAACAAGCGGCCTTTGGCCTACCTCACCTTTCCGCTTTATCCACAAAATGCGGACAATTTATCTCCTTTCCAGCCTTTAGGCTTAATTAATAGCTGCACAGTCTGTTCAAAGCAATGTATAAGTGCTAAATATTAGCTACAGTGTAATTGGGCTACTGTAATTTATGATGTGCTAACTGACTTTGGCATATAAAATAGGATCAACCTCTTCTCAAGTGCTGTCGAATTTGTAATTGTTACTAATGAACTTCTGATATTCAAAGTACCTATCACTGTGAGACAGGGAATGTTGCCAGGATTTGTCTGTAGGAAAGCCTAGCAAGGCAACTGCTGATTTTTTTAAGCTTGAAATAAAAGCAAAAAGTCCATATCATATGTACACACGCCTACATTAAGTGCACAGTTTAAATTACATTTCCTTTTAACAGAAAGCTCTGTTTCTTTTTAAATGGAAGCAGGACACTGCCCTCGCATTTCAAATATGTTTCGTCTCTTTCAGCATATTTTTAAGGTTAAAATGCTTCTTGATTTCTAACCGGCTTCGCTTAGTCGTTGTCAGTGCAATATATAGAGGTTCCCGCAGAGAAGAGAGGAAAATACTCCGTGTATCACTGGAGGTGGGGAAAGGCTTTTTTTTTTAATTGAAATCTGACTTATGCAACATGCTTACTCAGTACGTTTTAGTGTCACGATGTCTGCCAAAAGTTCAGCTCCAAGCTCTTGCTAAGTTTTGTTTTAAGGAGCTGGGCAGAAGGAGAGGCAAGCTAAGAGCAAAAAAGAGATGTCAACAAAAGGATTGCTGAGAAGGGAGCATCAGTTGAGGGAAGGCAGTCATAGCTGTTAACATTTAAAAAGCCCTTTCAAGGCCTAACAAAATAAAGGATAGAGATGTCCTCATCCTGAAATGGCTTTTATATTTCTGAACCTGTTATAAAAGCTTTTCTTAGAACACTTCCTTTCTAAAAACAAAATAGTTTCTGTCGTAAACAAGACAGGCAGCACATCAATACAAAGACTATCTTCACTTACTTTTATTTCTCCTCTAGCAGAGCAGGCCATTATTCAATACCACAGCAAAAAGAATTGTTGCCCCAGTTTAACAAATGACGAAAACAAAGAATGAAGAAATTATGTCCTTGAACCCAGCACTGTGCAGGCTTCCACTGCTATTGTATGTATTAGGCTTTGTTCTCAGTACAAAGATTTTAAAATCCCCATTTTTAACATGATAAAAGGGAAGTTAGTCCAGCTTTCTCTGGGTACGGTCCTGGCGGAGACAGGACCCAGGTAGTTTTTGTATCTGTGTAGCCAGTCAAGGCCAGGCGTATATCTCTTACTTGGAGTTGATTTGAACAAGCTCCATCAAAATAAGAAAACGTAGTGCCTTGCTTCCACTAAGATTTGACGTCGTGTATTAGACTGACTGGGCTTCATTGTTTACCACTCTACCTGGCATAGTGCTGGAATAATGTACCCGAGTAAAAATCTTCTTTTTTCCTAATTGCAATGAAGAAACAGCTTTATATTTCTCTCTTCTTTTTCTTTTGTGCTTGCTAGCCCATGAAAGCACTAATAAAGACAAGGCATTTCGCAGAAAGTATCTGCCAAATTCAGTTATTCTACCGTGAGTCTGAATGATGAGACAAAATCTTCAGCGTTATCAAAAAGAATTGTTTTTGTTCAGAGCCAAAACTCAGTCGTTCCTGCGTTTGGTATGTCTTCTGTTTCATGCGTCTGTAGCAAAGCAGAATACTTCAAGGAAAAGCGAAAAACCTCGTGGGAATCTAGCATTTCCATCTGTTTCTATTAGGGCATTGAAATTATTGGGTAATTTGAAAATGGCATGGACAAACCACTCCTTTACATACTTCAGTGAAAATTCTCCTCTGGAAAAGGCTGAACAAAATCAACATTGTACTTTGTTGAGTCGTGTAGCGCTGCGAAAGCCAAAGTGTCTGAAGTCAGTTGAAAGTTGTCTGCATACAGAATTTGTCTTTTCATATAAGTATTCCTGCTCCTAATACCTTTGAATCTTTTACTGTATGGGCGAAGAGAAACTAGAAAGAAATGTAACTGGTAGGGGAGAAACCATGGCCCTGTGTGACTGCAGTAGTTACTCCTCTTTATGGTCAGGAACATTTGTGGAAGAGCCTGTAGAAACGTACGAGAAATAACACCAGCTATCTTTATATGTATAATTTTAATCCAATCCAAAATGACTTGGAAAAGATTCTAAAGGTTTGAAAAAAAAAAGGGGGGTGCGTTAAAACTCTGATACATTCGCATAGCTCCCAGGTCAGAGTCCTTTTTGAAAATAAATGTTTGTTTGCCTTTCATGCTCAGTGGAACACACGGGCTTTTCATGTGCACCCAATGCCCAAATAAACTTTGAAGACCGACAATAATCTGCCTCTCCATGGTAGAGCTTTACCACAGCACTGTCTGCGGCCACTGCATCACTTTTTTTTTTTTATCCTCCTGCAAAAATCTTTTCATTAATTTGCGTCCCAATTGTGTACGTTTCACCTATGCGATTCACTGCCTCTCTTATTTACAGGAGCCTGTAGGACGAATCAGGTTAGTTGCAGCCAGTTTGTCTCTTTTGGTGACCCGCGTTACTTCACGTGCAGACAGCCTGTCTCCTTGGCAGTGCCGAGTTTTGCTGCTGGAAGATTTTCACTGTACGAAAAGACATGCAAATAGATAATTGCTCTTTGACTTTGTCCGTGTACGGGGCCCCTGGATTATTAATTGGGCATCAGTCACAGCCTCTTGGTTTTGAGTGACTAATAAATACAAAAATAAAAGTGAAATTCATTACCCTCTTTTACCTGCTTAACGCCAACATCTTATTTCTTCCATCAGGCCTTTAAAATTAATGTAGTGAACTTTTCAAGCTATACACAGTATTAATAAACTATAAACTATCTGTCAACTTTGCCAAGAACCTACTGTGCATTCTGCCTTACGCTGCAGCTGACTGTAACGTCTTGGAATGCATTCTCTTATAATAAACAACATTAAGTTGCAGGTGCAGGACCGCAGCAATTTATGTACATTTTGACTTGGAGCGTAGGAATTTGTAGCCCAGAGATCAGGGTATTTTTCAGTGTTTGAAATAATAAATCTGAAATTAACCTAGGCATGAAAGATGATGTCCTGCTTTATGTCATGATGCTTATGATAGGGCTGAGACTGTAATGGTATCCTGCCTAGAAAGCAGCTTTACATCAGGACACAGGCACAGTGTGCCAGGAAGAAAAATACGCTTTTCTACGGACTTTAGGCCATCGTCCTTGTTTTCTCTGGGGCATACCAGGTGCCTTTTCCTATTTTAAATAATCTATTGCTTCTAAAGCATTTGGGAAGGCTTTGTAAAAATGCCCGATACGATGCTGTTAATTTGCTAGAAGTATGTTTGGTACAGCAGACTGAGATGTTGTGTTTGGACGGAAGGCTGAAAAAAGCAAATGTAAGGCTGTATGCTGTCCCTGAATAGCTAAGTGAACGCCTAGAGTGTGGTACTAAGAAATATGGCACTGTCAAAACTGGTAGGTGTATCTTACAAACCCGTGTGTGTCACAGAAGCATAGGATCACGTAGGCTGGAAGGGATGGCCAGGGCTCGTCTCGTCCTGCCTCCTGCCCCCTGCAGGTCCCATTTGCCCAGGGCCACGTCCTGCCAGGTTTGGAGTATCTCCAAGGATGGCGATGCCACATTGTTTCTTGGCAACCTAGCCCAATGGTTGACCACCCTCATGGTATTTTTTTTTCTTTATATTGAATTGGAATTTCTCATAGTTATCCCATTGCCTCTTGTCGTTTCACAGCGCACCTCTGTGAGGATCCGCGTTTCATCTTCCCTGCTCTCTCTCATCCAGCAGTTGCAGGCAGCAATAAGCTCTCCCTTTCATCCGCTGTTCCCCAGGCAGTGCAGACCCAGCTATCTCAGCTCCTCCTTGTACGCCCTGCCGATTACCTTGGTGCCTCCGCCAATGTGCTCCACTCTTTCAATATCTTTCCTGAACCGGGGAGACCAGAGCTGGAGACGCTGCTCCCGATGCAGCCTGACAAGTGCCAGAAATCGGGGAGTTATCGGCTCCCTCAGTCTGCCAGCAGCGCTTCTGTTAAAACAGCCCAGGATGCTGTTGGCCTTCCTTGCTGCCAGGGCGCACTGCTGGTTCACGATGAGCTCGTCGTCCACAGGAACCTCCAGGTTTTTTATTTTTTTTCTTGCAAATAGGCTTTCTAGCCAGTTGGCCCCCAGCCTGTCCTGTTGCATGGGGTTATTCTATCTCAGATGCAGGGCTCTGCCTCTTAATGTATTGAATTAAAATCACAGAATTCAACGTATTGGATTATAATTTTGTGCTAGCGAGAACTAACGGCTTTGAGTTTGCCATGGGGGAATAGCAGTGCCATACTCTCAGCATCATCTAAATAATGCAGAATTGTGCGTAACGACTCTCATTTGTGGATAATCAGTTTAACAAAATCACCTAAAGCTGCTAATATATCAGGTGCATCCTGGGATAAATAGATTGCAGAAATCATAATAAATTGCCAAAGAAGGGAAAATGAGTTGTTTTGTTTTTTTTTTAGATGAACAGTGCTTTGTTTTTGTTGTGTACATTTATATATCAAGTGAGCTAAGGTAATTTGAAAGCAAAAACCAATACTATTTTGGGGTTATTCTGTTTATTGATCAAGTGAATATTTAATTTTTCTGTTAGATTAAAGAGTGTGCCATGTTTTCATTAAAGGGGTTTGAAACATGCTTTATTCTGAGGATATTGAGATACCATTTAATATTAACCAGTATTTTTATTGTATATTGAATAGTTTTCGTTCGGTGGCTGTTCATTACTAGTGTGCTTTCACGTCTACATAAATTCTCAAACTAAAAGCTAATTTAGGAATTTTTTTTTGTATTTTATGTCATTTTTTTTTTATAGAAACCTCTGATTCTCTCTTAAGAATTTTAAAATGATGTGAGTACTTTGGTGGTTGATAAGTGTTGTGGTTTTGTTTTTTGCCAGCCATAATAAAGGTAGTTTTCTTTGTGTTGCCAGCAGAACCCCTTGAAGATTACGCAAGTCTTTACTTACGCTTTTCCCTTGCTGTTAATTCACCTTCCCTTTTTAAGAATCCTGGAATTCGTCAGAATGGAGTTTTGGGGGCTGAATTCAGCTTCTCTCTGCCCGTGGTCTGTTGCAGCTTTCTCATAAGGGCCGTGTGTCCGCAGTGTTAGGAAAACCTGGCGGATTGTAAATGAAGCCTCAGAAGCTGAAGCCTCTCGGCTAGGAGACGTTACAGAGGGAACCGGCATTTCTGGTGCTGCCTCTGATTTTCAGAAGATGACCCCCTTTGTTAATGAGGCATGCAATCCTATTTGGCATGGGTCAGAGGTAGGACGATCTTCTTGCAGGTGAAATGTCATTTGCCGCATTTTGCAGAGTATTAGCCCGAACCTATATTTGGTTGGCACCTGTGCTCCAAAACTGGCATCCCACCTTGTGAGGAGGCAGAATGCCACTCTGACAGATGGGGAGGAATGCAAGCATGCCAGCAAACCAGTGTATGCATCAAGGGGTCACATTTCTCTCCAGGAATGTTGAAATACCGGTACATGCAGAGCTTCTGTATCTGAGGCACACGTGTTTCTTGGCAAGGACCGAAGTTCCTGCTGAATATCTTGGCACTGTACGTAAGGAAGCTTAGTGAATTTTCATGACTTTCATGGGGTTTCTACACCATGGGAGCCTACATATAATTTCTGCTAAGAATGGCCCTATGAATATAAACAGAAGAGGGAATATCTCTTGCAAATTATTCTTTCTTATTAATAGATTAAGAACTGTTAAAATGCCATCATAGCTTTCATGGATGATGATTCTTTTGATTAGTTAATGGTTGGTTTATCCTGGTCTGAGAGCCATAGAACGTGTGCTTTGGCAATCAACCCTAAGTGAGAATATCACAGCTTAAACTTCTACCATTTCTTTGTCATAATATGTTTTATTTCAGCTTAAAAGTAAATTATGGAACCCCCTCACACTTTTCTTCTTCATCAATAATTTTTTCCCGTGTTCCCCCAAATGATATAATGTATTAAAATTAACTCCAGGGCATTCCTTTCTTTTGCCGAAGGTAATTCTGAATGGTTTATTTCAATGTTTTTACCTTTTTTTTTTCCTCCAGAATTACTGTAAAGCTTTTCTATTTCATCCATTACAGCACAGTGTTTTTCACATTTGAATAGCTGCATCAACATGAATCCTTTATAAGGACCTTAAAAACAAACTTTGCCAAGTCCCAGAATACAGAAGCTAATTCACATCCCAATACTCAGCTGCCTCATGAATAAAGGAGAGTCTGTGCCTGACACTTTGAAGCTGTAGCTGTTAAACCATACAGACTATTTACCTCAATAAATCATTATAAGAAACTAAGGTACAATTATACCCACAGAGAAATAGAATTCAAAACACTGATTTATGTGGTTCAGTGCCTGTTCCCTTTTCCATCATGTTTTGAATTTTATGCGTGTTTGTCATCTTTGGCTGCTTCCATGTATCTTTAAACTAATGGGTCTTGCTTTTTTAACATTCCTCATTAGGTTTGTTATTTTACTTTGACATACAGACATGATTTGCACGCTGTACAAAGTTTTGCATTTAAAATTAACTATCTAATTTCTTACGGTATAGCGCAAAAATGGAAAATGTGAGTAATTTGTTTGAACTAACCTATACCCCTCTCTGGTTAATTTGTGACCATCTAAGCTGAAATTCCCCATTATGAATTTTTTTGGGCGCTTATCTGTGGGATCTGGCGAAAGATTAGCATACAAAGGAGTGTATCGTTGTACTTTTAATAATGTCCCTACTTATCTAGAGGGCTATTACAAAGAGACGGGAGACATGAAGTTACATTTGCCGCTAGTTCCTCCCTTTCTTTATCCCTCGAAGAGACAAAATGAAACTAAAAGATAAAAATTAAGCAAAATGAAAGCTCTGGCTCAGAGGAAGGAATGGCACTGAAACTGACAAATAATTCCATATGAAATGGCAGAAGTAAGGTAAATACAGCTAGCAAGTGGAGTCTGAGACCAGCCACAGACTCTGTTAGGCCACCCAAGCCTTGAAGAGGATGAATGAGCACGCAGCGTTGTCCTGTAGAGCACCAAGGTGGGAAGTGATTTAATAACCAATAAATGCTCCTTAATAAAACTTCAGAAAGTTTCAAAATATTTAAATGGAGATTTTGAATATGAACAATGGTAAATATACTGCAGTTCCAAAAGCCTTACGCCGTGCTAATAACTTTGAGAGCTCTTGGATCTAAACAACACTGAGTGAGGGTATATCATGCAACCTTCCTGGTCCTGAAGTTGTTTCTGTTATTGAGAGGGAGTTATAAATCCATTGTTATTTCAGAAGGGATTTGAGACATGAAAGTTTTTAGACCGTGTATCACATCCATATACCTAGTTAAAAACGTATGTCTGTTGGAGACAGGTTTGACCATTTCAAACGGCTTTTGCTTTATAGCAGACATCAGAAATGAGAGTGAGAAGCCTGAATGCTTATCTGTGTTTCTACATTTTTGTTACCTTATGCGAAATTTCCTAAGAGCTTCAATTCATACATGAGCATGCACATATACTGTGTGTAATGCTCATATGATAGCCATTATAAATAACGTACAAATGACAAGGATATGAGCAACAGCACACAACCTTTTGCATCCACCATGTCATTCACATATCTAACTCTTACACCTCTGTGTGTTTTTGCCTCTCTGAGTCTACAGGCGTTTTGTGAGGAAACAATATAGTACCTAAAGGTTTCCATATATAAACAATGTTACCTATCCATAATGGAAAACTCCTCTAGGATATTCTGTATCCTGTTGCCCAATATTCTGGGCTTCCACAGCATGCTGCTTTTACAGTCTGATAGCATTTCAAATGTCATTACATCCATGTTGTTGATAACGTTTTTAGGCTACTGACGTAGCAAATCGCTTAGCACTGTTGGTGATGGTGGAATGTAACCAATCTGTGGCTATGGCATTCTAATACCAACCGTTGAGGCTACGTAACATGTTCCTCCGTACAGGTGAGACTGAAGCAGGCACGCAGCAGGACCTGCAGCCAGGCAGCTTGTCGTTGCTGTCCGAACCGCGTGTTGCCCTGCGGAGTACCCAGCTGCGTTCCCTGCTGAAGGGCTGAAAGGAAGCAGAGCTCTGGTGTCACCGCGCTCAGGGGAAAGCGGAGGGAGAGGTCACGGGAGATACGGGCAGAAAATGGAAATTACTGTGGTCGGACCCACGTGAGCATGATAGAGCACAGATCTGGTAGCCCCTCTATGAACCTTTCCATTGCTTACAGAGCAATTTGTTCATTAAAACCGTTTACATCTGTTGAAATTCTATTAATGAAACTGCATTTTATAGGAGGCCTGTAATACCTAAATATTTGTTGTTCCCCCCCACACACCCCCCGCCATGCTTAGTGCCCCAGAATGGAGGTTCCTGCTCATTTATAAAAACAGTAATGTCATCAACAATTAAAATGTCTTATCAGATATTTCCATTAGGAAAATTTCCAAGTATTAATATTTCACATTGCTACATGGTAGCACTGGCTCCGAACTATGAAAATGAAGAGGCATTATATTCTGCAAAATGCTGAAATCTCATCCTAAATTTAAAGAAATTCTGGGACGTTTTCAACACTTTCTAAAATTCCAAATATTTACTAGGATTTGTGAGATAACCTAAGATTTCATTTCCCAGGCAACAAATATAAATACATCCTGAATGCTATTTAAAAGTATTCAAAGCTGGTGAATGGAAACACCACCTCACCATTGGGATGACACAGACACTGAGGGAAGTGGTCCTGCCAGAACTCATTCCATTTTCTCTTCCGCTAGAGACTGGTGTATCTGGATATATCTGGAAGTTTCCTGCAGCACTAAAATGGTACACATCAAAAATAAGAGTGTCTTACTTCCTAATGAAATCTCTTGCCAGAAAGTCCGAGGAGCATCTGCTCTTTGAGGTTTTGCCCTAAACACAGGTTCTAGAGAAGTGTGAGTGCTTTGGCTACATATCAGGTTTGCTGGAAGAGTTGTGCAGGTGTAACCTGGATGGCGATGCAGCTACAATGGCAGGAAAGGGCCACATCTGTCTTCCACAACACGAGGAACTTCACGTGTAGAAAACCATCTTAGGTCTCACCACAGGGCCTGAGCTGATTAAGTTAAATCAGCGTAGTTAAGCATAACGTTTGTATGTAGACAAATCTCAAGCACTGCGTGAACACGGAGCACGAATAGACTTACATGGTTTGCAAAACAGACTGTTAGCTGCAGCCTCTCACACAAATAGGGTGAAAAGTTTTTCAATAAACCTAATGAGATAACGATGCAACTCTGGCAGTGCCAAGGAGGGCAAGCTATGTCCCAGGAAAGCCCTGTGAATCTTAATCTTAGGCACCTGAACCACTCTGTCGATGTTACCCTAGCACACTTTTTAATGGCTTGTTTCCAAAAAGTGGTAGGAGTAAGGAGACGTAGTCTTGTGCAGTTCTTTTGTTAGTCTTTTCTTCTAATGGCACATGCCTTTCAGTCACCAAAACTTCAGACAAAAGGTCTTTAATTTTAGCAGTGATCCAAGGAGTACATATAATAGATAGTGTGTATAGCGAGAGCAAACAAAACACCAATAATAACCTTCCAGCGTGGTTTTATCTGGGTGTACTGAATTACAAGGAAAACAGTTCTGGATTTTTTCTTAAGTCGTACGGATCACAGATTGCGTGTTTAAAAGTGAAAAAGGAGTCGCCAGACAAAGGAAAAGAAACAACATAAAAAGCCTGGAGTTTGCATGAGTTACACTATGCTGAAATCCTGGCCTCAAATCAATAAGGAGTCCTTTATCCGTCACATACTGAGGGATTACAGACTCAACATTTTAGAAGATGTGTTTGAATAGCATTGACATCAAAACCTTCTGAAAACTCCAGGTGGATTGTGCACCGTGTACTGTTTGTATCTGCGAGCATAGGCAGCTGAACAGCTGTTGGAGTCTTATCCGTGCTGCAGTTTTCAAGTGTGCTGTGCTTATTTCTGAGGAAATAATTATTAAGGAGCAGCGCAGTGTTTGTGTTGGTGGAGCGGTTAAGGCATAAGGATTCGAGAAGGCAGGGTTTTCCTTGCAGTTATGCTACAGAAGTTCTCTGTGAATGGGCTCAATGAAGTCCTCATTCTGTAGCTCTGTTTCTCTGTAGGTACAGTGGAGGTGGTGCTGACAGAGTGTGATGGGCTGTTATTTTGTTATTGTTGAGAAGTGCACACGTTTACTTGGAAAGGTACAACATAGCAGCTTTGGGTGTCGGGATTTGAAAAATACTTCATAGTGGGCAAAGCCACTCTTCCAAAAAAGTCATCTTGGAAAAACAAGTAATGATGTCTTTCAGTAATCTCTGCTTGGTGAGTCTGAAAGCCACACTGAGGGCACTTTGCTTAAGCAGTTGTGATTTAGATGTACCAATATAGGCCGATCTCTCCGTTTTAAAGCTTGTTTTGCTGTGAAGATGCTGAACACCTCAGTGTGACAGCTATTTATCTGAGGGGAAGCTGTGAGACAACAAAAAACAAAACCCCAACCATGAAAACAGAAGGGAAGGAAAAAGACTGTAACGAACAAGTCACTGGACTGTATCTCACACATTATAAACTCCGGGGAAAGCTTAATGTTAGAGTTAGAAGACACCCATATAAGAAAGCTTTTTGGAGTCTGCACATTGTCCTGTCAATTATTTGAAGTGTTTCGACCTGCTGCTCCATACTGATGCCCAGCTCTTTAAAAATGGAGAAATGGGGGGGGCTGGACTTTTAAAAATTAATTAGATAATCAGTATCGATTACCTCCTTGATATTTAAGAGGAAAATGTTTATTGGGGAAAAAAAACAACCAACTGGGGGGGGGGGGTACTTCTACCATGATGCTTACATTATTCCTCAAATGAGTTTTATGTTTGTATTCATGTGAAATGCAGTAGCAAAAAGACTGTCAGTGGCAGCAATCTAGTTAATATAAATCAGGAGAATTGTGGACGAGTGAAAGTGAAGAGCCAAAGATCTGCTTTTGTTTGACAAGTCCATGCACTTTATTTCATAAGCTTGCTTTCTGTATTTAAATGAACGCCCAGAGTATTCTTCTGGAGTGCTACTGAGGAACATTTAGTTCTGATTTACAGTGATGAGGCTTTTTTTTTTTTAAAATCCAAATTTCATCAAGTTTATGTCAGAACAAATAATGTTTTGTTTTGAGGACTGACAAAATTGAAGCACCTTTCACTTGTGATTTAGGAGGTACATTTTTAGCATGTCCACAGCTGTGTAAGAGGAGCTTACTCGGAACTATTTGTTGTTCTGCTTGTTGCTTTAGGCAACAAAACCAACAACATCTCTGCAGGATAAAACGAAGAATAAAACATGCAACAATTTGGTGATAGACAGATTGCAACGCTGGATAAATATGCCTGCAGAAATACAGCTGAAAAATAAGGACAGGTTAAACTGAAAATGAAGTCTTACCTTTGGTCGAAAGGTGGCTGTGAATTTCCAGTCAGGGAAAGCAAGTATGGCGCTGTGAGTTCTTCCAGGGCACTGCTGCCGCCAGTACTATACAGAGCTCCACAGAATATGTTCTCTGCTGAACAGTGTTCCCATTATTTTAATCTATTATTCTGCGAATACCTGGCCTCAACAGCAGTTTGATGACTGCAGTGGTGATGCCCCTGCGTGCTGGAAGCAGAATAGAGGTGTTGGTCAAAGACTGCGGAGGCCAGAAGGGAAGTTCTGCCTGAAGTCATGTTAAGGCATGGTGCTGGAGGTTGAGGTGGGCTTTCATTCCTGCACTTGCTTTGACCTACGGGAATACCGTACTACTGACGGTTTTGCTTTGACTTTCACAGGACTTGTAGCTTCTGCCATGGAGGTGAGGATTAGCATTAGAGAAATGGCAAAGGAAGGAGCACTGCGTAGCCTGGCATAGGAAGAGGTGTGTCGGAAAGGCCGTAAAGAACCCAGCCGTCTGGGGCTGTGCTGGCCCCTCTCAGCTGTTTTTATAGCAGGCACTGGTTTCACTCCTCGGTGCTAGAATGCTGAGCATTGCTGTTACTTATGCAGGTGCTAGTCCTTCAGATAGAAGGGGTAAGTTTAGTTCATATTATTGGATTACATTACAAATTTGCTGAAGAAGGTTTTTTGTTGTTGTTGCTGTTTTTTAATATCTATAGTAAAGGTCGTGACTGTGTATTTTCCTAAGAAAAGCCTGAACAAATGGCTCATTAACAATGATGTGCATTCTAGCTTATGCATTTCTTGTTAGGTGAATGGGTGAACTAAGAATGAGGAATGCCTTGAGGAGAGGGGAATAATGCTAGCAAGTAATTTCCCCAGTCATACCTGTGTGGTTATATTCTAAGATGGCAAAGGAAAGTTTCAGGTGATGGTTTCTTCCTTTACTCACTAGATGAAAACTTGTTACTTCAAGCATTCCTCCATACCCCTTGAGGGAAAGGAAGCTGTTGGTAGCAAGTAAGGGACAAGCTCACGTTGTGGCCTTGACAGGTGATGCTTGAAACTTGCTGTTTAGCTCGTTAATTTTAATTTGAAGAAGAGCATAGACGTCCTAAATATCTTGTTTGTCTTGCTCTGAGTTGTAATAATTCGTAAGTTCTGCTGAAAGGCAGGGAAAGCCGTACAAATGCAGATACCAAGGAAGGAATTCTGTGTTAGAAGGCAGCATGAGATCTGGTGTAGTATTTACCTGTGCCATGGTCTTCCTGTGTGAGTAGGAAATGCTTGCTTTCTCTCAGCTCTACAGTCGATATTTTTATTTATGTGCTGCACTCTTTCTTCTCTTTTCTGTCACCGTTCAGGACAGGATCTACCTTTTACTGTATATCTCTTGTCTATGTAAGTAATGCCTGGTATAATGTGATGCATTCAATGGATGGGTTCCAGTATTTCAAAATCACAGTAATTTTGTAACACAGTTAATTTTATTTTATTTTTTATGTAGGAGACATTCAAATGGGTTGCCAGTGTTGAACTATTAAGCAATTGAACGGGGAGAAGTCTTACATATCTAATGAAATTAACATGGGGGCAAAGTCCATTTTTATTTTTGGTGGTTTTGTTGTTTGAAACTTGCATTGTTCTTGGATAACAATGGAATTCATTTCATTTTATTCGTAATGAAGCTGCTATTTGCAATGTTATTAAAGGAACAATTGTGTTTGAAACACTTAGTTTTTGTTGGTGAAAAATAGGTAAGGAATTTCAAATAGAAGGTTACTGATTACTGATATTTAAGGATGTGATAATACACTGAAGTAAATTAAAACTGCTACAAGGTGAATACTATTGTGTAACTTCTTTTTGCAGTCCAGTTCAATGATGTCTCTGCGCAATGATACGTTGAAGCAAGAGAGAAAGTCATTGATAGGGAAATTCTTTGCTTGATTTATAGACCAACTTTCCAACTCGTTCATGAACTTCTGGTAAAGGAAAATTGCCTTTTTTTTTTTTTTTTTTTTGTAAATGCTACTATAATAAAGTGCAGTGCCCACCAGAATTATGCATAACTGATATTTCTGTATGTTACGAGAAGCAGATTGGAACCATAACCATTTCCATTTTAACATGTAAATATGCAACTACTGTATTTTTAAAATCACTTTAAAATTGTGAGAGACCAAGAGGCCATCTGTAACTACAAGTAATTTAGGTAAGAAATCTGAACTTCAAATGTTCAAACTTATAATTCTTGAGAAATGTACTCTGCGTACACATACCTGAAAGCACTTTTAATAGTTGTGCAGGGAAAGATACTTAAGCCTAGTACCGGACAGCATGCCTAAGAAGTGAACCTTCAGCGTGGTGTAGTTTTAAGTTACGTTACCAATAAGCAACCTAGCTCATATTCTTGCATTGTAATTAATTGATTTGTACATCCTGGTGACACTTCACGATGGAGGAATTAGGTTTTTCTTTGTTGTCTAGGGATTTAGCCTTTTTACATCATTCCATGGGAGTATCTAAGTTTTGAGAGTGAGTTGAACCTAGCTTCAGTTTGTTTAAAAACAATCGAGTTAAACACAACCTTGGTATCTGGCGCCTTGGCATACTGATTATCTACTTCACAGTTTTTATAAGGCAATTTCTACCTGCTGCACTAATAAGCATTTGCAAACCTTCAATTCACTTTTTAAAATTTTATGTTTTTTAATTATTTTTTAAGACTTGCCTTTTTTGTGTGTGTGTACCAACACGACTAATCAAGAAAGATCATACTGAGTGTATTAGAGGAGGAGAGTGACAATCCATCAGACTTTCAAAGATCACTGATTCACCCATGAATTCTGCTGGCCGCCATTTGATAAAGAGGCCATTTGATAGCAAGATCCTGAAAGGAGACCAGTGATCTCCCCTCAGTAGTAACCTTCTTTAAAAATGCTAGGCGGGCAATGTGTTTTGGTTTTGGAATACTTCATGTGATCTGGTAATTTAGGGTGGGTACTTCCTAATGGTGTTACTGCAAAGTTTTCTGCGTGCGTGCCGTAATTCAGCGTGATGGTGGTAGGACTGTGAGGAGGTATGCTGGAGCGCGTAGTCCTGTGCTACACGGGATGGGGAGCTGCAAAACCTTGCCTGAAGCATCCGATGTGAAGGCAGCAGGTCCAGGCCTTCCTCACAGGTACACAGCTGCACACCGACACGCTGCTTGGAGAGGGGCCATCAGCTGCAGTCTCTGGACTCTCTGATGGCTTAGACAAGAGATGTAGTTTGTACATTAAAATACTACAGAGAGGAAAGACATTCTGTGGTTCTTATAGTCTTGTTCGTATCTTTTACTATCTTTCTGCTAAGATGAAACTGCCTTTTTTTTAAAAAAATAAAAATAAAAATTGCCCTGTCTCTATGACAAATTCCTTTAGGAAAAATGTTCAGATGCTGAATCTAATTAAGTCTAGCCACTAAGTGTGGTCGAATCCTCAGGCTGTGCTCCTACAGGCGGTTTAAGCTCAACTGACTTGATCTGCTTGACAAATGAGAACTCCGTTCTGAGGACTGCTACCAAATCTGCGTAAAGAAAACAGGCTGGAAAGGCATGGGAATTGCAGGTGGTTTTGCATTCATGTCATCAAAGCCCACGTTTCCTTTTCCCACATTCAGAGGTGCTGTCCTATTCTCCTGGTGGCTATATATTTTCCCTTTCCAGGATGCTTTCTGCTCACTAACCAAAATAAATTAAAAAAAATAAAATAAAAATGGGATGAAGTCAACTAAACTTTGTTTTTATGGCCTCCTCCAGGACAGGCCAGTAATCAAAGCTTCATAAGGCTACTTCCTTCCCTCTCCTCTCCTCAACATGTGCACATGGGTCCAAGTAAAGTCACACATGAAAAGGCTTCAGAGAAACTTTCATTTCTAGAAAACTGTAACCCTAGAATTCTCCAAATCTGAAATCAGACCGATTGCACGTGAATTACTTCTGATCCCTCTTCTCTGAATTCGTTTGACAGCTCTTTTCCATCATTTCCCCTTGAAGTATCCTTTATGCTCTTTCCTCGATACCCTACTGCCATTCTCCAGGAGCAGGCACTTTTATCTGGTCTTGAGTTCAAATCTTTGTGTTAACCTTTAATGTACCTTGACCCTTGCAGTGAACTTCCTGAAATCTTTTTACGCTGTCATATGATTTATACAGGGTTACCAATTCCTTAGTTTTCAGGGGAGGACCTAGAACATTTGTAATTCAGTACAGGAAAGCACTACAGCAGCGAGAGCACAAACGTGTATGTCAACGCAGCTTTAACCTACTTAGATGTGGACACCTGTCTGCTAGTCCATATGTATTCCTGGGACCAGAGGTCGCACGAAGCTAAGCGTCACTTTGTCTGGTACAGTCCTTCATTCTTTGTGGTGAGTCAGCTGGTAAGTATCTTTTTTTTTAACCTTTTCATATGTGTTTTCCTCTAAATTGGTGATAGCTTTTAGCTTCCTTCCAACTGCAGATGGAAAAACTAAAGGTACTAGCTAGTACCTATTTATTTACATACCTTGCATACGTAAACTACTGAAATACTTTGATGGTCTGAGCCAGTCTCCATCTAACTGGCTTACTGATCTAATCAAAGTTACTTTCAAAGAGCTTGTTCTCTTTCAGGAATTAACATCCCAGTCCTTTAGAGCTTCCCTTCAGCTTTTGGCTACTTGGAATTTCCAGTGCTTTAAGGAAATTTCTCTCGTACAGAGATTTTGATATTTTTCTTCGTATTGCTACTGTAGCCACCGCAGATGTTGCTTTTTTATTTACAGTGTGAATGCAGTACTAGAAATCTTTTTGTTGTTGATATTATTTCCCCATAAGCAAAGATTTTTCTCCCTTCTTTTAAATTCATTTTTCCGACACTTGATCACATCTTACAGAGCGGCCCTTGCAAACTTAAGCTCGGGTGAATCTGAACTGCAAGGCTGTACATCCTCCAACAACAAACAATTCACATTTTTGTGTTTGCGGGAAGGCAGAGTTAAGATGCCTGCGCAGAGAAAAGAAGTCCTGTGTTGAGCACCACTGATTTTCCAAACGCTGGCTCTTGGATTTCTCAGTCTCAGGCTTTTCCCATCTTCTGAAGCTGTCTCTGCCTTATCTTCTCATCTCAGTGCTGACTGCATTGCAAACGTTTGTTTTAGTTATCTAAAAAATAGTATGTGGGATAATATGTTCTGTAATGATGGTGTTACGGAGTCCTGCAAACTATAAGGAATGCTTTCTGAAGTCACTGCTGATGTCTTCCTGTCAGCCCAGAACTACACGCTGAAGGCTTAGAAAGGGGAAACTCACTCAAAA
This sequence comes from Nettapus auritus, assembly GCA_011076525.1. NCBI lineage: Eukaryota > Metazoa > Chordata > Aves > Anseriformes > Anatidae > Nettapus > Nettapus auritus. The sequence goes on from CM021769.1 coordinate 59,660,218, forward strand.
GTGTGGTCGGTATAGCTCCAGTACTTGAGTCAGGAATGATTTGTCCTTGCTTACTACATTCTACAGAAACTATGCTAGACAACTTTAAGACCATGGTGTCTTTTCTTGTTTCTTGTCTCTTTCGGTGCATAAGTAAGCTTCCTGATTTTATTTCTCGTTTCTCTTTGGCATCCTGGTGATTCAGGCTCCATGTACTTACTCATTCTATCACAGTGTTTTCAAAAAGCAGTGCAGAGGTTTTAGAGGAAGCTTGTAAGTGGTCAGGCTGGCTCTGGCTCCGAGTCCATCACAGCTGGAGTTGATCTAAGTTTGGGCATTTTTGTCCTCTCCTCTATTGCCTCTGGCTCTGAGTTTCCACCTTCTCCATTGTGCTGGCACTCGCCCTAGCGTGATCGTTCTGTGAATTGCTCCTTGGAGCAGATCTGGTTGAAAAGTTTTTTTGTTTGGTCTCTTTTTTTTCTTCACTGCTGTGGGGTTAGCTTCCAGACAAGTCACCTCCCCGAACTGGCTCCTGCACACTTGTGTGGGTGTAATGCTGATGCAAGGGAAAGAATAGAAACGCTTATTTGGTACAGAAAGGATGGGAGGCAGGACTGTGTCAACTAACTGCTTGTCTGTTTAATGGGCCACAGGATCACATCCTCAGGCTGTGCTTCCACTCTTCTTTAAGCTCAAAGCAGCGGTATGATCTCCGCACCAGCCCCCGGACACTCAGCTCTATCTCCCGTTGTGCCAGCACTGGTTTTCGTGTAGCTGCTTCCTCATCGCAGCAGCCCCTCTCCCCTGGCCCAGACCTGTTTCTTCAGCTGACTTAATATGTTGGTGGGATTGGAGCAATGAAGGTCATCTCTCCGATGCCAGCCGTTAAGCCACATAAAGTAACCATGGAACTGCAGTGAAGTACAGAGACTACATTTTACAAATGAAACCAGTCTGCCTAGCCTCGATACTACTTTCAAGAAGGCTTTTCTCGAACAGGAGATTGTTCCCTCCACCTTCTCCTTCAACACAGCTCCCAGTTGAGGTCTTTTTGCAGCCACTTGTAGATCTCCGTCAATGTGCAGCCCAGCTCTGGCATCTCTCATATTCCAGAAGTTTAGGGTGTGTTTTTATGCAGAAAATACAGAAAACAATAGGGTTAAGAGAAGGAGTGATTTAATCTATTTTCATTGAAATTTTCATACATGGTGAGAGTAGGCAAGGGCCGCAGCAGTCTTGCAAGATAGAATTCATCTCAACTGCTGTAGTCACTAAAAGATAGCTTTAGCCTAAATTCATTCTTTCAAAGCCCTTCTTCAGGGGAAAGGGGCGGACTCCTCCAGTAGCCAGTTTTTCCTTTTCTACTTCAGTTTCTTATGGGCAAAGCAGGGCAGTTCTGAAACATGTCATGGAGATACCTCTCTGCATGTATGCATTTGATTATAAAGGAATCCTACACAATTAGCTTAGACTAGACAGCTACTTTTAATTTCCTGGAGTTATACGAGTTATAATTGAGTCTCAATGTTAGTTTATCATATGCACAATTTTTTTCCACCCTTAAGTGCAGAAAACCTTTGTAAGACCAGCAGCTTTTTTGTATTAAGAAACTTAAATTATTTCGTCAACTTATCAGCTACTCTTCACATAGGCAGAATTACATCCACTTTAAAGAAGCTCTGAATTTGTATGAAGTGTGATGATTCGGCCCAGAAAGACTTTTTAAGCAAACATCTGAGAAATCACATTATTTCTGAATTTTTCATTCAAAAATCTGAACATGAAACTTCATCATAGGTTGGAAATAACTTGGTTACTGAACACAGGGCTGTTTATTTTGTCCAGTGAGTATGTTCGTGAAATTTTGGTAAATTTTTGAAGTCAAATAGCAAATTTGCAAATAGCATAAAGCTCTACCTGGCTCATAACATAACATGCTCTGCAGAGCTGTAGTAAAGAAAAAAAAGAGTCTTCAAATCTTCAGGAGCAGTATCTCTGCATCTGAAGGGCAAGAGTCGAAATCTGAATGTAAGTATAAAAGCTGGAAAAGATTGAACATATGTTATTTCCCACCAGCACAATATTAAATGCAATTATTTTCTTTCTGCTAAAATCTTGAATATATCTTGCAACACAACCTCAAAGAGTCCCCTGCTGCTGTTGATTATAGTGAATCCCACTTCCTGCCACCCAGTAAGTCTTTGCAATTTTCTCTTTTTCGCCACCCTGTGGAGATAAATAATGTATATTAATGTGAAAATATCAACAGTAAAATCCCTTAATATTCTCCACAAAATAAAACTTCTCTCTAAATCAGAGGATTCCTATCTTTCATTAATTTCTCGAGCAAAAAGAAACAAGTTCCTCATGTAAAGGCTTTGAAAAGTTTGAATCCCACTCTTAGAAAACAAGTGTGCCAAATGCACCATAGCAGAGGACTGGGCATTTCAGGACCTGAAATTCAAGAACCGAAAAAAAGATTCGGTATGGGATACTACATTTAAAGCACCAATTTTAGTCTTTTCCTACTCACTTTCTCATTGAATTGGCCTTAATAAATCCTTACGCGATGCAGAAGCTTAGAAAGCATGTCTGCATTTTTTAGGAATTGCTGCCTGTGCCAAACACAACGATTATGCAGGATATATTACAGAATTTTCATCATTCGTGGCCACAATAGATGTGTGCATTCAAGCCTAATACGTTGTTAATTCCATGCTGAACTCTCCCTAGTTTTGTACATTAAATACCGTAAGATGACCATTTTTCCTTGCAGCTGTGAGATCTAGAAAGGACAGGAAAAGCAAAAGCAGAAGCTGTGACCCCTTGCAAATATCTTTACAATCCACTCTGGGTTTCAATGCTTAAATGGAAAATTACCACACTAATAATATTTTATATTTCTGATCATAAGAGTTGGGGATTTGAGGGTGGCGGTGCTGACCACATTGATTGTAAAGTGCTCTCCTTTCGCTCACCATAATTTTGTTTCAAATTCCACGAACGTGGGCTCCTTTCTGAAGACGGTGAACATTTCCTATTTATTCTTTTTCACACTAAATGTTCACCTTGGGCATGCCTTTCTATTGCATGAACTAGAAAGCTAATTGAAAAACACGTTAAAAACCGAAAAGGGGAAAGAAAAAAAAAAAAGAAAAACATAGTCACAGACATTTCAGATGTCTGAGAAATCTAACCAGTCCATGTGATTAAAATGCCATCAAATTAAAATAATGGCAAAATCGTGAGACAGAGGCAAATCGTGGCCCCCTTGCCCTGGGTTGTGGCAGGCCAGAAGTCAAGGAGGCAAGCAGGAGTGTAATTTCTGGGGGAAGCAGGGCAGGGAGAAGGGATGATGCCTTCTGTATGTCAGGGCTGAGGGAGCTGGCAGTCCTAGAACAGGCAGTTACACGATGCATTGTGCTGGCTGCTCCAGGACTTGGCATCACTGCGGGCTCTTACAGACCGAGGGAGAAGTTTCCTCCTTTTGTCCCCATCTCCCCCACCAATAACCGCTGCTGAGAAGGTTTTTTCCCCATGGTGTTCTTTAAAAGGTATACAAAATATTTTCAATAATGCCTTGCTGTTAGATTTCTGTGTAAATAATTTGTGTTATTTATAATTTGTGTAAAAACCCATCTAAATCAGGAGGACTGTTTGCTACTTTCTGCCCCAATTCTGTAAACATTGATATTCATGTTTAGTTTAAACCATAAGCAGTCCCCATTTGGGTGAAGTTAAGTGTGGCTGTATCTGCAAATTGGGAACTTGACCTACTTTGCATATCATTATATATGTAGCATAATTTTACTCCGAGAGAGTAGCCTATAGATGGGAATTCTGGGTTGTTTAAGAGTCCATCAAAGAAATTAAATCTGGCCAACTCGTACGAATTAAATATTTTTGTACTTCAGTGCAATATATTCATTCACAACACAGTAAATAGAAGGAAGAACATAAGCATTAACAGGAATTGGAATTTATTCAGTGTCTGAGGTAAAATCAAAACCAGCTTGGATGGTGGTAACACACAGGTGATTTATGAGTATCTCTTACAATTAGAACTAAAGTTTGTTTGTTTTTTTAATTATTTTATATGGCACAAAGAGGTTTTTGTTTGTTTTGAAAATGTAGGAGCGGTAAGATAGCCAACATTTTTAATGTCAAGTTGGCTGTGCATCCTCTTGCTTCTGTCAGGCCACGATAATAGCAGTATCTAAAGAATCCTTCTCCAGAATGTGAGGTAGGACTTCAAGGATGCCAGCTCTCAGCCTCATTACTAACTTGTATGAGTATTTTTACACGTTATCTATTCCATTAACCTATTCCCTGATACTGCAGAAGTTTATATGCCTAGAATTATACAGAGTGAATAATTCTATTAGAGGAAATTGGACTACCGCAATGCGTGAAGTGAAACGTTCATGTGAGTCTTTGCAGGGCTGGGACTCTTAATGGTGCTCTCGTTACACATAAACATAATTGATGTGAGCAGTCTTTTATGAATTATGTTTCCCAACAAAGAAATAGGGTAAGAAGATGGAAAGTCCAGAAAGGATAGGCCCCAGCTTTTCAGAGACATATGCCTACATTTGCATGCATCTGATATAAGCAGATAGGGATCTGTCTAAATCGAGCTTGAGGCATGCATTCCTTGCATTTTTTTTGCTCAAGTGACTTGGTGTAAGTGACTTGTTCAAAAACACTCGGTAGGTTTGTAGCACAGCCAGGAATAGAACCCACATCTCCTGACTCACAGTTGTAGACCAGACTTCTTCTTTAATTTGTGTGAAAAGTTAATTTGCCGTATTTCAATAGTAGAGCGAACTGGTTCGTATTATTGCCACCGTCCAGCGTTTCGTGATTTTCTTGCTATGACGACATCCAGTGAAGGTGTAGAACTGAACGTGGGCTTATCCTGTGTAGACGCAGAGCATCTGGCTGATACAGACAAATGGTTCGCCACCAAAAAGAAAAACTTGGAGCTGTAGATTTTTAATGCACAGATCTTGTGCTGTTGCAGTGTTAAGAAGTCCTTGTTGTTATGAATGTGCATTATGAGTATATTGTACACAGTCCTGGTATGCAAATGTGTAGCATTCAGAGAAGTGAAATAATTCTGTGTTATTATTATCTTTGTAAATTGCATCTTAAGAGTTTGCTGAGGACTTTATGACGGCAGTTTTCTATAGTCACAGCCATACAGCACAAAGTGTTTCTTTCATTATTAACAATAACTGAGCCAATGAAAATGCTTTTAAATATACACCAGACAAGCAGTTATCCAGCTCTTCCTTCTTACCATCCACAAACCATCTTTTAGCATCTTATAAACCAGCATGTAAAATAGCTTTGTAAACATCTGCTTTTCATTGTTAATTGTCAGGGAAAACTAGAGATTTAAATGCTTTTGTAGCATTCCTTAATCCTATCAGAAAGGATAGCTCTAGATGCTTCTCCCTCCTCGCGCTTCAGATAGCTTCTTTAGGCTGCTTTTTTCGTTTCCCTTTCTTTTTTTTTTTCCCTTTCTTTGGTTTTGTTTTCAATATTGGTAGTTTCCATTCACTCACAAACAGCTTGTTTCACGTCTCAGTTTGAAAGGTCTTGCATATTCTACTCTGCGTGGCACCTCCGTAAATTTAAACAAAATACACTGTGCAATTATTGATTACTGTATAAAATGTGTTGAAAACCTACATTCCTTCCCACTAGGACCTGCTCAGTATTTTCTTTCATGTATAAACTACTGGATTAGGTGTTGTATCATATACATGCAATACAAAAAAAGACTATGTGCTGATGCTGTCCTGTAACAGTAAGAAAAATTATATATATAAATATATATATACACCACTAAAACACAATTATTTTTTTAAAAAAAAGCAAAACAACAACAAGAACCACGGCCTTTATTTTGGTTAGCTTTTCTGTTCTAATAATCAAGTCATTACCGTCAGCTGAGTGTGTCTGGCAATAATTTACTTAAGGTAGCATTCATAACACACAGTAGCTGCATTATACAGGAAAAATAAATCTATTCATGTTGCATTTCCTACCTTTAAAGCTTTTTTTATTATTATTGTATTTGGTTCTGGATTTGTAACATTTGACTTTTTGCTTCTTACACACATAAAGAGACCATTCATGGTTTAAAACTATTTAATATTTTATATTTCTTAGAGGAATAAATCTTTTTATTTTATTTTATTTTTTCATATTTTGTCAAATCTGCTTCATTGGGCCATGATACCATTTTCAATTAGAGTTTGAATGTTTCTGTCTCTCCTCTTTTAACTTCACTGGTTTTGAAGTGAAAGTCTGCTAGTCTACATAACTAGTTTCTCCAGCTATGTGCTGAATTACAGTTTTAACAGTATTTGGATTTCTCCCTGTTTTCTTAACTAAATAATACTTGAAGGGAACTGTTACCTATTCGTGTTTTTATTCCTGCCTTTCAATATTTACTTCAATAACTTCTTAAAAAAAATTGTTACACAGACCTCAGCATCACTGCATGTAAAAATAATTGAAATGACATATTGTTGCAGTTTCTATGACAACCATATCATGATGTCGATGCTCTCAAAAATTTATAAACTGCGATTTCAACTATGCTAATACTGAGCAGAGTTAACATTTATTTACTTCGTATTCTTGTTAGAATTAAGATTTCAATGCTTCATTAAAAAAAAAGAGAGAACAAGGTGTATTTTGGCATTTTTCGTTTGCTTGGTGTTGTTGTAAAGGAGTTCTGGTTTTTATAAGAACATTAACAAAATCGAACCGTACTATATGCAATGCTGATGAAGAGCTTATGCAATCAGACAAAGGAAATGTGTATCAACAGTCACCAACTTTTAAATACGACATTCCAAAATAACTCCTACGCTGTAATCCACCTTAACTGAGTGACAAATAGCCTTGTTTTGCTAGTGGATTATTTAAAGCCCATTTATTCCTGTTTCTTTTGTCCTAGATGCTAAACCTCAAATGTTTGTGACACGAGAGTCCTGATTCACTTTCACAAATAAAGTCTGTGTGACCAGGCACAGAATTATAAACCGCCTTAAAATATCTGCCTAGATTACCGCTTCGCTTTATTGTAAATGTTAAAAAGCTTTTGCCTGGTAGCTTGAATTATTTTTTCCGTATTAAATACATACCTTCGGTATAATCACGCTATTCCATCAATCCGCAGGCTTTTAGAAGTTAGCTGATTTTACCAGTTTGACAGGGAACTCTATTACTCAGGCAACACTCACGTTGGAATCAATGAGTGTTTTACTTGAGTCAGAAATTTAGGACCAATGTAAGATGCCTTATTCAGGTTACTTCATAATTACGGGCTGCAGTGACTTAAAAAACAGTGAGTTTTGCTCTAAAAACATAGTTATTTGATTCAGTTTAACTTACACATATTAAAAAAGTGTGTTTTATATTCCAAATTCATGATTCTCGTGTAGAAGACTTATTGATCATTGATTCAAATAGGAAATAAAACACCTTTCTCTTCCAGTCATTTGTCTTAGGAAGATTCCAAAGCAGTCAAGTCACATTTACTTTCCTTCAGCCTTAAATTTGATATTATGTTGGGAAAAAAAATCGTATAATTGAATGCTCACATATGTTGAGATCATGTCGCATTTGGGTTTTTAACAGTCTGAATAGTTCCAGCAGTTTCTGCCCAGTGGTCCCAGTTCAGTAAGCTATATTTAAACATGTTGTGAAAGATTTATACAGTGCTTTGCTTCTTAGTCAGCTTTGGTGCGAGAAGTTACTACTGCCTATTTTGGTTAGAAAATGTGAGGTGTTCTCAGGGGCGATCAAAGAGAGGAGACGGCCACAGAGCCCATTCCCCATGCCACCAGCTTCGTAAGCTTCCTGCAAAGTGGGACCATCCAGAACAACTTTGCACCCCAAAATTTCTTTGTAGGCGTTTTCACCTTTTTTTTCTTGCTGTTTTCTAAACTGTTTATCCGTTTTGGCGTGGCCACCTTGAGCCTCGTGTCAAGAAGCTGGCACTTTACATGCACAGCATTTGGGCTTGCGGGTGGAACAACTGACAGTGTGACACAGGCCTACAAGTTTAGGCCGGATTATCACAAAATCAGAGGAACATCTTACAACTGATGCAGTTGAGAAGTGCACCGCAGTAGTGCTATGAAATCCAAAGTCGTTGGCCTACCCTGAGTACTTTTATTTCTGTTCATGCGGCGTATGTATGTGGCTTAGTGGCGATGCGTTTGTTTGTCATGTGGGCCAGTCCCCAGGTCAAAGACAGCTTTGTGTATTTATTCTGGCCTTCGGGGTTTTTTGGTTTTCACATAGTATCTTGTTTGTAACACATTAGTTAGGTCGGTAACTTTAAAAATTGTGCTTTGTTGTTGGGATTTATTTATTTTTTGATGTACCAAACAAAAATAAAACGATAGGTACGGTGCTATACTCCAGGATTTATACCTCTCCAGCTGAATGCCAGCAGGCATTGTCAGCACGGGACGTGGCCAGGAAGAAGCAAAGCCCCGTGGTGGGCTGATAACCCCTTTCAGTAGCCCGCAGGGACTGCAATAATCACGGTGAGCCAAGGCTTTTCTGTGAATGAGATTCTAGGGGAAAATATTCAGCAGCCTGCGCATTGGGAGCGTGACCTACGACTTGCTCGGGGCTGTAACACAACATAGGAGCAGCGTGGGCTGTAGGGGGTCTTGTAGCATGCGTGCCCTCCCAGCTCCTCAAAGGTGGGGGGCACAGAGGTGTTTGTCCGGCTGTCCTTCCTTCTTGGCAAGGCACAGCCCGGGAGCCTGGAGGCTGGGGACAGCGGCCCAGCAGAGGCCCCCCAGGTGCCGTGCTTGCTGCTCGGTGCATCTGCGTGGCCCTGACTTGCTTCCCAAAGGGACTTTTGAAGCGATCCTTCGTCTTGAAGTGCTTTGCATATGCTGACAGTGTTTTGCGGTCATCCTGGTAGAGCGGGGTGGCAGGAGAAAAACAATCAAGGTGACAAGTAGACAAGTCCCGCTGTTAGCTGAAATACCCACGCTGGGGACAGCAAATGCCTTGCAGTGCAGGAAACACCTTCCCCGCACAGTTACCCGCACCCCGCTTCCCTTCTTCCACTCCACACCCGCACAGGACCAGGTACGCAGTCCTACCGTCGTTTCCAACCGCACCTGAACCTAACCGCCTTATTAACAAACAACTTGGGAGCGTTCTCACGAGCGACAGCACAACTCGGTTTGCCATCACAACCTGCGCCCAGCAGCCCGGCGGCCGTGCCGGCTCAGGGCCCCGCCGAGCTGGGGGGGGGCAGCGGCGTCCCCCTGCTGGCGGCGCCCCGGGGAACCCCCCCGGCCCTCGGCCGTGTGGCACCGCGGGGACCCCGGCGTGTCCTGCCGGCCCTCGGCTGCGTGCCCGGAGCGAGCCTCATCCCCCCAGTGCGGGAGGCAGCCGGCGGAGGCGGCTGGCTGCGGAGGGAGAACGCCTTCTCCTTTTTCTCCTTCTCCCCGTGCGTTCCCCGCTGCGAGCCCTCATTCCGCCCCTTTCCCGGCCGCCGTTGGCTGCGCCGAGCGCCCAGCCGCCGGTGCCAGGCGCTCCGGTGGCTGCCGTGCGTGCGCCGGCCTCGCGGTGGCGTTTTAGGCACATGAACGGAGCCCGGGCGAGCGGCGAGGCGAGCGCGTCCGCCGGCGTCCCTCGATCGGAGGCACGGTTCCGTTCACGCCTCGGGAAAACGCGAGCTGCCTCTCCCAGCGGGCCGGGCACGGGGGACGCGCTGCCCGGCCTCGCTGGAAGGTGCCCGAGTGTGCCCGGCCGGCGGGGAGCCGCGCAGGGGCAGGGCGAGAGCCCGCCTCGTCCTGCCGGTCTCACCTGGGGCCGTTTGTCTTCCCCTGCTCTCTCTCCTCCCCCAGCCCCCCAGGAAAAGTTTCCAAAGGAGGTGACTGAAAGTGCAAAGCAGCAGATGCCGACGTTAAAGCCCGGCTTGATTTGAGCGTAACGATCTGAGGAGACGCAGCCCCGAGCCGCCGCCCTCATTAATCCCGAAGCATGCCCCTGGGAGCCGAGTTACCCGGCGAGAATAACCCCGACACAGAGCCGTCTTACCTCCGAGCCGGGAGCGCAGCGTTGGAGGTAGGAGAGGGCAGAGCGCGGCTCTCCGCCGTCCCAGCCCGGCCGCTCAGCGGCGGGGCTCCGGCAGCGCCGCCGCCCGGGATCCGCTCCCCGGCGCTCCCCCCGCCCCCCGGCAGGCAGTCCCCGAAGTCAGCCCCGCGCCAATCCCCGGCTGGGGGGCAGCGTTTCGAGGCGATCCTCGCCGCTGCAAGTCCCCCGCGGCTCCTCTCCGCCGGAGCGTGGAACGAAAGAGCCGCTTAGCCCGACTTTTGGCCGGGCTCTCTTGGCGAGGTAGGAGCAGGTAAGGCGGCTGCCGGCTGCCAGCCGTTGCCGCCGCACTCGCAGAGAGCAGCAGAAGCCGGTGGAAGTGGGAGCGTGCTCCGCTCCTCGTTAGGGAGGGGGAACGGAGCCTGGAGGTGATGCGGTGAAACACTTGTACTTCCTCGCATTGTGTTTGTTACAGACCACGGGCGCCCTGCTTTTATAACATTCACTTCAAGCGTCCTCAAACCCGAGCGGAATAAGTTGTGATCCTCCCCTTTAGTTTACACTGGGGTTGTCAAAGGATTAAATAAATGAAACTTTATTTGACCGTGGAGTTTACAGACCCCGGGATCCCTGCGCGCTCTGGCCTTATTCTAATTCTATAGCGGTAATTACCCTTCGTTTCTTTAAGTGCAATAGATTTATTGCCTTAGAGACTATGCACAGTTTGATTGAATTATTCATTTTTTTTTCTTTGGTGTAGACTGCATCTGGGGACTGATGTGACGTGTAGATTTTTTTTTCAGGAACAAAGGGAATGTGGAAATGAAAGAGAGAGGGAGAGAGAGGCTGGCAGATGTGATGAGATGCGGTGAAGGTGTATCCAGCTTGGCACTCCCACTCCTCTCTTCTCCTCTCATTGCAGCCCTGGGTGACTCTCAGGCTAACACAAACAGCTTTTCTTCCGCAGCCTGCCCTCTGTCACTGTAAGTACAACAGCCTTCTCTTATCAGCATGCAAATTCCAGCCACTCACTACCTTAGCCTGGTGTTTGCACTTTAGATTTACAGAGGGGACCTTTACGATGAACTTTCCGAGACAGGATGGGGTTTTCATATTAAACTTGCTTTTATTTTCTTTGTAAAAGTTTATGTTTTCTCCATTTTCTCTCTTTTTTTTTTTTTTTTTTTGGAGGGGGGGGAGTGGGGAGGTTGTTGCTGCGGCTCTTTGCTTTACTGTCAGGATGATGCACACTTTCAAATGAACTTAAAATCTCCTTGATCCTGTTTCTGCCAGGACAATACACTGTGTTGGCAGATGACGCTCTGAGGAATTCAGAGGTTTTGGTTTTCAGACAGATCTTTAGCTTTGGGCGTTACAAAATGCGAACGTCCCCTAAATTTGGAGGAGATCGCCAGAGGTTCTGGTTCTAGGGGAACTCGCATCAGCTGGTGGGGCTGCCTGTGAAAGAACGTGCGCTGCTATGCTTTTATCTCGCCCAGCAAAACTTTCTCCCAATCGGACGATCAGGCTTTAACTTCTTTTCCTTTAGCTTTCTCTCAGATGCTGTCGATTATTTTGCAAAAGTTTCTCTGAACATCTTTGACGTGCCTGTGAAAGGTCTTCATTGTCGGAGAGTGTCAGGAGAGGGAATTTTGAAACGTGCCTGTTAATTGCCCGGCGTTAGCTGGGGGGAGAGGGGAGTTTAGAATAGTGTGAATGACTTTTAAGGCGGAATTTCTTGCTCTTTGAACCAAAACTTCAGAGACTGCTCCGCCAACTCCACAGGAGCTGGAGGTTGGTTCGTCGGTTTAAAGACGGGGTCTGTCAAACTTAACGCACAGACAGGTTGCTCTGCTTGTTGAACGTCGCTTGACTTTTGTGTACTTAATGAGAGAGAAGGCGCAAAACTCGCTGACAGCTGCGCCCAGGTAAGTGCCCCGACGTGACCCGAGAGGCTCCGATCCCTGCCCTCTGCGGGGACCCCCAGCAGCCCCCAGCATCTGCCCGCGCCGGCTGCCGTGCCTCCTTCCCCTTCGTGAAGAAAAACCCGGAGAAGTAACTTAAAACGCAGCCTAGTCTCTAAACGCGTGGCAACGCTAGAAGTAAGAGCGTTCCCTTGTTTCTCTGCACGTGTGCACGAATGTGCACGGCGGATGTTCCCTTGTGCAAACAAAGAGGGAAGCGCAATCATCCCCGCGCAGCGCACAGCCACGCGTGTTTGCGTACGGTGCCCACGGAGCCCTCGTTTTGTACCGCGGAGAAGTCGAAGCGCAGCGTGTGCCGCGTCCGGAACTTAACGGGTCACAGGGGAAGCAACAAGCTCGGGAGTGTTACTGGGCGCATCTCTGCGCCGTCCTGCCCCAGCTGGGTGTCATTCCCTGCGCGGCATTTTCGGGAGCGCACCACAGGGATGCTCCTCTGCTTTGGACCGAGGTGGGCGGTGAAATTTTTCCGATGCCTTAATTATCTCTTGTCCCATCACCGCCTCGTACTTTGTAAGTTGTTCGAAGGAGGACGCTGCATTTGAGGATGTAGGTGTGTTTTTTTTTCTTTTTTTTTTCTTTTTCTTTTTTTTCTCTTCAAAGAAAACCACTTGCAGCAATAACTTGGTGGGGTAGTGAACCAGGATAGGACGGGTCGTCCTCGTGTTGTGCTTACATCTGTTTGCTTGCAGAACTCCTATTTTGTGCGCCGAAGCCACTAGTTATGCGTCAAGTCAGGTTGTTCCCTTGACTTGCAGCAGGTCTAAAGGCATTCCAAGGAAAGTGTTGCAGACCTATCGCAGCAATTAAAGACTAAAAAGGACGTGGCAATATCTGGAAGGGAAGCTGCCTCCTGTTGTTAAACCCATACCCTAGATAACCGCAGCAAGGTGAACACTTTGAATTAGCTGAGCGCAGGTGAGCACACACTCAGCAGCTGCCATCCAACAATTTAGCCCCTCTCCCAATTACAGGCTGTGAGCATCTTTCCTGAAAACTGAAAGAACGCATGGGAACCAGCTGCCATGCCCTCAGCCAGCTAATTTGACGGCAAAGCCTTACTAGAGAAATTTCAAGTTCTGTTTCAAGGTGTTTGCTGCTTGCCGACTAAACCCCGCTTGCTCCCGTTCTCGTGGTGGAATGGGCACAAACTCTTTACGAACCAGGTCCGTTATTCCACGAGGTTCTCGCTTAAAACTTATCTTCCCCGGAGCGGACTGGAGAGGGACGATGGCACCTCGGGCAGCAAGGCAGAGGCTGCGGGGTGCCCGGCTCTCGTCGTGCCGGGAGTTTTGCAGCTTGTTAACTAAATGAAACGGAGGCAGAGCGGGTCGGTTCTGTGCCATCAGGCTGCTGCTCGATTTCCAGCACGTCCTTAGAATGCAAGGCTCATCTGCGGGAGGGCTGAGCGCACCCCTGGCTTTAACCTGTTCTGCCAATTTCTACTTGAGAGAGGAGGGAAGCGAAACGAGGCTTTCTCCCCGTCTTTTTGGCCTCTGTAAGTTAGGAAGCTATTTTAAAATTAAAAAGTTTCTCTGTTACTAACTGTTCCAGGCGCCTTCTGGAAAATGGGGAGAAAGTGCCAAAAATACAGAGATGAATCAACAACTTCTCTCTCTCTCTCTCGTTTTGTGGGCTTGAGGTTGCTTTCTGCACTCCCATCTTCACAACAGTTTAGCCTAGGTGTGAATAATATCAAAAGAGGGAGACGCTGGCTTCGCAGCGCTGTTTGCCCACCTGACCTGCGGGCCCCTGCCGGTTTGCAAGGCTCTTTTATGTTTACCTTTGCCATGTCAAAACACAGGGGAGAGACTTGCTGGGCTTTGCATCACTCCGCGCCTTTGCTTGATTCTCTCCTCAGACTTTTCCCCTTCTTTCCCCGGATCCCCCCCCCACTTAGCACCTCCAAGGGTTGAGTTCCCAAACTGCCATCCCAGCCCCTGCCTGCTGCCTTTTGGTGGGCACAGGGAGCGAGCCCAGCGGCGGCTCCGGCCCGGGGGTGCCCGTGCCCGGCCTCCCCTTCCCCGGGCCGGCCCCGCGGGGCAGGCTGGCGGCTCCGTGCG